>JANBXA010000411.1:1025000-1040000 GCA_030556225.1 Cricetiscus sungorus | reverse complement strand
AGACAGGATGCATCCAGGCCCGTTTGCTTGCTCTCAGCCAGCGTCTCGCTCTTTCATGCTGTTCAGGACCCTCTGCCCAGGGAATGGTGTCGCTTACACTGGACTGGGTCTTCCTAAGTCAGTGATGAAGACATCACTCACAGGCAAATCTCATCTTGATAGTTCCTCACTCAGTCTCTCTTCCCAGGTGTGTCAGCACGGAGGCTAACGACAGCTTGGATTTAAAGGTCTTTCTGTTGACATTTGTAGAAATTCCTACTAGAAGACCACCTGTCTTTGGCTTGCTCTTTCAAAAAACTTTAACAAAAACTCAGACAATCTAAGCAAAAACCAAGATAAATGTGTTTCAGGGGCATGCCAACATCCAGGATGTTACTCACTGTGTGTCCCATGCCACACATATTGTAAACAAACAAACAAACAAACTAAAAACAAACCTGTTGTGAATTCAGCAGATTCTCCCTGTTGAAATATATTTATAGGTAACTATATTAAGGTTAGTTATATAATTCATATGCCTATATTTTCATTGCATAAGTTAGACATACGTCTAAGGTTATAGCTTCCTTCTCATCTTTTGATCTGAACCTTTATTCCAGGTTCTTCCCTCAAGGAAATCACTGTAAGTACCATGGTATAACTTCATCTAACTTTTTCCTCTGCCTCCCTAGACACACGTGTGAGTGTCTACCTGTACATTATTTGGTATTTTTTATGTATGACACATACTATGCATGTACGTATGTATACTGTCCGTATATATTGTTTTAACAGACTGCACCCTACTGTGTGTCTTGTGCTGTAACTCAGCACAATGTCTTGGAAGTCATTTTGTCCCACGTATTGTTGTTAACTCCTTTCTAATACCATCATAGGTGCTTTAGCCATTTTTCTATTATATTTTCTTCCACAAGTGTAAAAAGTGAAGAATGTCTGCTTTTGCTTTTTTAGCAAACTATGAACTTTCAAAAGTGCTCATGGCCAAAAAAGAAAATGAGAGAGAGAGAGAGAGAGAGAGAGAGAGAGAGAGAGAGAGAGAGAGAGAGAGAGAGAGAGAGAGAGAGAGAGGAGAGAGAGAGAATATTTAAAGCCAAAGGAAATAAAAGAAAAAGGTTGGAAAGCCGAGACAGGCAGGAGGTTATTCAAATACATCAGGAGGAGGCCAGCTTAGGCATCATGGTAACATCCCATCTCAGAAACAAACAAACAAAGAAAGCCATGCATGGTGGTACATGCCTTTGGCAGGCAGATCTCTGAGTTTAAGGCCAGCCTGGTCTACAAATTGAGAGCCAGACCAGGTGGTGCTACACAGTGAGGCTGTTTCGAAAACAAACAAAAGCTCTGTTGCTAGTCTACGGAGGCTGTAAGAAAACCAGGTGTGACCCTGTGTTCTGGTGGATAAAATATGTTCTGTGATATATTAAAGCACATGTGTGCAAAAGAAGGACGTGGAACCAAATTTACCCCACTGGCACATTAGAGCATCCTTGGCTGAGATGAGTGTAGAAAGAGAAGTGCATTCTATAATTCATAACATATGATGCACACGTGTGTGTGCATATGTACAGACATACTCATGCCATATGCCTCAGGACATATGAGAACAGAATGTCAGGAAAACACACACACACCACACACACACACACACACACACACACACACACACACACACACACACACACACACACCACACACACCAGGAACATATAACATCAGAAAACTGTATGTGATGTAAAATAAGTCTGTTTAAATTACAGTAAATAAGAGAAAATTGTAACAATGGAGTAAAATGCTAAAAAAGAGAGAAAATATTTGAAAACAGTACAAAATTTTAGAAAGGAAAACTAAAGCTGCTGAAAAGAATTTTGCCTATAAATAAACACATATGATGAAAACTAAGATCTCACAGTGATCAAGTGGTGAGAACAGAGCAAAAATGCACACTAGACATACCAATGGGCTGTCAATGAGTCCCCATTTATCTCAGACATACCAATGTGTTACAGTAGGTTCCTCCCCGCCGGCCTCCCGGTCCTGCTGCCATGGTCCCACTGCCACGTGACCCCAAATAACATTCAGAGACTCTGTATTTGATACAATCCTGTTGGCCAATTACCATTATTGTTTATGGGCTAGCTCTGCCTTAATTATTAACCCATTTCTACTTCTCTAAGTATTTCCACGTGGTCTTCTTATCGGGGAGCCACAGCCGGCATCTTCTTTCTTTCTGGGCTACATCTCGACTCCTCCCTTCTCCTTCCTCTTTCCTCCTGGTCTCCTAGCCCCGCCTATGTTGCTTTCTCATTGGCCACAGTGCTTTATTAACCAGTATGAGAAACATATATACAGAATAACATCTCCCATCATCTCCTCTTTTCTGTCTAAAGTAAAAGAAGGGGTTTAACCTTAATATAGCAAAATATACCATACAACAGTTATCAAATAAGAATCACAGTAAACAATATTTAGTCCATTACCATTTTGTAAGACTTAAAGAAAATATCTATCCTATCTTTGTGAGTCTAACGTCCTATATGTAACTTATCTTTAATCCTAACTAAGGAAAACTATAACCATAACTATCTGTCTTCAACTCCATCAAAGACCACAGAAGGATAATATATAAACTCTAGAAATGACAGAGACAACTCATTGCCTGGTCAGTCACCCAAAGTTCTTCTGTAATGTTCCATCTTCAGCTCATAGGCCATAGTGTGTGTCCAGACTCCTCAGCAAAGCAGGAAACTTTAAACTGTCCACCTGAATTGGCAGTTTGTCAGTCATTTTTCTCTGTGTCCTGTAGACTGTCTGGCTGTCTGGCAGCCTCTTCCATGAAGCAGGAATCCTGTAGCAATGTCCATCTTGATCAGCAGTCACCTTTTTTGTGGGTCCTGCATGTCCAGTTTCTACAACATAAAGTCAAACAATCCAGAAGAGCAGTACCTTGCCACCATGGCTAGTTTTGCCATATTAGAAGCAAACTTCATAGCACGTTTCTTCGATATCCATCTTCCTTTCTGACGCAGGTGGTGTTACCAGGAGCAGTTGTGCCTCACTGTCAAGAAAATCCCTAAACCATTTTAAATGCCATATTCTGTAGGTCTTTGAAAGGTTTGAAGAATGCCTATTCATCTCAAATACATCTCTATATATCTAGAAAACCTAACTAACTCCAAGCTTGACTATCATAGGTAACTCTCTAATCTGTACTAAATTATACATTACATTTCTAAATGAGCTATATAAACACAATACCTAAACAAGAGGAGAAATATACATATTACAAAATTGACCTTAAATTGTATCAATAAAAGAAAATCCATTCCAAAGCAAAGTATTCATATCTATACCATAATTCCTTTTTTACCTTTAAAAAGATTGCTGTGGTCATAACCATTTATAACCAAGCCCATCTAAATGAAAACAAACATTTATAAACAATATTTGGGAATTTGGGTGTCGTTCTTTCCAAACTACTTCCTGCTGGTAGAGGGCGCTGTCATGGGGGTCCAAAGAAGATGCAGAAATCTTGGCTGTCGACATTGCTTCAGGGGGTCTTGCTTGATCAAACCATATAAGTCTGGAAAAAATCCACAGCTTTTCATTTTCTGTGGAAACTAAAATAGAAATCCTTTTCCCCAGTAACTTGTCCTTAGGCTTAAATTTTGGAGTCAAAGCATTTTTAAAATATATAAATTGAATTAATCTAGCAGCATTTCTTTTATCAGTAGTTATTTTCTCAGCAATCAAATAATTTAAAGACAACAGAAGCGTGTATAATATCCAAAATTCTCTGTGTTTTCCATCTTTATGTGGCTTTTTTATTATTCTATTTATTCTACTTCTATTTTTATTTTGAGACAAATTTTGAGACAGGGTTTCTCTGTGTAACTTTTATCTGTCCTGGAACTCATTCCATACCAGGTTTACTTTGAAATCACAGAGATTTGTTTGCCTCTGTTTCCCGAGTGCTGGGATTAATGGCGTGCGCCATTATACCCATACATTCTATTTCCTTTTTTCTTTTTTAAACCATTGTATCCTGTTTCTTTTTCTCTCCCAAGCCAGCGTATTTTTTAAAACACAGTGTAAACCTTCATTGCAGCTCTCCTACACACCAATGAATCGTTAGCAGAGCTCTTTAAAAGCAAGGCGGTTTTTTGCCGCTTATGCTAATTTTGGAAACCTCCCTTGAAGGAGCCGTGCAACTCTCTGTCTACAGCAAAACAAATCCAACTGAGAAAATGCTGCTACCAAGAAGTCTTGCTAGTCTCGGTTCCCTTGTTTCTAAAAACTATTTTTTTAAGCTTTCGTTAAGTTTTAAGTGAAAGTTCTCATCCCACTTCTGACACCATTATGTTAAGGCAGGTTCTTCCCGTCAGCTGCAGCGGGTCCTGCCACCATGGTCCCGCCGCCACATGAGCCTCAAATAACACTCAGAGACTCTGTATTTGATACAATCCTGTTGGCCAGTTACCATTATTGTTAATGGGCTAGCTCTGCCTTAATTATTAACCCATTTCTACTTATCTAAGTATTTCCACGTGGTCGTCTTATCAGGGAGCCACAGCAGGCGTCCTGCTTCTTCCCTGGGCTACATCTCGACTCCTCCCTCCTACTTCCTCTTTCCTCTTAGTCTCCTAGCCCCGCCTATCTTGCTATCTCATTGGCCACAGTGCTTTATTAACCAGTATGAGAAACATATATACAGAATAACATCTCCCATTACCAATGTGCTGTCAACGAGTCCCCACTTATCAGACATACCAATGGGCTGTCAATGAGTCCCCACTTACCTCAGCCATAGCAATGGGCTGTCAATGAGTCCCCACTTATATCAGACATACCAATGGGCTGTCAATGAGCCCCACTTATCAGACATACCAATGGACTGTCAATGAATCACACTTATCTCAGACACACCAATGGGCTGTCAATGAGTTCCACTTATCTCAGACACACCAATGGGCTGTCAATGAATCCCACTTATCTCAGACACACCAATGGGCTGTCAATGAGCCCCACTTATCTCAGACACACCAATGGGCTGTCAATGAGTCCCCACTTACCTCAGACATACCAATGGACTGTCAATGAATCACACTTATCTCAGACACACCAATGGGCTGTCAATGAATCACACTTATCTCAGACACACCAATGGGCTGTCAATGAGCCCCACTTATCTCAGACACACCAATGGGCTGTCAATGAGCCCCACTTATCAGACACACCAATGGACTGTCAATGAGCCCCACTTATCTCAGACACACCAATGGGCTGTCAATGAGCCCCACTTATCAGACATACCAATGGACTGTCAATGAATCACACTTATCTCAGACACACCAATGGGCTGTCAATGAGTTCCACTTATCTCAGACATAGCAATGGGCTGTCAATGAGTCCCACTTATCTCAGACATACCAATGGGCTGTCAATGAATCACACTTATCTTAGACACACCAATGGGCTGTCAATGAGTCCCACTTATCTCAGACATACCAATGGACTGTCAATGAATCACACTTATCTCAGACATACCAGTGGGCTGTCAATGAGTCCCACTTATCAGACATACCACAGCCACTACAGACAACCAATGGGCTGTCAATGAATCACACTTATCTCAGACACACCAATGGGCTGTCAATGAGTCACACTTATCTCAGACACACCAATGGGCTGTCAATGAGTCCCACTTATCAGACACACCAATGGACTGTCAATGAATCACACTTATCTCAGACACACCAATGGGCTGTCAATGAGTCCCACTTATCAGACATACCAATGGACTGTCAATGAATCACACTTATCTCAGACACACCAATGGGCTGTCAATGAATCACACTTATCTCAGACACACCAATGGGCTGTCAATGAATCACACTTATCTCAGACATACCAGTGGGCTGTCAATGAGCCCCACTTATCTCAGACACACCAATGGGCTGTCAATGAGTCCCACTTATCTCAGACACACCAATGGGCTGTCAATGAGCCCCACTTATCAGACACACCAATGGACTGTCAATGAGCCCCACTTATCTCAGACATACCAATGGACTGTCAATGAATCACACTTATCTCAGACATACCAATGGGCTGTCAATGAGCCCCACTTATCTCAGACACACCAATGGGCTGTCAATGAGCCCCACTTATCAGACACAGTAATGGGCTGTCAATGAGCCCCACTTATCTCATTTCAACAGCACATTCTTATACAATGATAACCTGAGATGTGTAAATAATAACTCCAAAGCACAGAAATGTAAACCGATCCCCTCGCTGTAGACGTCTCTGGCCTGATGGTTTCAAGCCTTTCAGTGTTGACTTGGAGACTTCTGTTATAGGAAACCAGTTTTCTGGTGGGAAGGGTAGAACCATGGGAGCATGAAACACTTTGGAAGGCAGAAGGGAACTGCCTATACAGGGTGAACTCTGAGCCTCAGAGACGCCTGCTATTCCTACAGAACACTGGAGAAAGTCTGGCTTTGCTGCCTGGGATTTGGCATTGCTGTGGCTGAGGAGTGGGTGGTGTTTCCCTTTGGCTATGGCATTGTCCAGCATGCTCTGATAGTTAAGAGCTTCTAACCAATGATGATGCTGCTGAAGCCATTACTTATAGTCCATGCTGAGGGGACAGTAGAGAAAAAAAATGGTGGCTCTGTAAATAGACCGAGTCCCAGGGACCTCTCTAAGGTGCCTGGTTTCTGCCACCTTTGCTAGTGTAGGACAGATACCCTGATCCACTGCTGAGATCTGGAATTTTCTTTAAGATTTCTAAGTGTTTTCTTGCTCTTTTAAAATAAGATAATGCCAGCTGGGCATGCTTGTAATCCCAGCTCTTAGGAGACAGAGGTAGAATGGCTGCCATGAGTTCAAGACCAGCCTAGGGTAACTACGTAATGAGTGTCAGGTCAACTCTGGTCCTACAGCAAGATCCTGTCTCAAAAAACAAAATGATAACAAAACTCAACCAAGCAACAACCATAAAACTAAGACAAAAAAAAAAAGGGTATCCACCAAATATTTCTAGTTTTAGTCCTACACTATTTGTATGAAGGAGTATTTACTACGGTGGCAACTCTGGCCTAGACTTTCCAACCCATCTACTTTGCTTAGGAATGTTTTTGTCTGTTAAAACCAGCTATTAGTGGGAATAGCATCAAATGCAAGTGACTTGTTAAAATAAGACAGTAATACTGTAAATTCATTATCACAGAGATAACTTCTAGAGATCACAGGAGAGTAAATAATTTTTTACTGGAAGATTTTAGAATAAATCAACTTAATCCATTAACAAAAAGCCAAACCAACCCTGGTATACCCAATGGAGAGAAGGATGGCATGAAACCAGGATGGAGAAACCCTGAAGAAGGGAAAGGAAGTCCCCTGTGAAGTTCATGTGAGAAGACCTGCGAATAGGCTATGGCAGGATGAGACCACACTTGACTTTGGAATGTGTGCTGAATCACGGAGCTCGATGGCAAAGCCTGGAGAGGGAGGAGGGGCTGCCTGGTTGAAAGGACTTAACTGTAAATCATTTATTTGTAGCTTCTTTTGTTTTAGCAGAAGCTGAAACACACCACGGTGGTGTGCACACGATCGATACTCAGATAGAACGCAGTCTGGCCAAAGGGCCTCCAAGGCTCTGCCTCCCGTGGAAGTCATCTTTGGAATGGCGACCCCCCCACACCTCCTCACCTCCCCCTCCCACACCTCCCCACCTGCTTCCAGCCAGGGACAGAATGCTATTTGGGGTCTGATGCTTTGGGGAGCTCCCTAGGTCCATGTCTTTCTGTACCTGACTTTGCCCCCATGGCTTTGTCCTTTTCATATAATCTTCTTTACTTCTGTTCTCCTTTGTGAGGCTTCAAAGCTTTGCTCAGAGTCTCCTGAGTAAGAACTTAGAACTGTTCATCTAACCTAAGTTGCCTTAGTTGTCACTCACGCAGTGACAGAAATGATATTAACAAAAAAAGAGCAAAGCTGCGTCCCCGTCCTCCTTCTGGTGACCACAAAGCACCTCTTGGCGGAACTAGACTCGACCTTATCATGTGTTCTTCACTCTTCTCTGGGGCCTGCAAACTTCAGCTGAGTCCTGGAACAGGAAGCTCTTTGGAAAGATGTCTGCTTCCTTTGCTTCAGACATCTGTGCACGGTGAGGCGTACTTTTTACTGCTACCCTCGTCTTTCCCTCTTACAACATGAGAATCTCAACGGCCTTGGCAGTTGGCTTTTAACTTGCCTTTCTCCATTTCTCAGATGCTTAGGAAGCCTCAAACAGGACTGTAAAAACTCGCTTTAGCAAAAGGATCGTTGAAGGGAAATCAGGAAGTGGTAGTACAGGGGACAAAGCTCCAGGGATGTCAAATGAGGATGGCAGACGGATGAACCAAGGAGACCCTCCCGGAAGTGCTCGGAGAGGGTGCCTGCCTGTGCGCTGGTGCTGAGACGGGCTAGAGGGGGGACTTCCCCGGAGCCCCCGACCCTTCCTTTGCTTTCTTCTCGGCAGCTGTGGAAGGTGGGGAAGGAAATCACTGACCAGATGCTCCGATGGTAACGGACAGCAAGTGTTGGAATAAAAGGTTTCAGATGCGTTTGAGGGCAGAGTGTCATTTTAGTTTATGATACGGCCTAGCCTGTGGCTCTAACACCAGCAAGCGAGCAAATGAGCAATCCCTTGTTTGCAGAAGGCCGACTCCAGCTGATTGTAGGTAAAAGTGGTTGTCTGGAGAAGCACGGATGTCTTAGGTTCTTTAGTAGTTCAGACCTCCTATAAATCTCCCTGGTTGTCTTCACTTTAGTGGTTTTTATTTTATTTTTTTCAATCTAATTGGCTGCACTTAAAGTGTCTGAAATGAGAAGTGCATTAAATGGGTAGAATCAATTACAAATGGCACAATACTGCATTACAAAGCCATATGTTTTTCTACTTAATGTACTAGACATAGACTGTCACAATTGGAGAAAGATCAGTAATTACATAGCCATTTTATAAATATGGTTTCAAAGAGTGTTTCATTATAGTGAGGGGGGGCAGATAGGAAAACTTTTAAGAGTGATCCTAATTTTGCAAAACTGTATGTGTATATACACATAACCAGATAGGTAGATATAAAAACAAGATTGAAGATTTTAGGAAAGAAAGTTAAGATTGATAGTGCTCATCCAAATTTTAGAATTGGGTATGAATTTAATTCTCATGGTATTTTTTTTGGGGGGGGTGACTGCTTATATATTTTTAATGAAGATTTTTATAAGAAAACTGTCATAGAGGACAACCAATTAAAATATAACCTAACTTTACAAGCGGATGCCATCACGAAGTTAGGACGTGCCTGGCCTGTTGTATTTGGGAAGAAAGTGCAGGGAAGCGGTCACAGGTTCAGACCTTGTACAGCTTTCTCTGAAGCACGGCCATTTTTCCTTCTAAAAATGCATCCGTGGTGTGCTCTTCCGAGGGGGAGACTATCCCTCCCTCTCCTGGCATCCCTCAGTTGCCTGGTCACCCAATGCCAAGCGGCGAGCCCTGAAAACCTGAAAGCAAGCAACACTGTACAAACTGAGCAAGGTCGCGGAACTCGGGATAGTCCTATGCGTACACACATACGTGTACACTTGTAACAATTACGGAAATAGAGGCCAGGAGTTCGCAGGCGAGCCGAGGGACGGGGTGCAGGAGGAGGGCTGGAAGAAGAAAGTACATGATATTATATCATACTATAATCTCACTGTAGAGCCGCCTGCTTTTAATCTCAGGATTTCAAGAATGAACACTTTACTCCCGGCAAGGCAGCCTGGGTGACGTTGCATCTGCAAGAGTTTTTACTAGGGTTGCTGAGTGGACAGACTGCTTTCTGGGCCGTGTGTCGGCAGCACCCTGGTCTGTTCCGTGTGCTTCTATCAGAAACCAATTTCCTCCGGGCACCAACGGGCCCCTCTGGAAGGCCCATGTGAGTGGCGCAGTCTTCAGCTGTCCCATGCTGAACCTCTGGTCTCCTTCCTTGGTGTGCCTGCACTCCTGGGTTGGAGCCCAGGGACCCATGCCTGTTAGGGGAGCATAGCACGCACGCTGAACGAGGCCTCCACCCCTTCCTTCAGCCTAAGCCGGCTCCAGATTTGACTATGGCTCCACACCAGCCTGTGGCCCGGGCTCCTCTGTGGTATTCAGAGCCTCAGCTTTCATCCCGAGACCAGGGGCAGCAGGCACATGGTGACTCTGTGCTGAGGCTACCCCCAGAGGCCGGTCCCCAAAAAGAAATGTGCGGTTTGTCTCCTGCCTGGGCTTGCTGGCCACACCCAGACAGATCTGCCCTTGTGTAAAGGAGGCTGGGCTGGCGAACAACAGAATGAGATTGAGACAAGGACACCTTCGCGTTTAGAGGGCCCTGCTATGCTCCCTGAGAACGAGCCTGCCTCACAGACTCCACGCACAGGTCACAGAAGGAAGGACCCAGCTCAGTGTCCATGAAAGACAAGCGGGCTTCACCCGGGCAGACACTAAGTGCTAGGTCTCTGCCTAGTTAAATCCCTAGCTGCGAGCCCACACCGCCCCTCAGGGCTTTCCTTGTGCCAGCCCTGCTCTTGTTTGTGGACTAGGAGTCTGCCTCAGACGACACTCTCGGTGCGGTGGAGGATGGGGAACGGAGGTGGGGGTGGGGGTGGGGTGGGGGAGGACAGACATGGGGACATAATGGTCTGGGATCCCACTTTTCCCGCTTGGCGAAAGTCTTCATAGACAGCAGTGCACCCAGCTACTTGGAGGAAACTGCCGGGGAGAGGAGAGCTTGTCTGGGCTTCTGTCTATGGCAGGGGCCTGGTGAGTTGGGTTTTTTTGTTGTAACAATCCTCCTTCACAATCAGGGAGACAATGGGTTCTTTATTCTCTCTCTCTGTCTCTGTCTGTCTCTCTCGCTCTGTCCCTCGCTCTGTCTCTCGCTCTGTCTGTCTGTCTGTCTGTCTGTCTGTCTCTCTCCCCCCCTCTCCCTTTTCCTCTTTTCCTCTTCCTCTCTCTCTCCCCTCCCCTCTTCTTTCTCTGTCTTCCTTCTCTGGGGATTTGGCAACGCTGGGAAGACGGGAGCCGGCCTGCCGCTCTTCGTTCCGTCTGTGCTGGGTACCGCGGTTTATCATGATGAGTGGGTACATTCCTCCATCCATCTGGCTGTTATCTGGCTGTTGAAAGGCAAAATTCAAAGACCTGCAGATAGACAGACGGACAGCAAAGCTGCTTGCCTCAGCTTCCCCTCCAAGGCAGCTGTCTGGGGAGGCTCCTTAACCCTTTAGAGATGGAGACAGGAACAGACTCTCCTGTTTTTAGAAATCTGCCATTATATTGCTTATTAAAACTGCCCCCTTCTCATTTCCTGTCACTGATTCCCTAAACTAGACTGCCATCCCTTCCCCCTTTCCTTTTCCCTCCAGTCCCTTCTATAGACTTCCATGTTGTCTTCTGTTCTGTACCCACAAAGTCTGGGCAGCGGTTCTTACTTTTGGAACAGATGGAGAGGTGTGTGGCTTGACACACGTAAGGCAGCAGTAGTGTGATAGTGTTTGCTCTCTGTGACAAAATGCCTGTCATAACCACAACCCGAGGGAGGGGGAGGGGGCTTGTTTGGGATCATCATTTGAAGCACAGTCTGCAGGGGAAGGAGCTGGAGTAGCTGGTCACATTGCATCTGTACGAGAGAGAGAGAGAGAGAGAGAGAGAGAGAGAGAGAGAGAGAGAGAGAGAGAGAGAGAGAGAGAGAGAGAGGGAGGGAGGGAGGGAGGGAGAGGGGGGAGGGGGAGAGGGAGGGAGGGAGGGAGGGAGGGAGAGGGGGAGAGAGGGAGAGAGGGAGAGAGGGAGCGAGAGACCTTAAAAAGCAATTCTGTACGCATTTTATAACTGTTAAGAACAGAGGATGTCTGTAAGCCACGGCTCTGCACACTATAAAATTATGGTCTGGAACTGTGGATGAGTCAGACCCAGTGGTCTTATGCAAGGTGCTTTAAAACACAACCTTAAGTAATAGTCGGCCGATGGTGTCCTTGGAATTTTCTAAAGTCGTGAAGGCTCTGCAGGTTTCTTATTTACCAGCAGTCAAACGGTGGATTGAGATTTCAAATTAGTGTTTTTTTTTTTTTTTTTTTTTTTTTTTAAGACCCACGCTTGGGCCAGTGCCAGGTTAATATCTGGCTTTTCACTTTATGCCTACTGGTACAGACAGCTGCAGATCTTTGTACTATTTAGGGAACGGTGAGATGCAGGTGATACCACAGAAGACAGACTTGTAAAAAGCACAGCACATGAGGTGAAGAAATGAGTATTTTGCTTTGTTTGTACATAAAAGGAACCTCATAGAGAATTCACTAGTGTATCAAAAATTCATCTTACAGTGAGGAAATTTGGGCTGAGTGTTGGGAAGACTTTCAAATCCTTACCTGCATGGAAGTATTTTGTGATGTACTGGTATGATGTTTACTCCACATATACTTTGCTTTAGAGACAGTTTCTCTGTGTAATCTTTATAAAGTTTTTCAATGCTGTGAAGTTGTTGTTGCTGCTGGTGGTGGTGGTGTGTGTGTATGAGTGTGTGTGTGTGTGTGTGTGTGTGTGTATCTGAGTGAAAGCAAATGGTAAAGATTTCTACACGCGTTTCCGTGTTTATTTTAAAGTCCTTTGGGCCACCTGAGAAACCCCAGTCTCTGAGGCCATCATACTGATTTCCTTTTACCTCTTTGGGTTGTTTATATGGTTGTGCTGATGAGCACACACCTTTCTCCTGGAGGCTGGACCTGGGGAGCTAGGGCCTAGAGGAATCGCTCAGAGAGCTGGTTTGTCTCTGAAGCCTTATCCTTGCAGGAAGATAAAACTATCTGGAGAAAGGATTCAGTCACGTGTTGATGGGAGATGTTATTCTGTATATATGTTTCTCATACTGGTTAATAAAGCCCTGTGGCCAATAGGAAACAAGATAGGCGGGGCTAGGAGACCAGGAGGAAGAAAGAGGAAGTAGTAGGGAGGGGTCGAGATGTAGCCCTGGAAGAAGCAGGAAGCCTGCCGCACGGCTCCCCGATAAGACGACCACCTGGAAATACTTAGATAAGTAGAAATGGGTTAATGATTAAGGCAGAGCTAGCCCATTAACAATAATGGTAACTGGCCAACAGGATTGTATCAAATACAGAGTTTCTGAGTGTTATTTGGGGCACACGTGGTTGCAGGACAATGGCGGCAGGACCAGGAGGCCGGCGGGAACAACATGCTGTAACAACGTGTTGACCCTGTATCTTGTGGGAAATGAGATTCACTGGGACACAGTTCAGGTTGAATGATGTTTATTCAGAGAGAAATCCCTTACTCCTGAAATAAATGGCCACCGCAGTCCCGCGGTTGGGCTCCAAGGAGGCCACCAGGATGCTCTCAGCAACCTGACCAGGAAGTAAGAGAGGGAGCTCAGTCTGGGGGCCACCAGGATGCTCTGAACTAGCCCACCCCACATGCTCCAATGGGTGTGGTCTACAACCCTGTTAAAAAAAATCTAAGTATCTGCAGTCAAACAATAGCAACAAGGACAGACAAGCAGAGATAGGAAGCTTCTTCAGGGGTAACTTCAGGCAGGTTAGTGACTTTTTAAGTTCTCTCTTCCAGAAAGTTCTAATTTGATGGGGAACTATAGATTCTGACATTCATGTGTGTGTGTATATATAATCAGAGACCTTCACCAAGATATTTGTAAAGCACAAACTACTTAAAATGGGTAAAATGGGCAATTATCTGGTTTTGCTTAAACCACAGATTCACATTTAGTGTGTGGCCTGATGGGGACAAAATGATGAAATGCAGATGGTCTGTCTTCCCATGGGGTCTCCTTTAAGCTTGACAGGGACCAACCACCTTTGCTCCCTACTCTCAAGAGGAAGAAGGGACTGACAGATGTGTTAAATATTTTTCACTCACTCCCGGTTCTGTCTTGTTCAGGCAGGTTGATTGTGAGCTGTTCGGAGAACACCACACAGAACATTCCTTATGTCCGTGTGGAGTATGAGACAAACTTGTGAGTTGAGAGGCATGGACTCAGGCAGCATCGTGGGCAAGCTTGGGGAGTTAGGGCCAGCTTCAAATACTAGTTGTTACTGTCCAGCTGGCTGGGTTTTAAATCACTCTTTGAAGCTGCAGATTTCTCATCTATGAAAATGACTGGGAAGGTGTTTGCTGGACAGGAGTTTTGTACAAATGGTCCAATCTCTTCTTTATCTGTGTTCTGGACTCCAGGTAATTGTTTTGGGAGAACTAGTAGAGTTTAGTGAAAACACCTCTGTGTGTATCCTGAGAGCAAACCTCAGGTCAGACTTTGTAGCCGGTACCTTAACCCGTGTCCCTGTCACCATCTCCAGTGTCCTTAACCCGTGTGCCCCTGTCACCGTCTCCAGTGTCCTTAACCCTTGTGCCCCTGTCACTGTCTCCAGTGTCCTTAACCCGTGTGCCCCTGTCACCGTCTCCAGTGTCTGGCTTTGTGTGGGTTCTGGGGCTCCAAGCTCAGGTCCTCTTGCTTGTGTAGTGGTGGTT
Organism: Cricetiscus sungorus; assembly: GCA_030556225.1. NCBI lineage: Eukaryota > Metazoa > Chordata > Mammalia > Rodentia > Cricetidae > Cricetiscus > Cricetiscus sungorus. The sequence continues at coordinate 1,025,440 of JANBXA010000411.1, read as the reverse complement.
TTACCCATGGAGCCATCCACTGGCCCTGAATCAGCATTTTCAGAGGGCAGAGTAAAGAGATGACACAGAAGGGAGGGTGGGGTAGCTTTTCTCTTGGGAGACACTGAGGCCAACCACTTAACGATCACTGCAGATTCGGTTGCCTCCTCCCATGGCTTAAGGATGTTGCCTCTTTAGCTGTTTGAAGTGGGAACGAGGTCAGTTCTGTACCCATTTGCTATCTATTGTTAACTTATGTCAGGATTTGCTGCTAGAAATCTTTTTATCAAGTGTACTATGTTGGCATCTCTGTTGTCAGTGTTTGGTGAGCAGACTTGATTCCATGGCTGCTTTCATTTCTTGCGAGAAAGATGCTTTCCCCTAGATGGTATATCAAAAGAAGGCTTGGAAAAACATGCCTTGGGATAGAACATGCCACAAGATGGAAAATCCATGGAATG
>JANBXA010000411.1:797500-1020000 GCA_030556225.1 Cricetiscus sungorus | reverse complement strand
AGAAGTCAGCAACTGCGTCGAGTTAACAGTGAATGACAAAGCTGCAGTTTTCCTAAGGTGTGTTCACAGTTCTGGACCTCAAGATGGCATGCAGAGAGTGTCATCATGCATGTGCAGGGCCCTGCCCTGTGGTCCTCAGGCAGCTGAGCATCACCGGAGGAAAAGTGGAGATGCTACCCTATTGGTCTCCTTGTGGGCGGGGCCCAGCAGTTTGCATCCATCATAGCTTAGGAACTGGTGTTGTAGTTGATGCGCAAGTGAGACTTAGAATGGGGGACAAGCAAGCACAGACAGATAGAATACGTGTGCACAAAGTTTGAGTTAATGTTTTATTCTTCAAGGAAGCCAGGAAAACGAATGCTTTGTCTTTACTAGTTATTTGAATATTTTCAGAAACCTGGTTACATTTGCAAACGAGTTTTGGGTTTGTTTTCTTGTATTCTAAGAATCTCCCTGTGTGTGTTATCATTGCCGAGAACCCACAGCATTCTCAGAAGGGAACACATTGGGCATTGCTAAAATGATACAAATCAGAGGCAGAATCTTTTTGAACTTGCAAACCATTTTACAGTAATACACACTTCTTTTTCATTTTCACTGGTTTCTGAAGCGTGAAAGGTGGTTGTGTTTGAGTTATTAGTGTGCAAGATGTGGGACCAAGGTCTTCAGCCTTCCCAGCATTCCCAACCAGCGGCGGCATGGGTCGTGGGTACACATTGCTGTCCTGCTCTGACCCAACCTCTCATCCTCCAGGTCTTTGCACAGGCTGCCAGGAAGTCAGGATCCGAGAGGAAATCTTTCAACTTCAAATGTAGAGACACAATTTAGCTAAGGAAAAAACAAAAAAACAAAACAAAACAGACAAACAAAAAACAAGACAAAAACCAGGCAAACATTAACCTCAGGGAAGGGAAGAAGAAGACATTTCAGATCTGAAAATAGGATATATCTTGATCCACAAGCACAAGGCAGAGAGCTAACTGGGAATTTCTTGAGCTTTTAAAACCACCACACTCACTCCTAGTAACACATCTCCTCCAGCAAGGCCAGGCTTCCTAACCCTTCCCAAACAGTGTCACCCGCTGGTGACCTAGAATTCAATATATAAGCCTATGGTGGTCACTCATTCAATCCCACACACAGGAGCATAAAGGGTTAAAAACAAAGAAGGTTCCTCAGTTCTTTCTCCTAGATTGATTTTTACCTCCCGTAACTTTTTATCACTTATTTCTCAAACATGAAGGTGGCCTGGGACCTGGTGGGCGTGGGATGCGTGTGTGTGTGTGTGTGTGTGTGTGTGTGTGTGTGTGTGTGTGTGTGAGAGAGAGAGAGAGAGAGAGAGAGAGAGAGAGAGAGAGTCACTCTGGGGTTGCATCAAAGACCTCAGAGTGGTTATCTTTACTTGTATCCTGAAAAGTCAAGGCCAGCTCAGATTCATTGAGGGCACTATCATAAAAGCTAAGCAAACAGGCAAAAAAAACGTTAAATAAATGTTTGGAGCTCTTGTGTCTAGGAAGCTGGGATCTGCCTCTGAGTGCTTGAATTCCTTCCTGGATTGTGGGATTGTGGACGGTAGCTCCCACCACTGTGAAAGGGCACTCATCCTCAATAAGTTCCCCCCCCCCCACACCATGAAAAGGCTGGGGTTCAGTATCTACAACAAGAATACTTTAGGCCTTGGCTATGGAAACACAAAACATCCATTTTAGTTATATTTCAAACCTTTGTGTGTGTGTGTGTGTGTGTGTGTGTGTGTGTGTGGAGTGTGTGTGAGTATGTGTGTGTGTGTGTGTGTGTGAGAGTGTGAGTATGTGTGTGTGTGAGTATGTGTGTTGTGTGAGTGTGTGTGTGTGAGAGTGTGAGTATGTGTGTGTGTGAGTATGTGTGTTGTGTGAGTGTGTGTGTGTGAGAGTATGTGTGTTTGAGTATGTGTGTGTGTGTGAGTGTGTGTGTGTGAGAGTGTGAGTATGTGTGTGTGAGTATGTGTGTGTGTGAGTGTGTGTGTGTGTCTGTGGTGTCTTTTGTGGAACCAGCATTGCTACACATCCCTGGCTGGCATGGAAACCCTTATGAACTTGCACTCTCTCTCTAGTGCTGGGATTGCAGGCATGTGACACCACCCCAGGCTGGGAAATAGTTTTTAAACTTCTTCTCTAAGGAGTGTGAGCGATGGAGAAATCCCGAGTCATTTCGACAGTCTGGCTTTCTGAATTCTCATCTCAGGACCAGACTGCCAGGTTTGGCCAAGAATAAATGGAACTTGGGTTTCAAAACCTTGCCCAGTCAGCATTTGGTTCTGTGTGCTTTGAAAAGCGAGATGTGAAGTGTAGCAAACCACAGGCAACATTTACCAACAATTGTCTTGGCATATTAGGCAAGAAAATTCTCCATGGCCAGGATTCCCAGAACCTTCCCTTTCCTTGTCTGAACAGCCGGAACCACAGCCCCCTGCGGCCCTCTTATCTGCCTAGGCGTTCTTTGATCCACCCACCTAAAGAGAACAGGAACAGGGTTTGTTTGTAGACACTGCCGCACCCTATATGGAAACAGTTTAAGTTGTGTATTAGACGCGATAAATTTAAAACATCTAAAAATAACACCCCAGAACGTGTTGTTTATCATTTCTTTTGAATAAAATGTGAATTCCGGTTTGGGTTTAAAAAACAAAAAACAAAAACTTGACACAAATGATTTGCTGAGGAAGCTCCTTCTCTGGCAATTTGAGATTTTTCTTTTCCTCTCCAATTTCTTCACATCCTCTTTGCTGTTATTTAAAATATAAACAATGCACTAGAATCAACTAAATCTATTAAAATCTCCTGATAACAGTTACAAGTCTTGTCATCTTAGAACTTGCGAATTGGCATGAGTTCTTTCGGTATTGTAGGGGTTTTGGTGAGAGTGTGTGTGTGGGAACTTTGAATTCATCTGTAGGGAGAAATTAATTTCCACTTGTGCTGTAATCATAAGAGAAAGCAAAATATACCCCTAAAGGAATGGTTTTATATCTAATCATTTCCCTTGGAGTGGAAAACATTAGCAAGGGAATCTGAACTTTTAGTCAGTCCATTATCAATCTCTCAATATGGGTATATTTCATGAGTCATTCTTGAAGACAGATGAGATGTCGGAACTTTTGGATCTTGCAGTGGTTAAACAAGACAGGCCTTTGTAGGCTCATACGTGTGAAGGCTTGTTCCATGGTTGGTAGGACTGTTTGGGAAGGACTAGGAGGTGTGGCCCTGTGAAGGAGGTGTGTCACTGGGGCTGGGCTGGGGGGAATCTAGGCTCTAGCCTACACCGTTTTCAGTTAATTCTTCTTTCCCTCACTCATCGTCTCATTGGTGACCCCTTAGCTACTGCTCCAGTACCATGCCTGCCAGCCTGCTGCCATGTTCTCAGCCTGATGGTCATGAACTCCCTCTCTGAAACTGTGAGCAAACCCCCAATCAAATTCTTTCTTTTATGAGTTGCATTGGTCATGGTGTCTCTTCACAGCAATAGAAAAGTAACTATGACAGAGCTCAGTAATACTGGAACCATTTTGATTAATACGTGTACGGTAATGAAGGCATTGGGTTGAAATGTATCATTTCTGGAAATGAATTCCAACTCAAACCCCGTGGGGAGCATACAACCTAGTTTCTAGATGAAGACTCTCATAGTCTTACTTTGAAATTGGGATATAAGCCCTTCTTTTTAATCAAGCGGGCACATTAAAGGGCCTCCCCGATCAAGTGTTCTTTGAAACTAAAGTTTGAGTTCTTGCAGTTATTGAAGATGACAATGTATGGCCTAGAAAAAGGTGAGTGAGTAGAATGTTCTGAAGTTGAAATTAGATTCATCAGTGTGACAAGCAAAAGTATGTGGGGTTTTTGTAACTTTTTTTTTTTTGAGACAGGGTTTCTCCTGCATTGTAGTATGCATGTTTTCTGCCAGCCCACCCGCCACCAGTCTGGGCCCACAGCCGAGCCAGCCCCAAATAATACACTGAGACTCTGTATTTGATACAATCCTGTTGGCCAGTTACAATTATGGTTTATGGGCTAGCTCTGTCTTAATGATTAACCCATTTCTACTTATCTAAGTATTTCCACGTGGTCATCTTATTGGGGAGTGGTGGGCCCGACATCTTGCTTCCTCTAGCTCTCCATGCTGACCCCTCCCAACTATTTCCTCTTTCCTCCTTGTCTCCTAGCCCCACCTATCTTGCTTTCCCATTGGCCGACAGTGCTTTATTGTTTAACCAGTATGAGAAACATATTTACAGAATAACATCTCCCATCACTGCATTGCTTTGGAGCCTGTCCTGGAACTCACTCTGTAGCCCAGACTGGCCTCGAACTCCACAGAGATCCGCCTGCCTCTGCCTCTGCCTCCCTAGTGCTGGGAATAAAGGTGTGCACTACCAGTGCCCTGCAGGCTTTTTGGTAACTCTTGTGTTAGAACTTTACATCAAAACTTGTGTGCTGTGGAATAACCCCTGTGTCCACTGTGAATATTTTTCACTGTGATTGGTTGAATAAACAAGCTGACTTGTCCAATAGCTGAACGGAATAAGGTTAGGCTGGGAGCCAGACTAGGAGACTGCTCGGAAGAAGAGGGACAAAGTCTGGATTCGCCAGCCAGATGCAGAGTGAGCAGGAGACGAATGTGCCACATGGAACCACCATGTGGCAGAGCGTAAATAAGGAATATGAGTTAACATGTAAGAGCTAGTTAGTAATAAGCCTAAGCTATTGGCTGAGCATTTGCAATTAATATTAAGCCTCTGAGTGATTATTTCAGAGCAGCTACAGGACGGAAAAACTCTGCCTACATTTTATTACTATTTCTAGTGGAAGAGAGGTTGTGACTTAGGTCATTGAGTGAGTATTGATGTTACTATTGAGCTGGAACCTTTGCTTTCATCAGTTGTTAGGCAGTGTCTCTAACACCCAATTCCTTGGTTGTAAAGTGCTTAAAACAGTAGCCAAGGTGGTTTTGTGATGATTAAATGAGCAAATGTGTAAATCACCTGAGTAGAGATCATTGTCTCACTGTCCTCAGTATAAAATCAGTAGCATTGAGACCTTGTATACTTTGTCACCTAGGGAACCTCTCCAAGTGTCCTGGTGTTTTGTCTCTCCTGAATTATCATTTCCAGCCCCTTTTCATCTGGGTTCTTTTCAGCCCAATTCTCTCCACGATCTGGTGTTCAATCCATATTACACAAATCTTCCACTTTGGGCTTCTCTGTCCTACCTGGCTTTATTTTTTCTCCACTGCCAAGTGACTTCTTGGTCCTAAACACTTTCTTATTGTCCGAACCGGTTCAGATATGTAGACGACCTATAAAAACACTAGTATACAACTATTTTTTAAAGAAAAAAAAAACACCACAGTTCCCTTTAAGTTCCTGATTATATTTACTTAAAAATAATGCATTCTGCTGGAGAAATTGCTCAGTGGTGAGGAGCATTAGCTGCTCTTCTAGAGGGCCCTGGTCTGATTCCTAACACCCATATGGCCCTCACAGCCATGAATAACTCCTGCCCCAGGGGATATGATTCTCTCTTCTGATCTCTTCAGGCACGGAATGCACGTGCTGCACAGACATGCACACAGGCAAACCACCCGTGCTCATTAAATAAGTAAGCCTTTGGAAATGTGCATTCATTGTGTAGAATTCTATATTCACTATGCGGAATTATAAATAACCGTGCCCAGCTTTGATGATGTCCTCCTCCATGGGTGCACTCATTTCCCAAGGCCTCAGTTTCTCCATCTGTAAGATGGAGGCCGTGGGGAACTTATTCTCGAGGTCCCTTCCCGTTTTGAAAACATCCTGTGGAGTATTATCTCTACAAAAGGGAAGCGTCCTTCCAGGCCTGGCTGACCAGGGAGCATAGCTGACCGCAGACCGATGTTCAGATTGTCCCCTTAGTTCCTCTTTGCAGCATGGACACAGCCCAGTGTGGGGCAGCGTGGGTGGGAGCATCTCTGCTGGAGGGCGCTGCCCTCTCCTCTACCTTCTCTAATCCTAGGGCCTGCTGACCTGCAGCTACATGATGCTCTTAGATGACCCCATTGCATGCCTTTGCTTTGGCCTCTCCTTGAGTTTGTGAGATGGCTGGGCAGGGCTAAATATTCTATCTCTGGTCAGGGAAAAGAACAGATCTGTGATGTTAGAAGCAGACCACAGTCTTCTGTGTGCTGTGTGGGGAATTGGGAGCAGTTCACCGGGAAAGCTGACCTCCCAAGGGGAGGTTCAGGACCATGTGGATAGAGAAATGTTCTGATTTGTCCACTGTTGGGTTTGCTTTTCTGGAGTAGGGAAAAGAGCATCTCATCCTCCTAATGGCAGTGGTCTGAGGAGCTGGGAAGGAAGATGCTGCTTTGAGACGTTAATGTGAAATCTCACTGCATGCTGAGCACTTAAGGCACAGCTAATGGGAACTTTCCAGGGAAATGGGTGGGTGTTAGTAACATGGAAATATGTATGAGGATCCCTGAATGAAGGCTTTATGTGGCTGAGTTGGAAGGTTATAAGACCCCAGCTGCTGGGGGGAGGGTGGGGAGGGGAGGGTGGGGCACTGGGAGGGGTAGAGGGAGAGAGGGAGTAGGGTAGGGAAGAAAGCCTTTGTGAGCTGCTTGTTTGAAGGATCTAGAAAGAAGGCTTGGGGGATACTTAGCAAATAAGAGAAGTCAGCGATGCACACTGAGTCCAGATTTAATTCTGAGTCTAGAGTTTAGCTACTTCCTTACATCAGGAGTTTGCACAGTAGAAAATATACAGGAGATGCTTTAGTAACTAAGGATCGTGTTTGCATTGTAACGCTGGTGTTGTTATAGTGAAATGAGGAACTGGACTGCTGGGTGGAGGAGAGAAGCTGGGGTCTCACAAAGCCCAGGCAGATGTTATTAAATGTTAAATGTTGCTGCTCTGAAGTTTGGCTTATGTCCCTTCACTCTTGGTGCAGCATGGGAGTTCAGTAAAAGGAACTCCCCACTAAAGGGCAAAGGACCCTTTGATGGAGGACCGTGAGATCACCAAGTACATCCGTTTCACTCTGATCAATGGCTATATCCTTTTGGGGGTATGATGGTTGAACATAATTACGAGTTTCTATGTTGTTAGTTACCATGCTTGACATCCTAATTTTAGCTCCAATCTTTCCACTTTGGCTAAAACACCTAGTTCAGTACAGCGATTCCAGATGAAACTCACCCATCGTAGCACAGGAGTGATAAAGACTGTTAGTGTGCGATGCTTCGTGGACCGAGTTCCGAATCGGTATGAGAGCGCCCACCTGCATTTGCTGTGGCAGGTTTTGCCCTCGCCTATCAGCAAGCATGGTGATGACCTTTATGTAATGCTAAGGTTTCATGGTGACTTGGACGGAATCTGGTTTTGATTTTGGTTTTTAATCGTTTTCCATTAAGTGGACGCTCACTGGCCTGAAGGTATTTTTGGTGTCTGTCTACTGTTTGCCTGAAGCAAAACAGAACAGGGGAATATTACTGCAGTAGCAGACTCAGTCACCGTGGCTGCCATGATGGGGTTGATTTCCGGGGGAGGGAGTTATGGAGGGAGGGAGGGCGGTGCGGAGCATAGCTGGCCTGAGCACACACTATGAGCATTGTGATAGGAAATGGATAAGAAAGTACAACAGTTTCTGTCCTAATGCCAACTTGGCCCACAAGCCAGAGTTATCTGAAAGGAGGGACCCTTGATTGAGAAAATGCCTCCATAAGATTCAACTGTAAGGCATTTCCTAAATTAGTGGTCAATGGGGGAGGACCTGGCCCATTGTGGGTATTTCCATCCTTGGGCTGGTGGTCCAGGGTTCTGTAAGAGAGCAGACTGAAGGAGTCATGGGGGCAAGGCCGTGAGCAGCCCCCTCCATGGCTCTGCTTCCAGGTTCTTCCCATTTGAGTTCCTGTCCTGACTTCCTTCCGTGAAATAAACATTTTCTGATCCAAGTTGCTTTTTGATCATGGTGTTTCATCACAGCAGTAGAAACCCTAATGAAGGCCAAAGACCTCAGAGTCTGGCTACAGAAGAACCGTGCACATATTGAGAGCAGAGAGACCTTTATGAATTGCTCTGTGAGTAGGCTCTGAATTGGTGATACATATAAGGATCTAGGATGATTACCTGGGATGATAATTGGCTGTGGATATTTTTTGTAAGTGTATATTCATGTGGTGTGCATGCATGTGTGTATGCATGTTCACATGTATGTGGGCACACAGTCTTTGCTGAAGTCCCTGACCTCACCAGCACTGGAAAGCTGGCTAGGTTTCCAGTCCCAGACCTAATTTCCCTCCTGATGAGTGGTCCTTAATTTCCAATTAGCTATTGGTTGTCACTGACATGTGAGTACTGGTCATTGTCATGGTTCATAGGTGTCACAGCTGGGTAGGACTGTTTAATGCTTCCCTCCCTCAGCAGCTTGCATAGTCTTTTCTGGAACCATGGGGTCTAGACTTCAGGAAAGAAGCTTTCAGGTCAGACCCAGCTCAACTCATTTGTATTCTGTGTCCTGAGTGTAAGGTGTCTTCAGCAATAGGGGCCCATCTTTAATCCCCGAGAGGCAATCACAAACAACATTAATGTTTATATTGTTTTAGGAGTCACTTGAACTACCCCGACCAACCATTTGAAAGGGGTCTTTTTGTGCCTAGTATTGAGACTTTGTCAGCCTAAATGCTTTAACTTCCTTTAAGGTATAACACACACACACACACACACACACACACACACACACACACACACACACACACACACACACAGTGTATATTAGGTAAGCAGAAAGTAATAATTCCTTGAGGTTTATCAAGCAACCTTGGTATTGTTTGTCCCTTGACCTTATCCATCCGATCCTCCCTCCCTCCCTCCTCCCTCCCTCCCTCCCTCCCCCCTTCCTCCCTCCCCCTGCTCTGACTGGCAGGACATGAGGTAGGTTTCACAGCACCTGCAGTGGCCTGCATACGGATTGCAGCTGTTGCAAATTCACACTCCCCACCTTGGACTTCCTTCTTGATGATTTTTAAAAGAAGATAACATGTCTCAGAAACTGGATTATAATAACGTTATACGTTAGGCAGCCTGGGGAAGAGTTCACAGAAACTCCAGTGGTGGAAGGAAGGGTAGGTCTGTAACTGACCCTGGTGCTTTGATCTCTTCCTGGGAAGGTTCACTTAAAAATGTCCACAGACGCTCACCATGTGTAGCTACCATTTCAGAGTCCAATAGGTTTTAGAGTGTAAGTGAAATAGTATATCCTGTTTGCAGGGTATTGGATTGTCATGTCAGGTGGAGTGGGGTTATGAAGGGGACGGACACTCACTGGTAGGTGTGGGTCTGTCTGTAAGTCTGTCTGGTGAGCTTGGGCGAAGACCCCAAGTGCAGAGCAGAGTTGAAGGGAGCTGGGAAGGGCTGGGTTTTGCTAGAGGGGAAAGGGGGGAATGGGCCGGTCTCTACACAGCCCCCAGAAGCCGGATGGAACAATGACAGGACTTCCTTCCGAAGGAGGACAGTCCTTGCCTTGAAGAGAGGGAAGCGAGGCTCGGCATGCCGGCGGACTGTGGTTGGGCGCCAGCAGACACAGGACTTCTCTTTGGCATGGCTTCGCTAAGCCCCAGCCTGGAGTAAAGGAGAGCCACTGCCCTGAGCCTCAGATGCCATCAGGGCAGGACAGATGGGCAGCCACCCTAGGCTCCCGGGCTTCCAGGGCCCCATAATTAACAGCAGGAAGCTGGAGCCAAGCAGTGCTCTCTTGTTTTTTGGGAGTGGTTGACTTTGGGCTTTGTCATTGTTGTTTAGTTTTGGAACTGTGAAATCGAAGATCAGATATTTACAGGGGAAAATTGAAAGGCGAGGCCCAAAGATTTCTAAGATCCTAGAAGTTTCCCCGGGCTCCTAAGCTTGAGTCCACATAACTTCTGAAGTCACTCCACTCCAATAGGCTTCAGACTTCTCGGTAACTGTTTCCTTGACTTCCTTATGGAGGTTTTTATTACTTTTTATTATTATGTATGTGAGTACCTCTAATAACGTCTGTTACTGTTGCTTACTCCCCTCTTGCTGTCATATATCCATGTGTGTGAGTACCTCTAATAACGTCTGTTACTGTTGCTTACTCTCCTCTTGCTGTCATATATCCATGTGCGTTCTCATTCTGTTTGCAAAACACACCCAAGCTGTGGCACCTTAAAACTCTGGATTGACAATTTCCTGCTGTGTGGTTTTATGCTGTGTGATTGTGCCACGGTGTAACGCGGTGATCCATTGTGCCCTCCATAGAAACTGAGGCCACTCTGGTTTGGAGCCGTTGTGGACCAGTACAGTAGGCAAACATTGGGAACTGTGCATGCTGGGACATATGTGTACAGAGGGTTAACAGCTGGGAACAGAACCACTTAGGCTCACTCCTTACTGCTTCCTAAGTGGTTGGAGTGCCTGTTTTCTCCCATAAACAATGCTCTACACAGAGGCTAGGAGCAATGGCTGCCGCGCTACTGTGTCTGGAGCAAGGTGGAGTCTGAGTCTTCTGCGTGGAGTGCTTTGTTTCACCCACGTGTATCTTGTTTCCTGGTAGTCTCCAGTGCTTTCACGCTGTATTGTGAAACAATGGATTTCAGTGATTTCTTCTCCCAAGGCGCAAAAGAGATCCTGACTGCCTGGCTTTCAAGCAGCATCTTTGCTGAGGTTGATTTCAATAGAGCCACGAAAGTCTATGCTTTAAGCCACACAGTTCTTTAAGTATGTTTCCATTACATAAAGGACTAGAGCTATCTCCTCGTGGGCCTCTCTGCCCTTTTCAGGATTCTGAATCAGCTTGACTTGGGCCTTGGTCGAAAGCAGGATCGTTCCATAAGAGGGAAGCTGACAGTGACTGGATTAAAATATCTGACTGCTTACATTGGGGAGGACAAATCAAGCATGGAGTGCTGTCTGAGCCATAGGGTGATCATTCGTCCAGTATGTGACAGGCTTGGATGGTGACCGTCTTGTGCGCATGAGGCCATAGCGAGGTGGCTCAGAGGGTCCTCGTGCTGTTGGGAGTTATCTCTGTCGAAGTGGCAAAATGTCAAAATGGAGACTTTCCACAATGTTGCCCTTTGCCAGAAGAAAAGGCTGAAGCAAATGAGATCTGGAAGAGTCTGGGCAGCCGACGGGCCAACGCATGTAATGCATATCATTAAAGACAGTTAGCACAAAGCCATGGTTGTTGCTGTGCCTGGGTCCAAGTCGGACTTAATAGCTCATTAAGTAGGAACGCCTTCTTTTTCCCCATGGCCATACGCAGTCTTTGAATTCTTACACCACTAACTGCTTTAAAGAAGTTAAGTGCAGAATGCACTGAGTTTGGTAGAGTTTAAAGGTCTGTATTTTCCCACCAAAGCAGTTTAATATCAGCTGCAGTGTGGGCGTGTGTGTGTGTGTGTGTGTGTGTGTGTGTGTGTGTGTGTGTGTGTGTTGAAGGGTTGTGACCTCTCGTATTTTTACAACCACTGCCATGATTTCATAGAACTAGCAGCAGTCACCCAAAGGGAAGGAGTAGACTTTATTACAGTGATTATATGCCCGAGTGTGGGCATTAGAACAGGGATACTTCTCTACTGATAATTAAATGTCAAAGGAAAAATGACTTGACCCAACCATCTGCAACTCCACTGTGTTTTAATGCATGAATGGTCTCCGTGAGGACGAGGTTTTATCCACAGGGTAGAAGTTCAGGTTCTATGTAGCCTTTTGTCCTTATTTTCAAGATGGTACGCAGGGCAGCTGGAGAGCAGGGGCGTGTTACAGCAGGCTAGGCTGACTGTGCGTCCACCCCCTCATGTAAAATCGCATGCATATTAACTTGGGCAATTGTGGCCGTTGGATCTGCAGACAGATTGTGACCACCACTGAATCACAGAGCTGTTTCTGACTTCTTGTGGTGCTGGGAATCGAACCCAGGGCCATGTACCAGGCAAGCACAGTACCACTAAGTCACTTCATCACTTTTCTCTAGTATGTTTTTAGGCATTTGTAAATGCTGGAAGAAAAAAATATGGCTGGAAAATTATCTTTAATATGGTAGTTTTCTGACTTATTTAAAAATGTAAAAGCTTAAATAAGGACCTCAGAAGGATTGGATAAGTATCAAGAGGCATTAACTTAAAAAATAGCCATATGCTAAAAATACGTCTGTGGCTACTAAATTATACTCATCAAGCATTAACTATGGATTTAGCACTACGTCTCTGAGATAGTAAATATGATATATATGCCAAAAGACTGTATAAAGCCACATTTGTTTCGCTCTGCAGTTGAGTTTGGTTCAAGTGCCAAAAAATTTATGAGTTTCTTTGATCACCCCCAAATAGCTAAAAAGTGTTGTCCTCCTTAGGACTGAAGTGGGCAGCTGTTCATTGTCTGACGTGCCAATTAGCTTGAGTGGATAAGCAGAATATTCGTAGAAAGTCAGTGGCAAAAGCCAGAGAAGATATGGGATCTTAGTCTTCATCAAGAGTCTAGAGATTGTACCCTTCTTGGGTTTTTTAAAGCTGGTTGTTAAGCCATGTGGGCAATCTGAAAGTGATCTTGGATTTTTCTCGAATACCTGTGTTTAATCCTGGATGTAAATGCTTGAGGGTGGTGGTTTTTGGCTGAAGGCCCATGTTGTCTTCTTTCTGGGGTCACAGGGAAGGACCAGGGTTCAGTATTTCTGGAAGTAAGTTGCTGGTGGATTCTGAACTGGGGAACACCTTCAGGGATCCCTGAGCTGGGAGGCATTGCTCCCTCGGACTCACAACAGCGTCGGGTGCCTGCCACTGCCAACAGCGTCGTTGCTGGAAGTCCAGACGGGCCCCGAGACCACGACACTGATTCCTGTCCTCTGTTCGCTACAGTGGGTTTGTCTTCAACAATGAGCTATTCATGGGGGCCGGCTGAACTGCCAGGACAGAGGAGACGGCTGCAGACCCTGCGGGCAGTTGGCCGTGCTCCAGTCCAGATATTCTCGGGAATGTGGAATTATTTTAATCAAAGGGAAATAAATCTTTTGCAAATGTTAATACAAATGGCTGTGGGAAGAGTTTGGTGTTAAAAGAGTAGCTGAAAATTCTTGGTGCCTACTGAGTTATTTTTTTGGCAGGGGATAGTGGGTTGCTATGGGGATGATGAAGACACAATACTAGTCATATTTTAATGGTTGTTCTGTGTCCGCCTCAGCTGCCCTGGGACCTGGGATGATAAAGCTTGCTCTTGGAATCATCTGCTACTCTTGTGTTTTGTTTCCTTCTCGACTGCATCTGAACTGAAAGCACATCTCTGAGTCCGTTCACCAGAGCAGCTCTGGCACGTTTTCTTTGTACCAGCACATTTGGAGGTTTACATTGCTGACTGTAAGCTTCTCTATTATCCGTTACATCGAAAGGGATGTATTCTGGGAGATCTGAAAGTCCATGTACTGATATAATGAGGGGGAAACTCTCTAATGCATGCCAAAGGCCAGTTGATCTGGGCCTCTCCTTTGCCACACTTAGATATGTTACTGTGGGGAAGTCCTTAACTAGGTCTCTGCATTTGAAAAACAGATAATTACATAACTGCTGTGGTGGTGTGAGATCTTCAGATCATGTGCATAAAATCCTAGCAAGGTCATACAAATAGCTGCCTCTCAAAAAAATTAAGACCCAGATCTACAACACCCCTGGGTCTTTACCCAGAGTATACCAAGTCGACATAGCAAAGATGCTCGACATCAGTGTTTGCTGCTCACTCTCCATGGCAGCTGTGGAAGAAAATGCGGGCTACTCAACAACAGGGAAATTGCCATGGCCGCACAGCCAGAGTAGGACTGGAAACCTAGCCAGTTACTCAGGGCTGGTGGAAGTCATGGATCTTGGAGGAGAACCTACAACTGACACTTTACTAAACCAGCATCACCCAACTGCACTCTAAAAGACAAAAAAAAAAAAAAGTAAAAAATGTGTTCTACATATACAGTAGAAGTAGCCGAGTCGTTAATAAAAATGAAGTTATGTTGTGTGCAGGAAATGGATGGAACTGGAGATAATAAAAACGAACAGATTTAGCCAGACTCAGGAAGACAGCTGTCATGTTTTCTTTTACGTGCGGGTCCTAGATTTTATATAGCTATGTACGTATGATATGAAAGTGGAAATGAACTCTCTAGGGGAGCCCAGGGGACTGGTGCCAGGAGAGGAAGAAGGATGGGGAGGAACACGGCCGGTGTACAATAGACACTTGTGACAATCTTCTCATATGGCATAGCACCATATACAATGAAAATTAACCCATATTAGGCTCCTGCGTCTCCCTTTGGAATGATCAGTGTCGTGCATGGCCTGTTGGGAAGCCCTCTATCTTTATCTTTCTCTCTGGGATCTTCATTACCTTTCCTCCCTATCTCAGTGAGCTCCAAACACTGAAGTGTCCTAGAACCCAGCTTTTCCCTTTTGGTTCACTCTTGCTAGGTGATGTCATCTGCTCTCATCACTTTCTCTGTTCTCTGCATGTGAATGATACTAACATCCACGTCTCCAGGCTGGAGATGCATCTTTGTGTATCCAGCTGCAATCTTGAGACACACCTCACTAGGCTGTGTCTGCTAATTGTGTCAATCAATTTTTATTAACTGGTTGTCTAACAGGCACATATAGGACTGAACTCATGGTTCATGACGTCCTGGAACCCAAATCCTCCTCCCCTGGCCTTTTTCATTCTAGCGCATGGCGATGCAACGTAAGACCGCGTTCATGGAGAGCCTAGACGTCACCCTTGGTTCTATTCTTTTCCTCATACTCCACACCAGACCCACCAAGAAAGCCAGGCAGTCCCACCGCAGGGCTTATAGTGGCCCACCGACTCTGCGGTTACCCTGTCACCGCCTTACCCCAAGCCACTCCCCTCTGAACGTCATCATCACCCTCATTATATGACTGTAACAGCTCAATAGTGTGCTGTGGCTGTTCCTCAACATGATGTTTTAAGTCAGTGGTTCTCGACCCGTGGGTCACAGCTCCATGGCAAACCTCTAGCTCCAAAAATATTTACACGATGATTCATAACAGCAGCAAAAATACAGCTATAAAATAGCAATGAAAATAATCTTATGGTTGGGGTCACTACAGCATGAGGGTCATGATATTAGGAAGGTCGAGAACCACTGGCCTAAGGGGGACACAGATCTTTATTCCACACTTTGTTACCTCATCTCTTTCCGCCTGCTAGAGTAAGACCATTGTCTGCACAATATGTAGCCATCACTCGCATCTCTGTGGCACTTGCCAACATCTGACGTACGTCTTTCCCTTCTGTAGTCTGTCTTTCTCACCAATACCAGATTTTAAAAGGCGAGAACTTCCTTCTCTGTGGTAGCTCCAGCACCTAGAAAGTTCTAGGCACATGTTGGCATTTAGATATTTGTTCAGCCAGTAAATAAAGGAAATAGATGGTCCTAAAAATTTGCCACCAAGAGCAGGAGTTTGAAATAATCTCTGTAAGCCTTAATAGAGATGTTTTTATGAAAATCTTTCAGTATCCTAATTTATTATTTGTTATTTATTCAAATTTATTTACACAGTTGCACATGGGAAGATAGTAGAGGTGCTAATTAAGTTACCTCTCAAGGTTGATGAGTCTTGGGTGGTTATAAAATACAGAGAGGTAGTTCAGTACATACTCCTTCGAGCTCTGCTGGGGTTACTGCAGTTCCAAGAGGGGGTGCTAACCTCTTAAAGTGATAAGTACCTTTAACCTGTACGGATACAGTAACTTAAGTACAAACAGAAAAGGTGCCGACTGACCTGACCGTGTCAAGGTTTTACAAACGGGTGATGGAGACAGGAAGGGACCAAAGCCAACGCTCTCCAGAGGATAGATACATCTGGAGTTAGTCCCACTAATAACTATGATTTTGGAATAGTCATTTCATTTCCATTATCTGTGAAGTGAGAGGCTCAGAATATGGTATTAATGAAGCCAGCTCTCTCTCTCTCTCTCTCTCTCTCTCTCTCTCTCTCTCTCTCTCTCTCTCTCCCTCTCTCTCTCTCTCTCTCTGTCTTCCTCCCTCTCTCTCTGTCTTCCTCCCTCTCTCTCTCTCTGTGTCTCTCTCTGTCTCTCTGTCTCTCTGTCTCTCTGTCTCTCTCTCTCTGTCTTCCTCCCTCTCTCTCTCTCTGTGTCTTTCTCTCTCTCTCTCTCTCTCTCTCTCTCTCTCTCTCTCTTGTCTTCCTCCCTCTCTCTCTCTCTCTGTCTTTCTCTCTGTCTTCTCTCTCTCTCTCTCTCTCTCTCTCTCTCTCTCTCTCTCTCTCTCTCTCTCTCTCTCTCTCTCTCTCTCACACACACACACACCTACCCAGGAATGCTAAATAAGGTCTCACCTTGAGATTCTCAGCTAAAACTTCCGTTAGGGCTGGAGAGGTGGATTAGTGGTTAAGAGCATTTATTGCTCTTGCAGAGGACGGGTTAGTTCCTGACAACCCCATCAGATGTCTCACAACTGCCTATCAGTTCAGTTTCCTGGCCTCCATGGGCAACTGATTACACATGATGCGCCACACATGCACACGTGCACACATGCACACACGCACACATGCACATTTATAAAAATAATAAATCCTTTAAAACCTTCTGCTAAATTGAAAATGTCCTTGAGGGCCAACTTCCCTCTCTGCAAAATGGAAAGGATGTTTTTGTCTAGAACAGATTCTAAAGTTCCTGTTTGTGTGGGTTTTGATTTGTTTTGTTTACATTGTGCTTTTTTTGATTCTGCCCCTCCCCCCCCATATAGCCACAGTGAAATTAAATCTCTTATGCCACCACCCTCTTTCTTCTGTAATTTTACTGTTATTCTTTTGATTTGTTTATTTGAAGCTGTGGTCACTCATACACAGAAGATGCAGCCGCCTCACATGCTTTTGCAGATGCATGGTGTAAGCTTTGGTCTAGGTGTCTGCCGCAGTATTTTGAAACAGTGTTGCAGAGTAGAACCCACTCTTGAGAGCTAAGCTTGGCAGTGGGGTGGGCAGGAAATGGTCTGCTGAGTAACGATGGCACAAAAAGGCTGAAATCTCTCTCCACCTCAGTGCTGGGTGTCTGCCTCCCTGATGCCTGTGACGTTTGTGATGCAGGGAAAAGGCAAGCATGGCTACCTCTCTTAGTGATGTTTGAGATGTCCCGATCTATAAAAGTCTTCATGAAAGGGACTTCGTGTTAATGTTTAACAAATGTGCGTGGGCACTGGGCTGAAGTGGGAGCAAGTTTCTGGAAAGATGTTTATCAAATTTATAGTCTGTGTGTGTGTGTGTGTGTGTGTGTGTGTGTGTGTGTGTGTGTGTGCACGCGCGCACCTGTGCAGGCCAGAAGTAACCCTTGGGGTTATTTCTCAGGAGCCATCCACTTTAGTTTTTGCGATGTAATCTCTCACTGGGACCTGGGGCTTGCCAATCAGGACAGGCTGGATAGACAGTGGCCCCCAAGGGTCTGCCTGTCTCAACCTTCCCACCACACTTGGTTATTTATTTTACTTTGGAGTGGGCTCTGGAGAGAACACTTCGGTCCTCAGGCCTGTATAATAAACACCTTACTGACCGAAAACTCTCCCCATTCTCCTGGAAGTTGTAGCCTTTAAAATGGGCATAAGAAACAAACAGTCCCCTGAACAACAAACAAAAACCCAAGTCAGAGCAAATCAGCTGAGAACCAGCTCTCTCGGAGAAGCATGGCTGAAGTCGGGTCAGGGAACACCACAACCGCACAGCTAAGTATCTGGGGCTCAGATCCGATCTTTGATCAATGCAACATTAACTTCTCCAAGGAGGTTCTAAATTTGCCCTGACAGACATGTGAACTGGTATCCCCCTCCCCCCCTCTGCAAGGTCTTCATGGTCCTAGCTCATTCTCACGCGTACTGGGTAGCAAGTTCAGGAGTCACCTGCTCTAAGTCACAAGAGGAAGGGGAGGGATCTAGACTCTACTGTGCACCTACTCCTGTCTTCTTGATTGAACCCATCATGTGACAGTCACGTGGTATGGTGTGGACACCGACATAAGGTAGCTGCTCGTGTGCAGACCCAGTGCGAAATTTGAGTTTATCATTGAAGCATTTTCATATTTAAAGATTTTAGAGAGATCTAATCAAGTTGAAAGAACAAAGAATGTGTTTGAGGTCTCAAAGGGAAGTGATCACAAAAATTATTATTTCAGGGACATATACACACATACACATATATTATATATATTGGGCTCATAAAGCAGTGAGTCTAGGAAAAGAGATGCTTGTAATCTGCCCCTGAGTAGTTGGTATACTACCTCTTAGAGTGGTTACAAAAAGCATACATATTTAGAATTCGATTTAAAATGCCTTAACTTGGATGTGTTAATTGGAAGCATATCAAACTTGTCGGTAATCAGAGCAGAGGCACATGCTGTGTGATGATCTCACCTCATTTGCAGACCAACAACAGTGGGGAGCCCAGAAGGTCAGGGTCAAGGGTAAGTTCTAGATGCAGAGAACTTGTCCTCACCCTTTGAAGGCTAGGCCGTGATAGAGTGGTTAGTCATTCACTATCACCACCAGTGATGTATTGTCCATTCCCACTGACTCATTCAAGAGGGAAAAGGCCAGGTGTCATGGAGAGATGGGGTGGGTGGCCCAGGGACTTACAGAGTCCGTGGTTCCCCTAGCAATGTGTCAAGAACGCCCGAATGCTCACTAATTCCTCAATCCATATTTCACTGCTCTTCATTGCATTCATGAGTCCATCCGAAAAGCTGTAGTCTATGAGTTTTGACCCAGATTCTGTGACACAAACATACCTAGGTACAATGTAATAGTGTCAACTCAAAAATTCTTTCTTGCCCCTTCCCAAGTAATTTCTGCCCTACCACACTCCCAGAAACAATCCACAGCTGTGTGTGTGTGTGTGTGTGTGAGTGTGTGTGTGAGTGTGTGTGTGTGTGTGTCTGTGTGTGTGTGTGAGTGTGTGTGTGGAGTGTGTTTGTGAGTGTGTGTGTGTGAGTGTGTGTGCCTTACCACTGGTTAGTTTTGCCTGCTTAGGAATTTTGTGTTATAATAATCATAAAACATGTGCTTCCTTGTGTATAAAGAGTCTTTTAATTGACATTTTTGCGATGCCCATTTTTGAAAGTTGAAAAAATATCAATCAGCCTTTAGAGATACTTGGGTTAGCAAATCCCTTTAAAAGCATCAGGAAAATACCCTCCCCCTTTCTCTCTCCCTTTTTTAAAATTGAGGTGGAGAGGATGGAGGGGAGAGAGGAGAGTGACCCTAATGACAGCGACTTTGGCCTCTTAGTTGTCCGATGAAGAGAACGGTGGGCCAGCCCTTGTCAAGGTCATGCAGGCTGAGCTGAAACTGGAACCCGGGTCTTCTGACCGCTCGTGAAACAGTGAGCCAGGCAGCTGAGTGTGGTGATTGTTTTGAGCCGATGCCATGTGAGACTGGAGAGTTTCGACAGAGCTTTGCTTTAGAGGATGTGAAACTACACTAACCTCATGTGACAAGAAATCCTTGGAGGCCTTGGTGTGGGGCCAGGAGGGAAGTCTGACAAGGCTTTTGGTTACTCCTCCACCTCCGAACCCACTGGCCTGGGGTGACTTATACGAACCTTCTCCTTTGCAGTAATGAGAGGAGACGGGCAAACTTTCTACACCTGCACGCAGAAGGCAGCACAATGCTAAGAGAAGGGGGATAGCAGGCACCTGCGGCCAGTGCCCCTCCCTGAGCAGAGGGCCTGGGCACAGCCTTTGTGCTCTGTGTGCATGTTCCAATTCAGCCCCAGATGACAATGACCCAGTAGTTCCT
This sequence comes from Cricetiscus sungorus, assembly GCA_030556225.1. Lineage (NCBI taxonomy): Eukaryota > Metazoa > Chordata > Mammalia > Rodentia > Cricetidae > Cricetiscus > Cricetiscus sungorus. The sequence goes on along the minus strand of JANBXA010000411.1, from coordinate 1,000,171 downwards.
GCCTGCCAGCTGTTGGCTGGCCTTTGTGAAAGTCCCTAAGCTTTGAGCCAATGCCTTGTGGGCAGGTATCCATATCATGAGGCCCAACTGGCACGGTTGGCACCTCTGTTGGTGAGATGAGCACAGTGACTTGGGACAGTGGTGGCTGATCCACACTCCCTACCAGCTGGCAGGTGGGGGAGCCTGTGGGCAGGTGTGGGGAGGGGGAGGAGAGAAAGAGAGAGGGAGGAAGGGAGGTCCTGCTGCCATGGTAACTGCCCCAAGGTTAGTTTGGTCTCTCTTCTGGATCTGCAGAGCTAGGCTGTGTCTATCAATGCATGCCTCATCTGTTTTGAGTCATTAAGTCTAATTGGATCTATTATTAGTGTCTGGGAGAACCTGAGGGCTGGTGATCTGTTGGGGGATGTCAGTGTAGTGAAGGCCAGGTCACCAGAGAAGTCCCTGAAAAATCATCTGGTGTATACCAAAGCAGAGCTGGACAAAGAATTCCAAAGGCGAGTTTTTTTTTTTTTTTTTTTTTAAGGCAGACAGGCAGGTTGGACGAGTTCTCTGGGCTATTCCGGGATATGGAGATTAGTCACCCTAGATGTCCTTTGGCCAAACTGTCCTGGGCACAGGAGTGAAGGGACCCTTGTCCACTGGCTGCAGTGGCTGGCAAGTTTTCCACAGTGGATTCATTGTAAAGGCTCACACATCCCGGCACTGCGGCCTGCCCTGTGAATGTCCCACACAGGCATTTACCTTGGACAGAGTTTCTGGCTCTGACGGGAAACTCAAGTTTCTCCATCTTGCTGTTTCTGTATCGCTCTTGTGATGAAAGCTGCTCTCACCGGGTCACTGGGAGGGTATCTATCAGCGATTTTCCCTTTTACCTCTCCTATGTGTGTTGGTAGAATGAGCCTCCATTTCAGGCCCCGAGATGCCTGCTGGGAGACCTGTTAGCTTTGTGTTAGCGATGGGACTTCTTCATTCCTGGGGGAGCTGACATCTTATCAGAAGCTCTGGGATGGGCTGGTAAGAATGTGAAATATTAACTATTCTGGGTCAGCCCTGAGCACCTTACCTGCAAGTGTGGCCATGGTCACAGCGGTCAACGGTCTAATACATCAAGGAAAAGATTGGAATAGATCATCTCACTGCCCTCTGTAGCTGGGTTTGGAGACTGGATTTTTATATACATAAGAAGAAAAGCTCTCATTATATTTACCAATCGACAGATTAAACTTGCAAACGTGTTAAAAAACGTATTGTGTCTTTCATATCGGGTATCTTAATTCCATTCATTTCCCTATCCCTTTGTACCCACCCTCTGCCCTTGCCACCTCCCCGACAAAATAAAATAAAATTCAAGAGGAAAAAAAGTAGAAAAGGAGGAGGGAGTCAGTCTCGCTATGGAAGCTGTAGTGTGGCAAGTGAATCATTCAGTAAACTCTTATCTATGTGTCTTTACTTGCAAGTGTTCATTGCAAACAGTCATTGAGCTGGATTGAGGTCTCTGGCTTCTGCTACACTCTCAATGCTGGGCCCTCTCTTGAGCTTCTCTTGGCTATCCTGCTGTTGCTCAGTGTTGGAGAGATCCTGCAACTTTGTATCTGCAGGTCAAGTCTCTTCACGTGCTCCAGCAGATCACAGATGGGGTGGATATTGGGGTAGGCCAACCCATAACCCTGGGTTTGGGCCTGAGTAGTTGTAGCGTTGGTCAGCCCGCTCAACTTGCAAACTTTTGTACTGGGTCCTGGTGCTTAGTAAATATTTCTAATTTGTCTAGTAAATGGAGAAGATGGGGACCCAGGGATACACAGGGCATCCTTTTTCTACCCCAAAGAGGGAGAGATTGCAAGAAAAGGTTCTCACAGCTGTGGGGACTTGAAGGCCAAGTTTCACTGGCCCAGTGAGAATTTTCTCTGGGTGGTGGAGGGAGGAGGGGACTAGGCAAATCTAACTGCCTTTGTTGTAGAGTCCCAGTGACAAGTCCAAGCTCACCTCCACCAGAGCTCGTACTGAGGACCGATGAGTGTATTGGAATTGCTTATAGAGGATGGGTGAGGGTTACAAAAAAAAACGGGCACGTGCGACACTAAAACAGGCACACTGGAAGGTTCCCACCCTCCCTTGTCTTTTCAAACCTATGGACAGCTAACCTTTCCATGAGGCTATGTGCCACCAGGACGGAATTGCATACACCTAGTTGGGAGGCGTGGAATGCTCTGTGGGGGTCAATGGCCCGCCTTTTATGAGACACTGTGAATAATCAACACGCCCAGCTGTGATCCTCGGTTGGGTCAGAGAACAGAACTTGAGAAAATAATTTATTTTGTGGGTTGGAAGATCATTTAAATAAGCACATCTAATATAGAAATATGAGTCCTTTCTTCTAACCTTCCTCAATTAGGAGGGCCAGTATTAAGGGGATTTGAATGAAACAAATTTTTTCTGGGTATAACTTTAAAAGGGGAATGCTAAAAGAAAAAAACCAAGACCCAAAAAAACCAAACTCAATGATCAAAATAAATAGCATCATAATATAATATCTAAAAACATGGATGAGCAAATCCATGCTAAACAAAGAACAAAATATTTAAATAAGGAGCCCATTAGACCCCATGTATATGCCTTTGCCTCATTTTCCTTACCCTGATTCCTATAAAACTTTACTTACAAAATTTGTCAAAAGTGTAGACAATGCAAAACACAAAATTTTGGTTTGTAGAGATCAGCATTGAAGGAGACTTTCCGTCAAGTGATTTTGACGGCTCCTTATTCTGCATTGCAGTTCGCCTCCCGTCACCTGCGTCCTCTAGTCACGGGCCACTTCATGGCGTGTCCCTTCCATTCACGCTGACTTGTGGGAAACGGAGGAAGGCGGTGAGGATGAAGAGGAACGGAATAAAGTGGGCTGGCGAGGGGATGGAGGTGTAGGGGGCGGGGGAGGGGATGGAGGTGTAGGGGGCTGGCGAGGGGATGGAGGTGTAGGGGGCGGGGAGGGGATGAAGGTGTAGGGGGCGGGGGTGGGGATGAAGGTGTAGGGGGCGGGGGAGGGGTGAAGGTGTAGGGGGCGGGGAGGGGTGAAGGTGTGGGGGGCAGGGGGAGGGAGTGAAGGTGTAGGGGGCGGGGAGGGGATGAAGGTGTAGGGGGCGGGCAGGGGAGGGGATGAAGGTGTAGGGGGCGGGGTGGGGATGAAGGTGTAGGGGGCGCTGGGGGGTGAAGGTGTAGGGGGCGCTGGGGGGTGAAGGTGTAGGGGGCGGGCAGGGGATGAAGGTGTAGGGGGCGGGCAGGGGAGGGGATGAAGGTGTAGGGGGCAGGGGATGAAGGTGTAGGGGGCGGGCAGGGGAGGGGATGAAGGTGTAGGGGCGGGCAGGGGAGGGGATGAAGGTGTAGGGGGAGGGGATGAAGGTGTAGGGGCGGGCAGCGGAGGGGATGAAGGTGTAGGGGGCGGGGGGATGAAGGTGTAGGGTGGGAGGGGATGAAGGTGTAGGGGGCGGGGGTGGGGATGAAGGTGTAGGGGGCGGGGGGATGAAGGTGTAGGGTGGGAGGGGATGAAGGTGTAGGGGCGGGGGAGGGGATGAAGGTGTAGGGGGCGGGGGGAGGGGATGAAGGTGTAGGGGGGGGGGTGGGGATGAAGGTGTAGGGGGCGGTGGGGGGTGAAGGTGTAGGGGGCGGGGGAGGGGATGAAGGTGTAGGGGCGGGCAGGAGGGGATGAAGGTGTAGGGGCGCTGGGGGGTGAAGGTGTAGGGGGAGGGGATGAAGGTGTAGGGGGCGGAGGAGGGGATGAAGGTGTAGGGGGCGGGGAGGGATGAAGGTGTAGGGGGCGGGGGGAGGGGATGAAGGTGTAGGGGGCGGGGGTGGGGATGAAGGTGTAGGGGGCGGTGGGGGTGAAGGTGTAGGGGGCGGGGGAGGGGATGAAGGTGTAGGGGGCGGGCAGGGAGGGGATGAAGGTGTAGGGGGGCGCTGGGGGTGAAGGTGTAGGGGGGAGGGGATGAAGGTGTAGGGGGCGGGAGGAGGGGATGAAGGTGTAGGGGGCGGGGGAGGGGATGAAGGTGTAGGGGGAGGGGTTGAAGGTGTAGGGGGGAGGGGATGAAGGTGTAGGGGGAGGGGATGAAGGTGTAGGGGGCGGGGGGATGAAGGTGTAGGGTGGGAGGGGATGAAGGTGTAGGGGCGGGGGAGGATGAAGGTGTAGGGGGCGGGCAGGGGGGGATGAAGGTGTAGGGGGCGGGCAGGGGAGGGGATGAAGGTGTAGGGGGCGGGGAGGGGATGAAGGTGTAGGGGCGGGGGTGGGGATGAAGGTGTAGGGGGCGGTGGGGGGTGAAGGTGTAGGGGGCGGGGGAGGGGATGAAGGTGTAGGGGGCGGGCAGGGGAGGGGATGAAGGTGTAGGGGGCGCGGGGGGTGAAGGTGTAGGGGGAGGGGATGAAGGTGTAGGGGGCGGAGGAGGGGATGAAGGTGTAGGGGGCGGGGAGGGGATGAAGGTGTAGGGGGGAGGGGTTGAAGGTGTAGGGGGCAGGGGATGAAGGTGTAGGGGGGGAGGGGATGAAGGTGTAGGGGGGGATGAAGGTGTAGGGGGCGGGCAGGGCGGGGGCAGCGGGGAGAGGCCCGGGAGGAGCCCATCCCGGCACACTTTGGAGGAAGGGCGGAGGCGGCCACAGGTGGCTTTCTGACTTGTGTTTGCAGAGTGAAAGGACAGGAGAGGCCCTTGGGTAGCAGACTCTGGACGGCGCCGCTGGTCAAGTCATGGCGTGCTATGAGCTTTCGGGTTGCCCTTCAGCCCACTTACTACCCTCCCCTGCCTCTTTGCCATGCAAGTAGAACCGAGTGGACCACATCGAGGGCTCCTTGCTCCGGCTTCCAGCTGGACGGGGTAAGAAGCTCAGTGGCTGGGGCTGCATTAGCTCTCTTCCTGAGTGTTTGCTTGACGCCACAACTGAAAGTGGAGGTTGCTGTCCCGCCTGGCCCCACAGCTGCTTTGCCCCAAATAAACACACAAAGACTTATTTTAAGTATGATTCTGTTTGGCCGATAGCTGGCTTCTTACTGGCTAGGTGTCTTTAATTATCAACCCATTTCTATTAAAACTGTGTATTGCCACGAGGCTGTGGCTTACCTGTAATCTGGCATGGTGCTCCTTCACCGCCTCCCTCCGCCTCCCTCCGCCTCCCTCCGCCTCCCTCCGCCTCCCTCCGCCTCCCTCCGCCTCCCTCCGCCTCCCTCCGCCTCCCTCCGCCTCCCTCCGCCTCCCTCCGCCTCCCTCCGCCTCCCTCCGCCTCCCTCCGCCTCCCTCCGCCTGTCTGCTGGCCCCGCCTATCTTTCTGTCAGGCTATTGGACGATCAGTGTTTTATTCATCAGCCAGTAAGAGAAACATATATACAGAAGGACTTCCCCATCATCTCCTCTTTTCTGTCTAAATAAAAAGAAAGGTTTTAACTTTAACGTAGTAAAATCACATATGATACAACAGTTATCAATAAGAACTATAGCTAACAATATTTTGTTCATTTGACAAAATTTAAAGAAAATATTCTATCTTCTATCCTATCTTTGGGAGTCTAAAGTTTTATATGTAACTTACCTTTTATCATAACTAAGGAAAACCATAACCATAATCATTTGTCTTTAACTCCATCAAAGACCACAGAAGGATAATATGTAAACTTGCTGTGTGGACAGTCACCCAGAGTTCTATGTAACGTTGGAGCATCCGTTTTTAGCCCATACCCATAGGCCATAGTGTGTGTCTAGACTCCTCAGCAAAGCAGGGAACTTTAAAGTGTCTGCCTGTGTTGGCAGTTTGTCAGTCACTTTTCTCTGTGTCCTGCAGACTGTCTGGCAGACTCTTCCATGAATCAGGAACCCTGAAGGACTGTCCCATCTCGTTTTGGCAAATTCAGCAGTCACTTTCCTGTGAGTCCTGTACGTCCAGTTTGGACAGCACCAGTCAAACAGTCCAGGCAAGAGCAGTTTCTTGCCCGAATGGCTTGTCTTGCCACGTCGAAGGCAAACCCATAACGCGTTTCTTTGATGTCCATCTTCTTCTCTGAAGTAACTGGTGTTGCCAGGGGTGGTTGTGTCTCACTGTCATGAAGACCCATCCCTAGTGTAGACCGTGTAACCAGGCATGGTGGCTCACTAATGTAACCCTAGCACTCAGAAGGAAGAGGCAGGATGATCACAAGTTCTAGGTCATCTTCAGCTACAACGCAAGCTCAAGGCCAGAACGGGCTACGTGAAACTCTACCTAAACAGAACAAAGAAATGAAGGCCACCACGTCATAAACTGCGATTAAAAAAATACCCCAGTAATTTTGGAAATGTATGCCATTAATTTGTTTTTGTTTGGCCCAAATTTTGAGTCATTGCCAAAAGGCCTGACTATAGGCATAGCAGTGTTTCAGGACTGTGTAGTTTGTGTATGTATGTGTGTATGTATGTATGTATGTATGTATGTATGTATGTATGTATTACCATTTCTCCCCCTCCTTCCTTTTCTGTCCCTTCCCCCATCCTCCCTCCTCTTGGAGATTGAGTTTTCTCTTGGTGACGGAAGTCGTGGAAATAGTACAAGACGTCCATCTGGAGCTCAGGCTCAATACCTGGGGCAGAGAGACTCCTTCTGTGCAGCCGTTAGCACAGCGGTGCCGAGGTTTTGTGTTTCGTCTCAACCCCTTTCCAAGCCCTCAGTGGAAGTGCTGCGCACAACATGGCCTCATTTTGAGGATGCCTTACAGATGGGAAGACAAGAGCGGAGCGTTGTGGAGGAGGAAGGGCTGAGAGCATGGCCCAGAACAGCAGGACTGATGGTAAGCATCAGAAGGCTGGGCGGGGCGTCACACACCCTCATAGGAAGAGTGTCCTGTGGCTGAGCCTCTAAAATATTGACACACTCCCCAGACACCTACAGCTCAAGTAAACTGTACTGACATAGCAAAAGAAGGTGACCCGAAGCCTGGACAATCAGGACTTCATATGGGAGCAAAAGAGGCAATGAATACTATACGGGCAGGATTCGGTAGCTCTGCGGGGAAGCAGTGGGTTCGGAAATAAATTAGGCAGGTCACGTATTGCCAGACCAGCTCTGGGAAGTGAGTGATAAGGCTTCATTAGCATTAGGACAGGAGTTTGGGGGGAAAAGGAGAGATGCAATTCTTTTTGTTGTTTTTGTTGATGTTTTGTTGCTTTTTGTTTGCTTGCTTTTTAACTCAAGGTCTCATTTCCTGTGATGGAGCAGTCATCCTACTTCAGCCTCTGGTTGCCGGGAAACAGGCTGTGTCACCCAGCCCAGCTTAGAAAGCGCCGGTTTATAGAGCTGAAAGGTGGCTCTACTAATCCAGTGCGCTGCTTGTAATCAGATCTTATAGGAAACGAGTTAACATTGTGTTGGGCTTGAACTCCAAAAGTAATACAATTCCTCGGGTTTCCGCTTGCACATTTATCCTGTAATTATAGTAGTTTAAAATCTAAACTTAGCATGCATAACCTCTGTGTATGTGTGCTAGAAGAGAGAGAGAGAGAGAGAGAGAGAGAGAGAGAGAGAGAGAGAGAGAGCATTCAAGCATGTGAGCATGACATTGACATTCCCTTCCCCCATTAAGCTGCAAATAAGCAATTTATTTATTCCTATGTTATTGTTCAATCCATTTTTCAGCTCACACTCAACCCCTGCTTGTCAGGAAGCTGGGGAATGGCTGAGGCTAAACATCTCATGGAGATACACTTGCATTTTCACACGACCTTGACAAATGGGATTTCTGTGTTTAAACTGGACACTTTCCATCCGAGAGCTGCCTTGACTTCATGCGCAAAAGTTTTACCGCCAAGGGGACCCATTGTCATGTGATGGGCACACAGAAACAGGGAAACAGACACGGGATCCCTCCCAGCCTCTGCACATAGCTTGGAGTGTGACGTTCTTTGCCCTGCAGGAAGCAGGTAGCTCTGTAGAGAATTCTAGGGAAATATAGCATTAAAGATTTGGTGTGGATCTGAGGGTCATATTTTTTTGGGAAGGCTTTGGTTTAGGAACCTGTCATGGAAAAAAGCACATGGGATTTAACAAGAAGTCTACAATAATAATACTTCTTGAAAGTCTGGAGATGGCCATCTAATGCATTAGAGAAGTTAAAACACAGTGGCCTCTGTGCCCACAGGCTCTATGTTCGCCGCACAGGAAGCGACACTGAGACATGCTCCTACCCAAAAGTCAAGCAGCACCCTGTGACCAGCCGTAAGGCGCTTTACACGCACAACATTCTGGGGTTAGGAAGCAGGATGGAACTCTCCAGCGTTGGGCGTTACTTTGTGCCACCTGATCAGAGGCTTGGGCATGACATAACTTTCTCAATTTACCTCCTCTCTTGTGAACACTGAATGAAATCAGAAGGCGTGGCCGACCATCTGTAGGTGACAATGCATTTGGGGAGGCCACTGTTTCTGTCAGTGTGCCTGAAAGAGCCCCTCAGGTTAGATGAACAGGCTGGTCAGAGGCCAGAGTTAAAGGAGAAATGCATGTCAGGCTTTAGGGTTAAGACCATCAGCTGATGGCTTAAGAACAGTTCACGTGAAAAGCCTCACGAGTTTTACCACTGGGAGAGTTCAGAGTCACAGGACCAGAGTGCAGTCCTAGGGTGCATCGGAGCAAGGAGAAGCCTCCTTATCGAGGATGGCCCGGGTGTGTGGATTTTAACCCAATCTTGCTTGCCTTGGCTGAGTTCCCTGAGTTTTAAAGGGTCCAAGATAGACAAATCAGTTTGGAGATAGTCAGGTGACACATATCATCTGTGAAACTGTGGGGCAATAAACATAAGGAGACATAATTTGGCACCAAATGGAATTGTTCAGGAGGAGGCGGGGTTGACTTCTGTGTGGAGATTTTTGTCTGAAAGGTTGAACCTTTACCGGCACTGAGTGAAACGTGTCTTGCATTTCGGCAAGGCCAGGGTCTGTGCGTGATCTCGTAGAAAGAATGAGTTCTGTAATAAGTCAGATTTTCTCAAAAGTGGCTTTGAATATAGGCATGACTGGCCATGCCTAGAAGCCCAGAAGTCAGATAGCGTAAGGAAGAGGACCATGCGTCCAAGGCCAACCTGGGCTACCCAGCAACACCTTGTCAGCAAACAGACAACAAACAAAATGTCTGAGCTAGCAGCAGAGAGCCCCTTGGGTCCTGAAGAACAAGGTCTGACGCAAGCTTTCTATCAGGGAGGCTAACGTGGTTGCAATTGGGCATGGTCCCCGGGCTCTGGCTTGGAGGGCTGGCCCTCCAGCTTGTGTGGCTATTTTGAATCTGTGGAGCCTTTAGGGAGTGGCGCCCACCTGGTGTGGCAGGCGTCTAGGGCGCCAGCGCCCGTGGCTGGGATCTGGCTCTCTCCGTCCTTCCTTTCTGTTGCGGGCGAATAGCCAGTGGCCCAGCTCCTGTTGCCACAGACTGAGCCAGGCCTGCTGAGTCCCTTCTCTGTGGAGATTCTTGAGGGGCTGACAGAATGGGTGAGCACGTTAGGGGGGGTGCACTAGTGTGGCTTGCAGGCTGAGGTCTGAGTAGCCCTGAGTGGCTGTCTCTGGAAAGAAAGGTCAAGAATGCAGTGGTTATCCAGCCCCAGTCTGGTACCAGAGTTCCAGAAGATTCCTAGAAAGCTGCAGGTCTCCAATCTATATCGGAACCCAGAGGAAATAGGTCACAGTATCGGTGAACTAATGATGCAGCAGCAGGATAGATGAGCTTGTCAGCAAGGGAGACGGCGAGCAGGCAGAAAGCGAAAGCTTCCTTCTTCCCTGCCCTTGTATGTGGGTTGCCAATAGAAGATCAGCCCCGGATGTAGGGTGGGTCTTCCCATCTCAACAATCCAGTTAAAAAACCCCTCCCAGGCGTGCTCGCTGCTCAGGTTTCCATCCAGATTCCTATATTGTCAGGCTGACAGCCAAATCAGCCAGCACACGTGCCGTGATGGACTGGGCGTCTCTGAGCCACGAGCTAAAATAAGTATGTCCTTCCATATCGAAACGAGTTTTTGTCTGACAGGAGGTTTTTACATTCTTTTGAGATTATAATTTAATTATAACGTTTCTCCCTTCCCTCTCCTCCCTCCAAACCTTCCCACATACTCCTCCCTGACCTTTAACTTCATGGCCTCTTTTTCACTGTTATTATATGCATAAATGTGTATGTGTATGTATGTAATGCTACCTGTATGTATGTTTTCAGGGCTCAACATTTGACCCTGGACAACCGATTCGTGTTCTCTTCCCCAGGGAAGGCCACCTCTCCTGCTCCCAGCTTTCCCCGGGTTGCCTCTAGTTCTTTCTTTGTGTAGGGTTGAGGCTTTTCTCCTGTAATGAGAAGGTTTTCCCTGCTGCCGCCGCCACCGCCACCGCCGGTCTGGTCCCACTGCCACGCCAGCCCCCAATAACACGCAGAGACTCTGTATTTGATATAATTCTGTTGGCCAGTTACTAGTTCTTATCGCTAGCTCTGTCTTAATGATTAACCCATTTCTACTATTCTAAGTATTTCCACGTGGTCATCTTACCGGGGAGCGACGGGCCGGCATGCTGTTCTCTTTAGGCTCTCCATGCTGACTCCTCCTAACTACTTCCTCTTTCCTCCTAGATTCCTAGCCCCGCCTATCATGCTTTCCTATTGGCCAACAGTGCTTTATTCATTAACCAGTATGAGAAACATATTTACAGAATGACATCTCCCATCATCATTCTCCATCCAGTTTGACATGTTCTTTGGTGTCATTGTTCAGCTCACATTTGGGCAGTCATGTTATTGTATGTATATATGCATATGTATATGCATATATACTCCTAAATACAACCTGTTCGGTCTGTATAATAACTTTATGGACATAGTAACTTTACATGCACGGCTTCTGATTTGTAACAGTGACCGCTAACTAACAAAGAAAAGCTACGGGGAAAAGCAGGCATGCGTCTGTACCAGGTCACCTCTTCAGACGCCCGTCCACGGCAAAGCGTGCAGTTTGCCTCTGGAGCGGCCCCTTCCTTCATTACAGCACCAACAAGAAGGAGCACACGACTATTAAAGACGTGTCTTCACATCCGTTACACTCTGGTAAAGTTTTACCAAGTAAGTGTGCTTGTCAGCATGTGTGTGTGTGTGTGTGCGTGCGTATGCGTGTGTGTGTGAGTGTGTGTGTGAGTGTGTGTGAGTGTGTGAGTGTGTGTGAGTGTGTGTGAGTGTGTGTGAGTGTGTGGTGAGTGTGTGTGAGTGTGTGTGCGTGTGTGTGCGTGTGTGTGCGTGTGTGTGCGTGTGCGTGAGTGTGTGTGTGAGTGTGTGAGTGTGAGTGTGTGTGTGAGTGTGTGTGTGTGTGTGTGTGTGTGTGTGTGTGTGTGTGCGCGCGCGCGGCACGCGTGCATGCCTGTGGCCAGAGTTGATGTCTGGAGTTTTTCTCCATCACTTTCCACCCCTCCTCCTTACTTCTTGAGACAGGATCTTCCTCTGAACCTAGAGCTCACCAATTTATCTAGGCTGGCTGCCCAGGGAGATGCTGGGATCTCCCTGTCTCCACCTCCCTGGTGCTGGGTTGGAGGCTTGTGCTGCACCACGCAGACTGTATGTGTGTACTGGCATGGAACGAAGGCCCACATGTTTTCGTGGCAAGCCCTCTACAAACTAAGCCACCTCCCATCTCCCGGGCTCCTCAAAGAGCCATATGCCTATTCCTGTAGACTATGCCATCTCTGGTGGATTCATCTGTAACAAGGCCTTAAGGAGAGACAGAGGCAGGGGATTGACTTGCATCTTTTGGATGGAAACACAAACAAATCTCTGTATCCCGTGAAAGCAGAAAGTCAGGGATAATTTATGCTCACCGCTCTGAAACTGTGCTAGTCAGCTTCCTGTGAGCGACAGGAATTCTCTCCGAAGGACACAGGGCAAGTGGCACAACCCTGCCTGTTGGTGTGTGGAAATGGAGGCATGTGCGCGTTCTGGGTCCATGTTAGCTCAGCAGAGGAAGTAGGCAACGGAGACACAGCATTTTGGTTATGGTTGCATAGCTGTGATCTCAGCCTCTGAGAAAGGCTGGCCCTCCCTTCTCTTGTCTTGTCTCGGCTAGCTAGCAAGGAGGGTGTGGCAGGCAGAGTGTCCGAGCTGGTAGAGGACAGGAAACCGATCGCAGAGTTGCTGCTTCAGGAGATGGAGGAAAAACCTGGAAGGAAGGAGCAGACTGAGGAGTGATTTTGTTTGTTTGTTTGCTTGTTTTTTCTTCTTTCCCCTCTCATCTAGCGAGCCCCTGGAGACCCCGTTTAGAATCCCATGTCCCTCGCGTTAGTCTCTTTGCGAGGATGCGCAGGGTCCTGAGGAGTTTGGGGAATCCTGCAGCTGTCGAGGCCTCGGAGGAGATGGGCAGTGTGTCTCCCAGTCCTTGCTAATCCCACAAACGGCCCATTGAGGGAGTGGGAGAAGGGACAGGCATCCAGGGTTGCCCCTGAGGTCCCTCAATGGGGGTACTGTTCAGGCTTGGGTGCAGGCCAGCCCTGACCCCGTGCTGGCTGTTAAGGGTTCTTTCTTCCCCAGGAGGTGGCTGCAAAGGCAGCGAGCAGCTGAAGCTCCAGGGAAGGGACGTCTCTTGTTCTGCACAGGCCCTGCTGACAAATGAGAGGAAGCACTTCCTCCTTAATGATGTCTATTGTTTATTACATTTGCATCCCAGGCGTCTTCCCCTTCCTTCTCATTCTTCTCTCGATACTCAGGACCTCTAAGTCACGGTTCTCCCTTTCTCTCTCCAGCCTTTCCTCAGACTAGAAACAATGCCATTTTCTTGTTTCTCTGTTGGAGCAACCCCCTCAGGCAGCTGGCTTAAGAAGTAGAGGGAATGGCTGTAGTTTAGCTGTTTAGACACCGTAGTGCCAGAGCCTACGGTGAACATCTGCCGTCCTTACCCCACCACCCATACTCTTCCTTCTGGTGGCATTGCCTTGACTTCCTTTCATTTAACACATCCAGACAATGGGCTTCCGTGGCTTAGCCCTGGTCCTGGGTTTAGGAGTAGACACAAGCAGGTGAAAATCTTTTCTCTTGGATTTGCGTAGTGGACGTTGTGACCACACTGGGCCGAGTCACTGGGATCTGAGAAGATTGTGATGAAAGGATTGAGAAGGCCATGTCTACTGAGGCTGCTAAGCAGGTACAAGCTAACTGGGGGCTGCAGTAGTCACACACACACACACACACACACACACACACACACGCACACACTCACACACACGCACACACACACACACGCGCACACACACACACACACACACACACACACACACACACACACCCGCTACCACTGGGAAAAAGCCGCTGTTAGGAAAAAATGCTGGCTGGTTTTCTGTCAATTCGACAACTTCCCCCCTCGTTTTAGAAGAGGGGACATCAATTGAGAAAAGATCCCACCAGACTGGCCCCTGGCAAGCCTGTGGAGTATTTCCTTAACTAGTGATCGATGTGGAAGGCCCAGCTCTCTGTGGGTGGGGCCATCCTTGGGCTGGTGGCCTTGGTGCCATAAGAAAGCATGCTGAGCAAGCCAGTAAGCAACCCTCCATGGCCTCTGCATCAGTCCCTGCATCCAGATTCCTGCCTTGAGTTCCTGCCCTGACTTCCCTCAGTGACGGGCTATTTCCTGGACGTGCAAGATGAAACAGATCCTTCCCCTCACATTGCTTTTGGTCATAGTGTTTTACCCCAGCAGTAGAGATCCTAACTAAGGGAACCACAGAGGAAAACTGAGCCAAAGCCACAACTCTCAAGGTGGGACCGCGGCGAACCCACGGTAGGGGAGAAACAGGCCACGCAGTCACAAGAAGAAGATCGGGAAATAAATCGTGGAAGTGAGCAGAGTTTGCCTATTAAAGGGGACTTTGCACATGGTGTAGACTACACAGTGACATAGCACCCATAGGACCCTGGGCTGGCCAGGGCACTGCCTGAGTGCATCCTGCCAGGTGACAGGGGCCGGCCAGCGTAGTGCCTGAATCCTAACAGCCAGCTTCCTGAGGCTGAAGCTGGAGCTCTGGCCCTTATGTTGTGCTGGTCGGTGCGCTCCTTGTTCCACTGTCTCATTTGGTCGGTGCGTCCTTGTTCCACTGTCTCATTTGGTCGGTGTGTCCTTGTTCCACTGTCTCATTTGGTCGGTGCGTCCTTGTTCCACTGTCTCATTTGGTCGGTGCGTCCTTGTTCCACTGTCTCATTTGGTCGGTGCGTCCCTTGTCCCACTGTCTCATTTGGTCGGTGCGTCCTTGTCCCACTGTCTCATTTGGTCGGTGCGTCCTTGTCCCACTGTCTCATTTGGTCGGTGCGTCCTTGTCCCACTGTCTCATTTGGTCGGTGCGTCCTTGTTCCACTGTCTCATTTGGTCGGTGCGTCCCTTGTCCCACTGTCTCATTTGGTCGGTGCGTCCTTGTCCCACTGTCTCATTTGGTCGGTGCGTCCTTGTCCCACTGTCTCATTTGGTCGGTGCGTCCTTGTCCCACTGTCTCATTTGGTCGGTGCGTCCCTTGTCCCACTGTCTCATTTGGTCGGTGCGTCCTTGTCCCACTGTCTCATTTGGTCGGTGCGTCCTTGTCCCACTGTCTCATTTGGTCGGTGCGTCCCTGTCCCACTGTCTCATTTGAGCTGCGTCCCTGTCCCACTGTCTCATTTGAGCTGAGTCCCTGTCCCACTGTCTCATTTGAGCTGAGTCCCTGTCCCACTGTCTCATTTGAGCTGAGTCCCCTCCCTCTTCCCCCTCCCTCTTCCCCCTCCCTTTTCCCCCTCCCTCTTCCCCCTCCCTCTTCCCCCCTCCCTCTTCCCCCATCCCTCTTCCCCCCTCCCCTCTTCCCCCTCCCTCTTCCCCCTCCCTCTTCCCCCCTCCCTCTTCCCCCTGCTTCTCTTATTCTCTGTTCTGTCTCCCTTCTTCCACCTTTCTGCGTATTTTTGAGATAAGGCCATCTATGTAGTGCAGTTGTGCTTGAACTTGTTATGTAGCCCAGGCTGAGCCCAACCTTCCTAACTCAGCCTCATGTGATTCCTGATAGTATAAACCGGCACCACCACACCAGCTAAAACCAGATTCCCGTCGACAGCACCTGAGACTAGTATGCCTAGACAGCAGAGAAATTGTACTTTTTCCTGCCTCTGACAACCCAGCCAGGCTACCTTATTCAATAACGTGAAGTGCCAGAGAGAAGAAGCAAGAATGTCATCCAAAATCTCAGACTTGACGGAACAAAAACCTGTCCATTTGATGCTTCTCTGGATAGATGGGTGCAGATGGAAGTTTCTGTCCTGCCTGGTCCTGCAGCCGTTCGGTCCCAAATACACACACAGAGGCTTATATTAATTATAAAGTGTTTGGCCTATTGCTCAGGCTTATTACTAACGAGCTCTTGCAACTTAAATTAGCCCACAATTCTTCTCTATGTTTAGCCACGTGGCTTGGTGCCTTTTCTCAGTAAGGCATTCTCACCTGCTTCCTCTGCATCTGGCTGGCGACTCTTCTCGGCATTTCCTCTTCACAGAATTCCTCTAGGCTGGTAGTCCTGCCTATACTTCCTGCCTGACTACCGATCGATCAGCATTTTATTAAACCAAATACAAGTGGCAGGTCTTTACAGTGGGCAAGAGCATCACCCCACATCACACAGGCTCTGCTGGGCCTCCTCTCTATTTCCCAGGGTCTGTGGTCAGAACTACAGCCTCACCCATCCATTCGATAGTCGCTTACGTGCTGACCACAGCATGAAACGGTCATATGCAGCTCCCATCAAGCCTTAGAGGGGTATGGCAGGCACCGCAATGAGAATTACCTCTTCTCCCATCAGAACTCCCAGAGAACGAGGGATAGTCAGTATGCTGAAGAAAATCCACGAGGTCTTTGACTGTATCTTCAGGGACGGATAGCGGTTTCTTGAGTGGAAATAACACACCTGGCCGTTGTATGTCTCTAGCACAAGAGGCTGTAGCCCCAAGTACCCCCTCTCTTCTCCCTTCCTAAAACTCAGAAGGTAACTGGTGAAGTCCCCTTGTGGGAAAACAAGGCTGCACAGGTGCTAGAGTCAACCATGGTAGAGACTCTACATACAGTGTCTACTCCCTAGCCCAGTGAGTGCACCCATACTAGTAGCCTTTTTATTTCTGGCTTCCTTTTCAGCTCTTGTAGCGTGTATGTTTCCGGCAGCCCGCCCGCCGCTGGTCTGGCGTGCCGGCCCCCAATAACACACAGGAGACTCTATATTTGATACAATCCTGTTGGCCAGTTACCATTATTGTTTATGGGCTAGCGCTGCCTTAATTATTAACCCATTTCTACTTATCTAAGTATTTCCACCTGGTCATCTTATCGGGAAGCCGCGGCAGGCGTCCTGCTTCTTCCCCGGGCTACATCTCGACCCTCCCCTCTACTTCCTCTTTTCTCCTCCTGGTCTCCTAGCCCCACCTATCTTGCTATCTCATTGGCCACAGAGCTTTATTAACCAGTATGAGAAACATATATACAGAATAACATCTCCCATCAAGCTCTTCAGTGGTTTTGTAAATACCCCATCCCTACGCTTAATCCCTTTTGAGTTGATACCCAGAGTAGGGTCTGTTGCTTATACTAAACCTCAGCGGCTGCAGTGTTCATCTGCTTTGAGGTAGGGTCTCCCTAAGTAACTCAGGCTATCTTTAACCTCACAATAGAGCCCATTGCTGATGTAGTATGTCTTTCTGTATGTGTTGCTTTTATTGGTTGATAAATAAAGCTGATTTGGCCAGTGGTCAGGGTGAGTATAGCTAGGCAGGAAATCTAAACAAAGATACTGAGAAAAAGTAGGCAGAGTCAGGCGATGCCATGTAGTCAACAAAGAGTAACATGCCAGAGCATTACTAGTAAGCCTTGGCCTTGTGGTAGTATCTAGGTTAATAGAAGTGGGTTAATTTATAAGAAAGAGCTAACCACTACTATGTCTGAGCCATTGGCCAAACAATTATAATTGATCTATTAGCCCCTGAGTGACTATTTCTTGGTGACCATGGGGACCCTGTGGGCAGGAGAGAAACTGGTCCAGTAGGATGGGTGTGTTGTGAGCACTTTCCGAGCGGATGTGGTCCTGTGCCATGTGTCATGTCCTCTTCTTGTGACACATCTTCACAGGAAATGTCTTCTTACTCAGACAACAAAGGAGGGGCTCTCCACTGTGGGGTAAGTGTTCAGGCCCCAGCAGTCCTGGTCACCATCACGTTTCTGTACGGAGCACACAGGTGGAGAGCAGCGGTTCTCAGCACATGGTTTTGAAGTGAGCACAGGGACCCAAGAGTGAAGGCAGAAGGTCTTGACACGATGTTCTGTGCTTGGAGCCGTCCTCTGCCCACCAGTCCTCAAGAATTGCCCTGTCCTCATCCCATAGCCACATCAAACGTGTTTCCAAACCTTCTTGGACGCCTTACATGGCAGCAGACTTCTGACCCTGCTTCAGAAAGAGTGAGACATGACCTGAGTTCAACCAGGAGAACTCTGCATGGAGAGAATTTGTTCACAGTGTTGGCTGGCAGCCTCCTGTCCTCCCAAGCCCTCACAGCCTCCTGCCCTCTAGAGCTCCCTCAGTGGGTGAAAGGTTTGATGGACAAATCTGTCCATCACTCTTGGGCTACAATGGCCTTGATGTACTGAGAAGGCCTTGATCTGCTAGTCCCAAGCCAGTGAGAATTTCAGAAGTTCAGTGGGATCATGAGTCCCTTTACACGGAAACCAGCCCAACCAAGGCCATTTCTCAGTTCAGAGTTTCAACAATAAAGTGATTTGTTTACTGGTTTTTAAAACACTTAATATTGAGGTTTAATAATGATCAGAAGAAACAGATAGTCTGAATAGATGTTTATTCAGGGAGAAATAACTTACAACATAGACAGATGAACACCAGCAGGTTCCTGGTCCCAAGGGTGCCTCCAGATGTTCTCCTGTCCCCGTGCTGCAAGCAAGAGAGCTCTCCCAGCCCCTTCCTCAGACTTAGTTCCCCCAGGTAACATCCACCCTTGTCCCCACCCCCAATGGGCGTGGTCTGTGCCACAGGTGCGGACAAAGTGGATATCTCACTACACACTTATTATGAGAAGCTCCCAGAATTGTGTGAAGTAGGTAAACTATGTTTTACTACAGCCTGTAGTACATCAGATTGGCTATCAATCAAATCAATCAATTAGAGATACATCCCAAATGGAAGATAGACAGCAAATGTCACCAGAGGCTTTGCAAAACTTCCAACTGTATTCATACCATGTTCAGGGCCAAAGATGGTGGGAAGACAGAGGCTAAAACTTTGCAGTTTCTGATATCTTGAAAGAAGAGACTTGTGCTTGAGTTTAGAGGAATGTCTAAAGAGACCATTCCTTGGGGATAGTGCTATTTTTCTGTTCTTTGGATGTCACCTAGTTGATGTAAGACCTCTTTTCCTATTTAAACAGAGACTGGTTTGGTCACTGGGGAGACTTCTAATTTTAGGGAGAAGTATGAGAAGCCACAGCTGTCACACTTGATGTGCTGAGACCTCCTTGGTTTGAGGTCTAACCTAACCCTCCATTGCATTAAAATGGTGTGTTAAATATCTTAATCTTTCTAAGCTCCAGTTTCCGCACTGGTAATGTCTTCAGGGACTTGAGAAGGTTAATAAGAAACTTCTCGAATACTGTTTAGTCTCAGCATTGTAAACTTCAGGAAGCATTAGTCAGGCTTATGTTATAATTAACACGTAAGTCCATGGCTTCAAAGGAGTGTGGACAGATGAACTGCTGAGCCACAGTAAACCAGAGATGACAAATCTTGACTGTCTGTCTTTGGCTTGTTATGTAACTCAGTCATCTGTGTACGTCTGGGAGCAGGGAGACTTTGGACTTGGCATGACAACAAGTCATAAGGAAGGGACATGGTTGACCAGAAGTTCTAGGACCTAGATAGGTGACTCGCCTAAGTGAAAACACCACTCAGTTTGAAGCTGCATAGGTCTGTAATGAAAGGCAGAGTTCTAGACTGAAAATAGTGACAAAATAGAGGATGTTACAGTGTAATGAAACTTTGGGAATGGAGAGATGGAATTACAGTGTTTGGAAGGAAAGCAACTGATTCAAACTTGCAGCAATTTGAGAGTTGTTGCAAGAAAATATCTTAGACTACTGGGTGGAAGTTATGAAAGGTATTTTCATCTCTCTTCCGGGTTGGTATAGGGGTGACAAAGTCTTCTAGAAATGAATACTGAGATGTGCTGCCATTCAGAATTTCTAGGACTCTTTAGTCTGACTGGGCTGGTTTCCAGGGATGCTGAAGAAGAGTCTTGCCCAGGAGTACAAGGAAGGGACTTGCTGTACAGCTGTGTGGGTGGTAATGATGCTCACAATAGGAAAAGTCTCCCAAGGACAAAGTCTCCAAGAAGAGTAGATATTAGGCAAAGTCCAAAGTTGGGCACAGAACAGACCTTCAGTAACCATTAGTCACATTTATTGTGATGATTATAAGGCCAACATTTCAAAGGCTTATGGACAAGTGAATTTCTGAGCTACACTGACTTCATGGGAGATCAGAAATCTGGAAATATTTCTTGGGTTTTGCTCTGGCTTGTGTAACTCCAGTCACTTGTGTAAGCCTGGATTCTGGAGAGATGGGACAAGCTCTGTGGAGCTGGTAGGGATAAAACATATGGGGAAGGAGAGACCATGGTGGGCGTTGACGAATGAAAATCACTTTATTTAGTGTAGTGAGGTGTGAAGGGAAACCAATGGGAAGAGACCATAGAACTTTTTTTCTAAAGTCCTGAGATAGGACCATATTCTGGGAGCTGTGGGAAGCCATGGAAGGTTGTTAAGCAAGGGGGTAACATGGCTAGAGAGTGGTGTGGAAGGATCACTGTCAACTTTATGCTGCTTGAAGGGCCACATAAAGGAAACAGAGAGGCAGCATTTCCTGATAACCTACTGTGACCTGGAACTTCATAGGAATGACAGTATACCACACTGCCAGCCTCCCATTGGGCGGGTGATTGTCTCTATCTTATAAATGAGCAAAGAAGACCAGAGGCGAATACTTTCTTAACATTGTCTAGTTATTAAGCAATTAAGTAATACTAAAAGCCTATTGGGCCCGATTCCAAGGTCTGGGTTTGTTTCAGCTCAATGAAAACAAAACCAAACACATTTTTTGAAAATATACAAAATTGAATCTTTATAACAATTAATGGTTGCTTATGCATTGTCCCCATCACACTGAGGCATGTCATTTCATAGATCTTCTTTTCAGATGACCCACTGCTTCAAGTCCTCCTTCCTAAAACCATAGACATAAGGTCATAGACAGTGTAACACCTTTTCCCCCAGAACTTGAGGTTGGTGTTTCGGTTGGTGTTCCTGCACCTGGTGGTTTGTCATTTGGAGTAGCTGGACACTTGGGTGTTTTATCTATTGGCACTGTGTCGTGTCAAAGCCGAGGGAGTAACTGTAGAGGCAGAGGATGTAGGGGTGGATAGGGAGAGAGGCAAGACAGAAAGAGTCTTGCCCAGGGATCTCTGGTTCTCTTCATCTTCTGTCTGATGCTTTCCTTTCATGTAAATTAGAGTTAATTTCTGTCGCTTTGGAAGAAGATAGAGCAGGTGGGTTCATCAGCATTCATGAGGGATTGAGGGAGGTAGACAGAGGGGAAACATGAACCAAAAATTATAGGGATCAATTGTAAGCCAAGTCCTGTTAAGTCTCCAGGGTTCTGCTGAGCTACACTGCATGCTCCATGAGCCTGAGCTTCTGTGAGAAATGAAGCAGTGGTGCAGGGCCCTGTTGAGATCTAATGATGGAATGCAGAAGACAAGGGACAAAGATCATAAAGCCTTGGGCAGTTGATGGCCCTATCGCAAGCCTCGGGAGCAGGGTTTAGGCCAAGGTTAATCAACTGAAGGGAGCGGGGAGGCCTGAGCACACATCTGATTTAAAATTGAATTCAAGTGCCTTGATCATCAAACGTTGAGGAGTGGAATTCCAGGCTAAACCCTGAAGAAGGCAGTTCAGGATGAAAAGAGTTCTGGCATAGCAGGCAACACCTGTGGGGACAGCACTCCCTCCTGGGGACGCCAGGTTGCTAGCTACATATGGATCTCTCTATCTCAGCATACAATTTCGTCAAGCAGGACCTGCTATCACATAGAACATTTTTCAGATGAAGATGAAGGCTGTTGCTATGTTCTACTCCCACACTTACACATCATTCCCCATTATCCATGTCCCACATCAGAGTACCGCTTCTGGTACAGTTGGTGGCCTCACAGTGTCACACCACTAACACCCAGACACTATGGATCACATTAAGGGCTGTAGGTAGACTTGTCTGTACCACCACCCAGTTCCCAAATACTTCTTGTTGATTATAAATGCTCACAGATACTTCTTGTTGATTATAAATGCTCAGCCAACAGCTTATGCTATTACTAACTAGCTCTTACAATTTAAATTAACCCGTGTTTCCTACCCACCCTCTGCCACGTGACAGGGTCTTCTTTCAGCATGTGTAATGTTCATCTCTTACTTCATCTGCATCTAGCTTGAGACTCCTCAGACTCTTCGCTTCTTCTTCCCAGGGTCCTCCTAGTGTGGCTCTCCTGCCCGGTCCCTTCTGCCCAGCTACAGGCCAGCCAGATTTTCTCTAATCAATGAGAGTAATACATACTTAGAGTATACAAAGACTGTTCCACAACAAAGGGTTGCAGTTGTGGTTGAGTTTTATGAATTTGAATAAATGATGTGGATTCAACATTGGAATGTCACATGATGGAGTTTTTGGAGACTAAACATCCTCATCCTTAAGTAGTGTATTTACCAACTTTCAGAATGTCACATGGCTGAATTCACATCTTGGGATAGATTTTGGGGTTTGTTTGTTTGGTTTGGTTTAGTTTTTTGAGACAGGGTCTTTTTGTGTAGCAGTGGCTGTCCTGGAATGGCTCAGACATACTAATGGCTAGCTCTCTCTTATAAATTAACCCATTTTATTAATCTGTGTTTTACCATTGCTCTGGTATGTTACTCCTGCGGCAGCTACATGGCATCTCCTTGATTCCACCTTCCTTCTCTCTGCATCTTTGTTTGGGTTTCCTGCCTAGCTATATTTTGTCTGGCCATTGGTCAAAACAGCTTTATTCATCAACCAATAAGAGCAACACATATTCTCAGCACACAGAAGGACATCTCATATCATTATGTATGTATGTATGTATGTGTGTGCACGCTTTCCTACTCCCTTGAATTAGCCTAGACCTGAACCCCACTTCTGAGGTCTGAGATAGGTCTATCTTTTGCCCACAGTTTTCTAGCTTTTGTTCCCTCATATATAAACCCCTTTTGTATTTTAATTGCAAACGCTGTCATGGCCATCTCTGCATGTATGTATCTTTGTATACTTATACATATATGGAATATCTGTAGCAATGGAATTTCTGGATCAAGTGTATCGACTTTTCTAACATTTCCAGACACTACCAAACATGCATGTACAAGTTGTACCTACTGAGACTTTCACCAAAAGTAAATAGCAGCCTCTTTATCACTCTTCTCAGCAGTATTATATCTGAGGGTAGAGATGAGAATGGGCAATGGATTTAGCAAGGGATAAACTAAAAGGCTAGGATGGCCACCAACATGGCATCCATAATCTCTGACAAGTGAACTGTGTATCCCTTCTCCCTCCATCTCTACTTTTCTTTAATCCTAACAAGGACCCAGAAAAAAAATCACATCTGGTAGAAGACACTCTTCCTTTTATTAAGATATGTTTTTTTCCTGCCGGCCTGGGCCCACAGCCGCACCAATCCTAAATAACATACAGAGACGGTGTATTTGATATAATGCTGTTGGCCTGTTATTAGCATTTATTATTGGCTAGCTCTGTCTTTAATATTAACCCATTTCTATTACTCTAAGTATTTCCACGTGGTCTCATCTCAAGTCTCTCCATGCTGACTCCTCCCTACTACTTCCTTTCTCGACCTTGTCTCCCAGTCCCGCCTATCTTGCTTTCCTATTGGCCAACAGTGCTTTATTCACTAACCAATACGAAAACATATTTACAGAATGACATCTCCCATCATCCTTGACCTAGAACCACACTGAGATCTAGAGACCTCGGGATCCCTGTGGATGGTAGCTGTCAAGGACTGTAGATGTTTACATTGCATATCCAACAATGCTAGCCTTCAGAGGTGAAAGTGTCTTCTCTAGGCGGCCCATCAAATCAAGTGCTGTCTTTTCTAGACATAGTGAGAATAACCTTTTGCCAGCTCCCTGGGTGTCCCTTTACCCAGTCAAGTTGACACGCACAATTCTGGTCAAGCTTAAGAACAGTGAGAGTGTCTTCGAGAGGAATGTCAGTTCCTAACTTGCCAGCATGGCGTGGGCTTTAGGAGTTAAGGGGCAGCGAATGAGGGAGAGCCTGGCCTGCTGGAGACAGGGAGGGCTGGGAGCAGGTTCTTGAGAACATAAGGTCTCCATCCAGTCTGACTGAGGGGGATTAACTCCCCCATCTGGGATCTTACCATCTCCTGTTGCCCTCATCTCTCTGACCCCTCTTTACCTCTTCAGAGCCTCCTGGAATGCTAAGGAATTTATTAATGAGGTCTAATTATGAGAAATTTCAGGGGTTTTATCAACTTTGAATGTGTAGTGGAAGGGTCCAGCTAGACCTCCCCGAGAGAACGCACGTTAATCAGGACTGAAGTACAGAATTGGTTTCCCTGCTGTCCCTCAATTTCAGCCCCACAGGCCCCTCTCACCATCCATAGCACCCCTCTGTCCTTTCCCGTCCCCATCCTCTGTCACCCCCTCTGTCCTTTCCCGTCACTATCCTCTGTCACCCCCTCTGTCCTTTCCCGTCCCCATCCTCTGTCACCCCCTCTGTCCTTTCCCGTCCCCATCCTCTGTCACCCTGCTGCCACACAGCCCACTGTGAAACTATGGGCAAGCCGAAAGCACTGGCTGGCTTCTGTCCAGACCCCTCCAACCCCACTCGTGCTTTTCAGGTAGGTGTTCTGGGGAGGCTTTTCCTGGCCGTTTCCACCCTGGTCTCCAGGGTGGAAATAGACAATTTCCTCTTCCGGGATATTTTTGAAGACAGACGAGAGGCTTGGCACAAACACTTGGAATAACTCTTTAAGCAGGCTTCCCCAAACACCAGTGGAAAGAAACAAGGACTTGGGTGAGAGAGTCAGCCCCGAATACTGTTCTGTTGGTCATTCCCGATGCGGCAAGCCTCACAGAACAAATGGCCTTCCCGGCCTGCGGAAACTGCAGGTTTCCGGGGTGTGGTGTCCTGTGCATCCCCTTGCCCCGGGAATCACACCCTCCCAGCAGCTGCTGTGGGAATGCCACGCGTGGTATTCCTGAAGCCATTTCCTCTCCTGGGAGAAGCCTGAGCCCCACCCTGTGCGGTCTCACAAAAGGATGCTGGGCTCCTGGGAGCCTGTGGCTGTGAGCTGCTAACATCCTCCCAGCTCCTGCAGGGCTGAAGAAGCCTCTGCTCAGCTGATAAAACATTCTTCAAGGGAAGATTTTAAAGGGACCATTGCTCACTGTTGCCAGGGTCTCCACAGCTAAGCATTCTGCTTTTACAAGGTGCCGTTTTAGCTTTGCATTTAAATGAAGCGAAATAGGTTAGAAGTTGGGCTTTCAGAGGTGGGAGTTTCAATAGTTACTAAATAATGTCATTTATTAAAACTAAAAAAAAGTGGACAAAAATTGTGTTAGTCACAGAGGTAACAAATGCCAAATCATCACCAATCCCTCATGATCTCACTGTGCTGGCATTTTCTCCCTTTGTGGAGGATTGTTTGTATCTACACTGTGGAGGCACCGTAGCTTTAATTTCTCAAGGACACTGCTGTCACCACAGACATTTGATGTTGGCCATGGTGGAAGCATTCTTACTTTTGAAATCGATAAATGCTGCAAATCAGGGCTCGACCTATTTATTAGACCTATGGTATGTGTTGTTTGAAGTCTAAAGTTAAGAAAATAATGGAAAAGGTGTGGCAAAGCGCCAGTTAAAATTTTGTATCTACAGCTGAACATGGCATCTCAAGCCTGGGAATAATGGCACTTGGGATGCTGAGGCAGGAGGATTGCAAACTCTAGACCAGACTGGGATGCATAGCAAAATCTCATCCAGAAAGTTTATGTTTTAAGTCTAACAAGAGGAGGCTTTTAGAGAAGAGGAAGGGATCAGAAAGAGAATGGCGGTGAGGCAAATGAGGATAATAGGGGGCTATGGGATATGGTAAAAATGTGTTACGTGCTTGTGCTACAATATCACAATAAAACACATTGCTCTGGCTCACTATCTTGTACTGCTGTATTTTGTATGTCTGTAGTTGAGTAGCGTGCAAAATTTCGAAAATATTAATTCTGTTCTTGAAAACTCCTGACTTAGCAAAGATATTTGTTGTATCACTGAAAACTGAGGGAAGTTCCAGCAAGTTCCAGGCTGGGCTGATTCACTTTCTTCTTATGTAAATAAGTGATCACCCGAAAGCCGCGTTAGGACTCTTCTTGTTGTGAGACATTTCCCAGCCCTCCACTGAGTGGAACGATGGTCTTTGATGTCATTGGACTTCTTATCTCTTTTCCTGGTTGTTTCTCTGTGATGGGCTTATGTCCTTAAACCATGATATTCCAAGAGGCTGAAGCCACATGTACTATAACTTCAAAGGTCCTGTCACCAGATGGTCTGGAAAAAAGAGCTTTCTCTATTTGGTTCCAACTGGAAGACACCATGCCATGAAGAGCTCTAGTGTGAGTTGTGTGGCATGGCCAGGCGTGCAGATTTCTACCCTGAGCTCATTGACAGCCTATAGTGGCTGTGTGTGTGTGTGTACACTTACTGTGTGAGTCTTTTTAAGACCACATCTTTGCTGGTGATAGTGGTACACACCTTTAATCCCAGCACTCAGGAGACAGAGGCAGGCATATCTCTGTGAGTTCAAGGCCAGCCTGGACTATACAGTGAGTTCCAAGACAGGTAGGGCGGTTACACAGAGAAATCCTGTCTCAAAAACCAAAGGGTGTGTGTGTGAGTGTGTGTGTGTGTGTGTGGTGTGTGTGTGTGTGTGTGTGTGTGTGTGTGTGTGTGTGTGTGTGTGTGGTGGTCTGGGGAGTGATCTCTATTCTTATGGGACTGGAGAGATGGCTCAGTGGTTGAGAGCTCTGGCTGCTCTTCCAAAGGACCCAGGCTCACAACCATCTGTAACTCTAATCCCCAACGATTTAACATGCTTTTGTGGCATCTGCAGGTATCAGGAATGCACGTGGTGTACAAACATGCTGGGCAAAACACTCATACATGTAAACATACATACACACACACGTATATATACATACATGCACATGCACACACACACACACACACACACCATATTCTTAATGAGGTGGGTGGGCTCATGTTGCTAAGAGAGACACTTACATAGCTGAAGTGTAAGTCTTTTTACCATTTGAGTTTTGGCCCATCTTTTTATCAAGTTTCAGTGAAAATGCAGATAATGTAACCCATGTCATAGGGTTCTTGAGACCATTAAGTAAAATAGGGTACATGTTTACCTTAGTTAGGGTTATTATTGGGGTGTTGAAATGCCACGATCAAAGGCAACTAGAGGAAGAGAGGGTTTATCAGCTTACACTTCCAAGTCTATCACTGAGGGACGTCAGGACAGGAATTCAAATGAGTCAGGATCCTTGAGGCCGGAGCTGATGCAGAGGCCATGGGTGGGTGCTGCTTACTGGCCTGCTCCCATGGCTTGCTCAGCCTGCCTCTTACACCACTCAGGACCTCCAGTCCAGGGTGGCACCACCCACAATGACCTGGGCCCTTCCACATCAGTCATCAATCACCAAAAGGCAGCACAGGCTTGCCCACAGGACAGTCTGGTGTGGGCATATGCTCTCTTCTTATATGACTCTGCGTTGTGTCAAGTGTACATAAGCCGGACTGCACAATGTGCCTAGGTTATTGCTGCTGAAGCATTAAGTTCAGGTGACATTTCCTAGAATGCAAGCTCTGATAGGGCAAGTGTCTTCCCAAGTGTCACTTTTAGCATCTCATGCAGCTTTTTTTTCTTTTAACACAGTGGCAAAATTCCCATTTAAACACTATATGTTTACAGGAGCTCCCGTAAATCAACGATCTTCATTCCCTATTGGCAGATACTGAAGGTCATATTCTTGGTCCCACATGTTACCGATGGGTTGTGCATGTCTTGATTAGCAAGTAAGACTGTGTGACTGGAACCCTGGTTTTTGTCTTCTACACTACAGACGAAGCGAACAGTGGAAGGATCCCTTCCTCTGTGATCTTTGATCTAGGATGTACTTGCAAACAGTGGCTTGCCTGGAACATTTATCATTAGTTTAATACCCAGAGACTCGTTGTCTTCCTTGCTTGCATTTTACTTAAGGGAAAGGTAATTAGTGGTTGGCCATTGTTTTATATTTGTTCACCAGGGGCCTGGAAAAAGCCACGGCTGTAACTCTAGTCTTGGAGACCAGACTGGGCTTTTATCTCCAGTGAGTTCCACCCAGGTTCCTGTGGCTTTGGTTGAGGCAGCGTTCGCCTCCATCCCTGGGGTTTGCTCTGTTTATTTTTGCTTCCATGCTCTGCAAGCAAATGTACAATGCTCCACGTCTCCTTTTAATTTTGTATCCCCTCTTGTCAAATTAGTGTGGGATTCTTACACCCAACTCGCAGAGGTCACTTTTCATGAATGCCCTTCTCGGAGTTACCACAGCCCACTCTGGTCCGGGACACTGCCTTTCACCTAATCTCTGTCACCTAGGCTTCTGGCCAGTGTCATGCACTCAGGTTGTGTGTTATAGTAGTTAATTTTCTTCTTGCTGTGACAGAATGCCTGAGA
Source organism: Cricetiscus sungorus (assembly GCA_030556225.1). Lineage (NCBI taxonomy): Eukaryota > Metazoa > Chordata > Mammalia > Rodentia > Cricetidae > Cricetiscus > Cricetiscus sungorus. Next base: position 972,290 of record JANBXA010000411.1, on the reverse strand, counting down.
CATACAATATAAAGGAGGAAGAATGAGTTTGGCTCACGGTTTCAGAGGTGCCAGAGGTGTCCCTCACCCAGGCTGGAAGGACGTGGCAGAACAGAGCAGTTCGTAGCAAGGTGGACGGGACACAGAATCCCAGGGAATGCCTTCTCCTCCCTCTTCTTTCTTATTCCATGCCAGCCCCTAGCCCACAGGGTGTGCCACTCACATTCAGGTGGGTCTTAGTTAATCCTCTTTAGAAAGGACTTTGCAGACACACCCACAGGTAGACCGTATCAGTCTCCTAGAAGATTCTGGATAGCCAAAGATGATCTTGAGCCACTGATCCTGCTGCCTCCACCTCCCAAACGCTGGTGCCGGAGGAACATGCTATGCTACCCACTTTCTGTGGTCCTGGGGTTTGAACCCGGGGCTTTATGCATACTGGAAAAGCACTTTACCAACTGAACTAGATCCCCAGCCCTCCCATGTGATTGTAATTTTGGTCAAGTTGCCAGTGAAAATTAACTATAACTTTTGTTTGTTTCAGTTTATGTCCATGCTTTCCACTGGACCAAAAGGAACTCATCGTAGGGGTGGAGTAGGCCGGGTCCTGTAGAGCCCCGCCTTCTCGTTAAGGCAATTCCTTCTCGAGGGCCCCACCTGCCTCCATCGGGGACCTCCCTGAAGGAGAGCGGTTCCTCAGAAGGTTCTGGTGCTGGTGCGGAGTATCAGCTCTGTGGAGTAGAACTGACCGCAGGCCCCATATCGGTCACTTAGCCTGGAACTACTAAATGCTCCGACTCTGTGCTCTGCCTCCACTCCTCCATCCCAACTATTTAAAGAAAGGGTAGAATAGACCCAGACATGGTGGTGCTCACCATCAACCTCAGCACTCGGGAAGCACAGGCAGGCAGATCTCTTAGTGCAAAGTCAACCAGCTCTACAGAGTTCCAAGACAGCCAGAGGTACACTGAGAAACCCTGTCTGGAAAAACGGAACCCAAAGCAACAAGGGTATCATGGTAGAAAGGAGACTTTAAAAGCTCCAACTGTGTTCAAGAACCCATCCCAAAGTCTTGCTCTGTAAATATCTCCTTCTCCACCTTAAGCTCCCTTTCATCAGTGTTCCAGATGGGGTTCTCTGTGTAGTCCTGGCTGTCCTGGAACTCGCTCTGCAGGCCACGCTGGCCTTGAACCCACAGAGATTCTTTCCTCTGCCTGCTGAGTGCTGGGGTTAAAGGCAGGCATCACCACTTGGCTACCTGGAGGTTTCTGAAGCTGTGTGTCTTCTCTTCTGAGAAATCTTTTACTTCTGGGTATTTTCCAGTCCATTTGATGCCTCCCATGTGCTAGGCTTTGCCTCTAAGGCACACTCACCCCCCCCCCAGCTCTGAAGTTAGCTCCGGTTTAGGATTTAACGTGACAATTAACAGAATCTATTAGTGTTACCTGACGTGAACATTGAAATGGACACATACTTCAGAGAGAGAAAAAAGATAGCACCAATAGGTTCCCCAGTCCTAACTACCATGTTAACCTTGCAAAAGAAAATGTAAGCAGTGCAAAATTCATCTTTGGCTCAAATAGAAAGGTTCCCCGAACAATATCAAGGTATCAGTGTTCACTGTTAAAAACCATAGACAATTCTCCTCTTTGCTTTCAAACAACTCAGTCCAGTGAAGCTGGCTTCTCCCTTTATGAATGTCTTTTGAGGTCATGACCAGTGACACTCTTTATAGCCTTTACATTTCTCTTTTCTGCTTCCGATGAGAATGTGAACCGGGGCTGGGGTGGGGTCAGGGCAATGGCTGACTGGGCTCTATGGCTTTACAGGCTGATAGGTATGAGTTCTCAGGCCTCCGGCCGACCTGCTGATCACGGGAGAAGTTAGGGTGAAACCTTCTTAGAAGTGTGGATAAGAGCAACTTAGGTCTGAGAGATTGTTTTGAAAACTCTCTTAGCAAACAATGCCCACCATTCGGCATAAATGCTTAGCACCTTTACCTCTCCTCCCCTGCTCAGAAGCTTGCCCTCTCCACTCCTGCTCTTCCTCCAATAGTCTGAACTGGCCGACTGTTGGACCAGTAAGTTCTGAGTAAATGTGATGCTGGTTTTATAGCTGCCAAATCCATACATTTAAAATTGTTCTCAAATCAGGAAAATGGGAGCTCATTATGACCTTATAGGTTTTGATTGATGAGTATTTTGGCTGCATTTTTTTTATTGTTATGGAAGAATTTAGCAAAATAAATGTGCCCGAGCTGTATTATTTTATTTTTAAATAGTTAAAAGGGATGAAGCATTTTCTTCCTAAAAAATTCAAACAAGTCCACATAAAAGAATAGTGAATGTATTCTAGAACACACAAGACAATTTCAACAAATCATAGCAACAAATAACTTGTTTAAATTTTATTTTAAGGATGATTTATTTATTTTAATTTTATGGGTATGAGTGTTTGCTTACATGTGTGTATGTGTACTGTGTGTGTGCTTACATGTGTGTGTGTGTGCACTGTGTGTGTGCTTACTGTGTGTGTGTGCACTGTGTGTGTGCCTGGCACCCTTGGCAGTCAGAAGAGGGTGCCAGAGATCCTGGAACTGGAGTTGTAGAAGGTTATAAGCCACCGTGTGGTGCTGGGAACCGAACCTTTACTCCCTGCAAAAGCAGTCAGTCTCCTTAACCCCTGAGCCATCTCTCCAATCCTAACTTTTCTTAGTTATTTAACAAAATACTATCTATAATGCCCTTTGGTTATAAATGTAGAATGTGAGAGCAGATGGAGAATCAATCCGAGTGTATATATGAGAGAATGTTAATTGTGCTTAGGGATTTATTATTACTATTGTTGTGTTTTAAGACATGTTCATGCAGCCCTGGCTGGCTTTGAACTTGCTATGTATCCAAGAATGACCTTGAACTCTGATCTTTCTGCCTCTACTTTTCAAGGCTGCACTGATGTTATTAGATGCTTACTCTGGGCAGCGCCCCCTGTAACCCCTAGTTCAGTGTTGATCAGACACATCACTTAGCTTAAAGGGTCAATGAAGTTGACAATGGAAGGATAATACCACTGCGTCCCCTGAGCAAAGACTGACAGTCAGATGTATGCAATAGCTCATTTTTCTTAACCCTGAAAGAGCAAATCAAAGCTCAGAGAGGCGAGCGCCAGGATGTGTAGTCAAATCCAGCTGCAGTGCCAGAGCTTCCTTTTCCTCCCATTACTTCCCACATGGCTTCGACCTTGTCTTTCAGGGGCTGGGACAGTCATGCCAGGGAGGGATATCACCCACCATTACTCAGGAGGGAGACCAGAAGGCTCTGACTTCAGCAGTGGCCAAGATGCCCTGTGGGTGGGCATCCTCGCCCCGGCTCACAGGAACCTGGAGACATAGGGCTGGCATAAGCAAGGAGTGCTCGCAGCATCTTAGATGAAAGGCTCTGGGTCAGTGTAAAGTGCTGCTATTAGAGCCCAGCATGGGGTTTTATATAGAGGCCAGCGCTCACTAATTATAAGACAGCTACTCATTTGTAGGTTCATTTTCCAGCTTAATCTCTCATTGGCATTATACTACAGGGACGGGAGAGGTGCCCGCAGGTTTATGACCAAGATTCAAGAGCTGAGTGTACCCGTCATGGTTAGCCCTATTTGCTTAAAATGATATAATTATGATAAAGTTCGTTCACACTTTGTCTTTGCTTGATTGCCTTCAGAGTCTCTGCAAAGTTAGCTTTTGGCATCGACCTTGGTTCACCGGTCTATGACTTACTTAAGAGTCCGAGAGCGTCTCAGCAATACTGGGGCTGACTCTGAAGCATCCTCTCTCTGGAGTATGCCTGTTACAGGAGTTAATGAAGCATCCTCTCTCTGGAGTATGCCTGTTAGGGATGAGATGGGCAGAAAGCCTTTGGTCTGTAGCATCAATACTCTATGGCGATCCCAAGCTGCCCAGAGAGTGGTTATTATAATGTCCCTCCAGGCTCATGCTCTCTTCGTCAACTGTTTACTTTTCAATAATCCAGGCAGCAGCTACAAAGGAATGACAACCCCATATGGCGTTTTCCCATATCAAATGAGACACACACACACACACACACACACACACACACACAGAGAGAGAGAGAGAGAGAGAGAGAGAGAGAGAGAGAGAGAGAGAGAGAGAAACAGAGACACAGAGGGAGGCAGAAAGATATATATAGAGAGACAGACACACATACAGAGACAGACAGACAGGCAGACAGACAGACAGACACACACACACACAGAGAAACAGAGAGAGAAACAGAGACACAGAGGGAGGCAGAAAGATATATATATAGAGACAGACACACATACAGAGACAGGCAGACAGACAGACAGACAGACACACAGTATGTTGGAGAGTGCTGGAGAGTACGAGCTTGGAGGACTCAAAAGCCTTGTATAAAATGTGATTATTTAGATCGGTGCCTCAGCTAACCACCATCAGAGACACTTCCTTTTGCAGCAATGGGAATTAAGACAGATCCATAACTGGACAGTGTGCAGAGAGTGAGAGGTTTTGACGCACTTTTTCATAAAGGTGTGTCTTCATCAAGCCCCTCCCTCCAGGGCTCGGGGAGCCATGCAGAAGAGGAGGCAGAATGATCACGAGAGCCAGAGGGGATGGAGGACACCAAGGAAAACCATGTCTTCTAGACACAACAGGACAGACACATGTCTGAGCGCACGGAGTCTGTGGCAGCATACACAGGGCTGTATGGGTCTGGACCAGTGAGGGTCCTAGGGCTGAGAGGGACAGAGGACAGAGGGCCTCACTCCTAACGAGAAGCGTGTGCAATTAACACATGTGCACAGGAAAACTCAGTTTTCTTCAGTGGCATCTCACTGGGCATACTAACCGCACGCGAGGGCAGGTGCCATGTCCAACCGTAGAGGCTCAGCACGAACTGAACTCAAGGGTAGGTTTTGTAGACTTCTTGTCTCCTATGGCTTTGTTTGGGTGTTTTTTATTTTATTTTATTTTTTTTTGCTTTGTTGGTCTTTTACTTACATATAATGGTTTCTGATTTTGTGGTGTGTCTGTGTGTGTCTGTGTGTGTGTGCGCGCGTGCGTGCATGTGCGCATGTCTTGTGTTTTTATCTTTGTTTTAATTTTTTGCTTGCTTGTTTTCTAAAGAGAGAGATGAGAATATGGAGCTGGGTGAGTGTGGAGGTGAGGAGAATCTCAGAGGGGGTGGGGAGATTGTTGTTAGAATATATTGTATGTTAAAGGCTGGGTTCACAACTATACACACACACACACACACACACACACACACATTCATATATGTATATACATGCATACATACATATTTGTTTTTCAAGACAGGGTTTCTCTGTATTGCTTTGGAGCCTGTCCTGGAACTCGCTCTTGTAGACCAGGCTGGCCTCACAGAGATCCGCCTGCCTCTGCCTCTCGAGTGCTGGATTAAAGGCGTGCGCCACCGACACCTGGCTTCAGAAAAATACTTTTAAAAACAAAGAAGACTGAGAAATTTTGATCATTGTTTTTCTTTTGTGACTATAAATTGACACTAAGGCAAGATTAATTGCCATGGTCAAGGTCAGAGAATAGATGGCAGCAACCGAACAGTAGTGCAGATGGACTGGGCAGGTCCTGAGGCGTGCATGCGTGAGTGCGTGCGTGCATGCGTGCGCGTGTGTGTGCAAGTGAGCGTGCGTGCGTGCATGTGCGTGCTTGCGTGTGTGTGTGTGTGTGTGTGTGTGTGTGTGTGTGTGTGTGTGCGTGTGCGTGTGTGTTCTTGAGACAGGCTTTAAAAGCCAAGCCTCTCTCCCATTAGTTTTATTCTGCTCTCCTCTGCCTTCTCCTTTCCTCCCCTATAACTCTCCCTTTGCTGCTCATCACCTCCCCAGCTCATCTCGGATACATGCTCATTAAAAGGACAATAGCGGCTGTAATAACTACCCTGATTGTACATGGCTTGGACACTGTAGAATTGTGGGAGTTTGTTTTGTGCTGCTTGACTGTGGCTGGCATAAAGTTTAAAACTTTATGTTTGGATTGACAGGGATCTATTCTCCAGGAGGCGACACTGAACCTGAGCGTCGTTTGCCGGGAAGCTCCCATGTGTGGCTTCCAGTGTTACCCTGGACGTGAGCACCCAGGCTCCGCGTAGGAAAACAATGTGGGGGAAGGCAGGCAGGTGAACCTACTGTGGAGGTGACCCCTGTCCTTCTGTTCAAGTCCCCTCAGCTGGAGCCATGTCTCACGGCCACATCTTCCTACAGGGCTACTGGCTGCTTCTCAGGAGGAGGTGGATTTGTTATCCGGACTCCCCAGCTTTGGCTTCTGCGGCTTATTTGCCTTTAGCTGGCTGTCCAGGAAGTCGGTGTCCAGCCCCCACCGCCCTCTCTCTAGGCTGTGCAGAGCAGTCTTGATTCTGCGGCAGCCCCGGACCCCAGCCTTCCCCGTCCATTGAGCACTGCTCCCTGGTGTCTCGCTTCCCTCCCTCCTACTTCCTGGCACACAAGACAGAACAGTTCAGCCCTCTGTGCTCACCTCTGCCTCCCAGCGCCCTGCTCGCCTCTCTCCTTGCCTACTCCCGTTCAGCATCACCTAGAACAGTGGCTCTGGGCCTGACCTCAACACTGTATACTTTATGCCTAGTTCATTTTCAATCTTTCTGTCCCTTCGGCCCCTTTCCTCTAGAACCCTGGCTCAACCCTGTTAAGAGCATGTTTTTCCTGCCGCCACTGCCACCAGTCAGGCCGCAGCCTCCCCCCCAATAATACACAGAGACTCTGTATTTGATACAATCCTGTGGGCCAGTGACTATCATTGTTTATGGGCCAGCTCTGTCTTAATGATTAACCCATTTCTATTATTCTAAGTATTTCCACATGGCTCACTTTTCCGGCCAGATTGGTGGGCCACATCTTGCTTCCTCTAGGCTCTACATGCTGACTCCTCCTAACTACTTCCTCTTTCCTCCTTGTCTCCTAGCCCCGCCTATCTTGCTTTCCTATTGGCCAACAGTGCTTTATTCATTAACCAGTATGAGAAACATATTTACAGAATAACATCTCCCATCATCTTCTCTTTTCTGTCTAAAATAAAAGAAGGGGTTTAAACTTAACATAGCAAAATATATCATACAACAGTTATCAAATAAGAATCACAATTAACAATATTTAGGCCATAAACATTTTGTAAGACTTAAAGAAAATATCATCTATCCTATCTTTGTGAGTCTAAAGTCCTATATGTAACTTATCTTTAATCCTAACTAAGGAAAACTGTAACATAACTATCTGTCTTCAACTCCATCAAAGACCACAGAAGGATAATATATAAACTCTAGAAATGACAGAGACAACTCATTGCCTGGTCAGTCACCCGAAGTTCTTCTGTAAAGTTCCATCTTCAGCCCATAGGCCATAGTGTGTCTCCAGACTCCTCAACAAGGCAGGAAACTTTAAACTGTCCACCTGTAATGGCAGTTTGTCAGTCACTTTTCTTTGTGTCCTGTAGACTGTCTGGCTGTCTGTCAGACTCTTCCATGAAGCAGGAATCCTGTAGCAATGTCCATCTTGAATCAGCAGTCATTTTCCTGTGGGTCCTGCATGTCCAGTTTATACAGCATAAAGTCAAACAGTCCAGGCAAGAGCATTTTCTTGTCCAAATGGCCAGTCTTGCTATATTGGAAGTAAACTTCATAATGAGTTTCTTTGATGTTCATCTTCCTTTCTGACGCAAATGGTGTTACCAGGAGCAGTTGTGCCTCACAGTCAAGAAAAACTCTAAACCATTTTAAATGCCATATTCTGTAGGTCTTTGAAAGGTTTGAAGAATGCCTATCCATCTCAAATACATCTCTGCATATCTAGAAATCCTAACTAACTTAACACCAAGTTTTGACTATCATAGGTAACTCTCTAATCTGTACTAAATTATACATTGCATTTTCAATGAGCTATATAAACACAATACCTAAACAAGAGGAGAAAAATACATATCACAAAATTGACCTTAAATTTGTATCAATAAAAGAAAATCTATTCCAAAACAAAGCATTCATATCTATACCATAATTCCCTTTTCACCTTTAAAAAGAGTGCTTGTGGTCAATAGTCCTTTATAACCAAGCCCATTTAAATGAAAACAAACATTTATAAACAATATTTGGGAATTTGGGTGTAGTTCTTTCCAAACTACTTCCTGCTGGTAGGGGGCACTGTCATGGGGGTCCTAAGAAGATGCAGAAATCTTGGCTGTAGTGGTCTGTAAGGTTGCAATGTCCCATTGACGTTGCTTCAGGGGGTCTTGCTTGATAAAACCACATTAGTCTGGAAGGAATCCACAGCTTTTCATTTTCTGTGGAAACAAAAATAGAAATCCTTTTCCCGAGTAACTTGTCCTTAGACTTAAATTTTGGAGTCAAAGCATTTTTAAAATATATAAATTGAATTAATCCAGCAGCATTTCCTTTATCAGTTGTTGTTATTTTCTCAGCAATCAAATAATTTAAAGACAACAGAACTGCATATAGTATCCAAAATTTCTCTGTGCTTTTCATCTTTACGTGGTTTTTTTTATTATTTTATTTCTTTTACTTCTATTTTTACATATTTTGAGACAGGGTTTCTCTGTGTAACTTTTATCTGTTCTGGAATTCACTGTATACCAGATTTACTTTGAAATCACAGAGATCTGTTTGCCTCTGCCTCCCGAGTGCTGGGATTAGTGGTGTGCGCCACCACACCCATCCATTCTACTTCCTTTTTCTTTTTTAAACCACTGTATCCTGTTTCTTTTTCTCTCTCAAGCCAGCGTAGTTTTTAAAACACAGTGTAAACCTTCATTGCAACTCTCGTACACACCAATGAATTGTTAGCAGAGCTCTTTAAAAGCAATGTGGGTTTTTTTTTGCCGCTTATGCAAATTTTGGAAACCTCCATTAAAGGAGCCATGCAAATCTTTGTTTCTAGCAAAACAAATGCAACCAAGAAAATGCTGCTAGCAAGAAGTCTTGCTAGCCTCTGTTTCCTTGTTTCTAAAATCTATTTTTTAAGCTTTTGTTAAGTTTTAAGTGAAAGCTCTCAATCTACTTCTGACACCATTATGTTACGGCAGGTTTTCCCTGCCGCCACTGCCGCCAGTCAGGTCCGCCGCTGCCCCGCTGGCCCCCAATAACATGCAAAGACTCTGTATTTGATACAATCCTCTGGGCCAGTTCCTACCATTGTTTATGGGTTAGCTCTGTCTTAATGATTAACCCATTTCTATTATTCTAAGTATTTCCACGTGGCTATCTTACTGGAGAGCGGTGGGCCGCATCCGTTCTCTGTAAGCTCTACATGCTGACTCCTCCTAACTACGTCCTCCTCCTGGTCTCCTAGCCCCGCCTATCTTGCTTTCCCATTGGCCAACAGTGCTTTATTGTTTAACCAGTATGAGAAACATATTTACAGAATAACATCTCCCATCACAACCCTGATCATCAACTCCTCTAACTTTCTAATCCCCCATGAGGCTCCCCCTGGCTCCAAAGATGGCGCCCAGGCTTCTGCCAATGTTCTTGAAACTTCTCCACTACTTTCCTCCCAGCCCCTGTCTAGATAATTCCACACGCATGACCCTTCGTTCGTACAGTGTGAAAGGCATGCATTGTTGGTACCGTTTCACCTACAAGCAAAGAACAGCCAAGGGGCAAAGTGACTTTCAGGCCATGAATACACACAGGGCAGACTCTGTGCAAGCTGCACCAGACCTGGTCCACAGCCCACCGAGTTTCCGAGTCTCCTCAAGCTCTCCATTTCTCTCCAGCGGAACTCCGAATTGCTCCTGTATGTATTTGTTCCCCGTTACCCCAGTCGCTCACCTCTGTCGCCATCTCTGGACAGAAGCATCGAGTTCCCACCTGCAGCCGGACTGCTGCCTGGAATGGAACACCCCTTGAAGATGTGTACACAGAGTGGATGAAACTTTGAAATAACGAAGAGTTTTTGTTTTAAAAAAAAAAAAAGAGTGCAGTTCACCTTGCTTTGGGTAGGGAGAGGGCCAGTGGTTGAGAATCCAATCTAAGGCCTTGCCCATGCAAGGTGAGTGTTCTATGACATGTCTGTCTCCAGTCCCCAAAAGATTTGTAGACTGACTTTTAAAAAACATTCGTTGGCAGCGTTTTCCTGTCCTGATCACCTGCTCACAAATAACCAGCAGCCGCTTCCCAGAGAACGTAAATTATAAGTGGTCAGCCAATAGCCCAGGCTTATTACTAACTAGCTATTGCAACTCAACGCATTCCTATTCATCTGCGTGCTGCCCTGAGGCTCAGGGCTTTAACCTCTACCCCATTTTGTATGTTCATCTCATTCTCCACCGCGCTGGCGACTCCAGACTCCCCCCCCCATCCCCCCACCCCGCTTCCTCCCAGCACACGCCTAGTCTGGCTCTCCTGCCTAACCCTATTCTGTTCAGCTATTGGCCAGTCAGCTTCTTTATTAAACCAATCCCAGCGACATATTCACACAGTGTAATGGAGTATTCCACAGCAATAGTTATTTTTTTCATTCATGTGTAAGATATAGAAGTGAAGATGTCAATAAATCAGTTAATAATGGCCGATGAAGCCAGGAGTATTCTGAGTCCTGGCCAGTTAAAAAATTGCGTTTGGAATTGTGAAGCACAGGAAGGATACTAAGTTGTAGAGGCTGAAGGTGGAGTTCAGTTCATTGATGTCATGATGAGCTGACTGTTAACCCATGCCATGGAGCACCACATGTGTGATCCCTGCCTCTTGTGAATTTACTGTCAAGCAAGAGAGAAGGCCTCTAAGCTCATGGCTATGCAAATGATCGTGTAATGTTGGGAGGAAGGAACATTGCGAAGGGAGAGTGTGAAGTGTCTGGGAGTGTGTCAGGGGAGATGGTGACAGGTGAAAGGGCTGAGCTGAGTGTGCAGGTGCCACATCCCTTATCTGAAGAGATGGGCACCAAGAAGACTTCCAACTGTGGATATGCCCCCAGCAGATTCTAGAACATTTATATGTGCATAACGAGATAGCTTTGTCATACTTGGTCATAGAGCTCTAGACCTAAGCATGCAATTCATCCATGTATTATATGTATATACATGTGTGTATGTATATATGTCTACATATATATATGGTAATTTTTTTTTTTTTTTTTTGCTTTTTGAGACAGGGTTTCTCTGTGTAGCTTTGGAACCTGTCCTGGAACTCACTATGTAGACCAGTCAGGATTTGAACTCACAGAGATCCACCTGCCTCTGCCTCCTGAGAGCTGGGATTAAAGCCTTGAGTTACACCACCTGGCTATAAATGATAATTTACACAGTTTTTTTAGTATGTCTGAGTTTTGACTGCAACCTGTCATATGAAGCAACTACTCACTTCTGCTTATTGTTAGCACTCTAAAGGCTTCGGATTCGGAGCATTTTGCATTTCAGGTTTCTGAATCAGGGATGCTCACCTTTCCTGAGAGATGGTAGACAGAAAGAAGAACACCTGTGTCGGAAGAGAAGCCAGGAAAGCTGGATCGGGATGTGTTCTGGGAGGCTCTCAGAGGAGATACGGTGAGCCAGGGAGCAGCTGGGCTCATGGTACCCATCCATGTGAGTTATATGTGTGTGTTATGATTCAATGTCTTGGTCTGTTGGCTTGTCTCACATCTCACAAGGCAAGAGTAAGCGTAGGAAGAGGGTGGGCCAGGCAGCACAGGGAGGAAAGCTGAGCTTGCACATTAAAGGCAGGTGCTCCCGGCCCAGGCCCGGTGAGTGGAAGAGAAAGGATGCAGTGCTCAGCGAACAGGGCAGCATCCGGGCTGTCCCACGGGGCCGCAGCCGGGCTGTCCCACGGCCCTGAGGTTTTCTCTGCCCTCATCCCCCTCACCGGCATGATTCAGCCAGGTTGAACTTCCTCGTGCTTTGGCACAGCTTACCCAGCAGTTAGAAGTGAGACTCCCTGCAAACACTAAGGAGGCTCGCCCCACCAGAGAGCCACAGGCTCCAGGCCTCCCTGGAGGTTCTTTTGAAATGTCTTTAGTAAGCTTACACGTGGCACACAGACCCTATTAGCCTCTTTACCACATTTCTTACAAACCAAACCCACTGGTGGGCAGAACAGGAAGATGTCTGGCCGCCAGCCAGACAGTAAACAATAGAGGCAATTATTACACAGCCATTAATCTTGTCAATTACACATTAACCCAGGCGGGGTGTATAAAGGGGAGCACAATCTTCCTTTAAAAAATACACATGTATACACTCTACCTCATCTCCTTCCTTGGTGTTTAATCTCCCTGAAGGAGAAAATGTTAAAAAGGACTCTCTATTGCTATACTCAGCCAACTTCTTCAGTTTTGGAAACACTCATACAGACGGGTGTGAAATGCCTTTAGCAAGAGTGTCGAAGGTATCTTTCCATGCTTCTCCGATGGCTGGTAATGCAACCGTGCTGCGTATTCAGGAAACTGATTTTGTTGCTTTCTGTAAACCCACGGCAGCTGCTCTCTCGCTGTGAACGCTTCAGTCAAACGGGCTGTATCAATATAAACTTAGCCTAATTAATGATAGTATGATTGGCAGAACAAAGATATGTCGATAGCAACCTATTTCCTGTTCATCTTCGTCTGAGTAGGTGTTACTCAAAGACATCCTTGCCCATCCGAAAACCCAGAGCAGCTGGCTTGGTGGCCTAGCAAAATTAAAAACGAAAACAAATAGGACACAGAACAGTTTTGAAGCATCTAAATCTAGCCGCATTCAGTGTGGTGGTGAGGAGGCAGTTTTCTCTTTGGAGACTCCAGAATTTCTCCTGTGCCTTTGACCTCCCTATCCCTCCTTCTTTTCAAAAGCAGTTCTAAGAAATGACCCGTGTCAAGCCACGTGTTCTTTTGAGGGCATTAATGAGCTTGGAGAATGTTGCTTTGGCTATGTTTATGTTGTGAGCCTTATCTTTCCTGATGGAATGAGAAGAATTTCAGGTTTTGGATAATAACCCGAAGTTCAAGTTTGTGTGTTCTGCTCCACGGTGGGCAGGAAGGGTAGTTCTCAGCAGGCTGCTCACCGCTCTTCCTTTTGTGGAACTAACCACAGAGGGGACACAAGGGTCCTACGATGTTACTTTCTAAGACATTTGAGACCGATTTAAGTAGAGCCCCGATGCCTGGCAGGTCGGAGGACCCAGAGCTGTGGAGAGACAAGCATATCTGTTGTTGACAGTGAGCATCAGCTCCTTCCTGGTGTGGCAGGGGAGCAGATCAGGAGACATCCCATTTTCCAGGAGACTCAGGCAATTTAGCATTAAGTCCTGCTCCATTAACTGACAGATTCAGTTCACGCATGGGGGGGGCATAATGTTTTCATTCGACTCATCTCAAGCCCATCTCTAGATGTTAAGGCATCCTCCCCCCCCCCCCAACTCAAGAATGAGAAGGCTGACTCATCACTGAGGCTCCTTGTAGCAGTACAGTCTAATGATCTCTGAAATCTACAATCGAGATTAAGTGGTGTAACTTAATACATTGTTATTCAAACCAAAGTGCTTAGGGCCAGGACACTGGCAAGAGGCCAGAACGCAAGGGTAGCAGTCATTTTCCACAGCTTGTTTCCTCCTACGTCGGAACAGTTACAGTTGGGGGAAGGAGGAGAGGCTGCTGGTGGCAGATCAATACTTACTCTATCACCAAGATGGCCCAGGGAGATGTGGTTGTGAAGGGTGGGAAAGAACAGAGCGAGTCTGGAGAGCCAAGGGAGGGAGTCGTCAGTTTCTCTGATAACAGCAAACTGAGCTGAGGGAAGGCATGGCTGTCCTTTGATTAGATGATTACATTTTTGAGTCACCGGAGAGTTCCTAAAAAAAATCAAGCCAGCAGCTCCAATCTGATCAGAGAGTGTTTATTTCACAGGCAGCTGCTGCTTTCAGGACCTGACGGGGAAAGCTGTCCCTTAAGCACCGGCTCTCATAAATCAATGAAGGACAACAGAGAAGAATTTAGGATCCAGAGTTGACTGGGGTTTCGTCCAGGCAGAATGCTTCTATCTTCAATAACGTTGTGGATACTTTCTTCAGTAACACATTTGGTGAAATAATAGCCTCGCCTAATGGGCCACTTATCTCTAATTCAGTGACAATTGACAAAATCCCTTGCGTCCTTAATACTTTGCCAGGAGATACAGGACAGAAGAAGGACAAGATGCACTCACAACCTTAGAGGAATTTGGAGCTTAGCAGAAAATGCACTAATGCACTTGTGAATAACAGATGTGGAAATCTTTTAACCTTGTCGCTAAAACCTGTGCCGTTAGTCATTTCAGGAATGTGGGCCAGTAGAGACTGAATGGATTAGCTGGACCTCGGCATATTCATCACTCCAAGTTTGCGAGTCTTTGCACTCTTTGTCTGCTGCAGTTTGGCTTTTAAAAGTCTCCCACACGTCCACGTTAAAGGCTTGCTTTCCAGGTCGACATTACCTGGACATAGCATGGATTTTAAGAGATGAAGCTCATTGGGAAGTGTTTGGAGTATGTTCTTAAAGAGAATGGTAGAACCTCAGCCCAATTCTTTTTTCCCCCTTCCACTTCCTGGCTATGAGGTGGGTGATTTTTACCCTGCCATCTGCTATGGACTGTCACCACAGATCCCCAAACAATAATGCCAACTGGACGGGGAATGGGACCTTGTTGGCTAAAATAAGCCTTTCATCTTTACAAACTGATAATCTTGGGCATTTAATATTTTATTACATTTATTTAGTTACTACATGAGGGACACATGAGTGCCACAGTTCATGTATGGAGGTCCGAGGACAACCTGAGGGAGTGTTTCCTCCTACTATGTGTGTTGGAAACCGGCAGTCTGCTGACCCCGCCCCCTGACGGTGGTCGGGACACGCATGGCCATGTCATTGCTAAGTCACTCATTATGGGGCTGTGTAGGGACTCAGTTTCCCTTTGAAAGCAAGTGCGCCCCCTTTCTCTCTCTTCCTCTCGCTCTTCCTCTCTCTCCTGCTTTCAGTTGGCCTCCATGTGGGCACTGAGTCTCATGTTTGCGTTTCATAGGCCATAATTGTAACAAAAGCACAGCAATGTGGGTCCACGGATCAAACATGTCACCTGGCTTAGCAGCAAGAGCCTGAACCCGATGAGCGTCTCCCCAGGCTGCCGTGGGCACTTTTAATACTGACACACATGTATTGAGTGTGCATGCATGGACTTCTGGAGATGAAGTCGCAGGCATTATGTGAGTTCTAGGAGCTGAACTCTGGAAGAGCATCAGCTGCTTTTAACTGTAGAGCTGTCTTTGCAGACCCATCCTCTGATAGCTCACATGAACAGAATTGAAGCAGGCCTTCAGTGATGTACCAGTGTTTAAAGTCTTTTCATTTGCTGTTTGTTAAAAATCTCTTCTATGGAAGACCCTGCACCAGTTTTCTGACTTCTTTTACTTTTATGATCCTCTGGTGATGATGATGCAGGTCTTATATCTTCAGGCAGACTCTATCCAATGATAGAAAAACGAGCTTTACTGTTTCTTCAAGGAGAAGCTGATTTTAGGAGCCAAGTAAAAGCTCTTATAGGTCCCTCACATTCCACCCTAGCTGTGGGCAGACATGTTCCTTTGTAGATTTGAGCAGCATAGTGCAAATTCACTGGATTGAAAATGTGCTTAAGTTGCTTTGTGATCAGCAGCCTTGGGAGGTTCAACTGTATAGAGGATTTCTCCTCCTGTTCTCTGATATTCTTGAAAAGTGTTAACAGAGAAGCAACTTATTACTTTTAAAGTAATGGCCAAATTGCATTTATTCTTTAACTCTGAGTTAATTCTATGCATTTTTAATGTAAGAAGCATCACATGATTATATTAGTAAGTGTGGGACAAGTTAATGAAACTCTGTTCTTAATATAGGCTCTTTAGGAAGTATTAAAGAGAAAAACTTAGATTGATAAGCAACATGTACAAAGAAAATGGCAAATCTGCTTTGTGGTAAAATGTTGGGTGAGGTTCATCAGAAGCAAAGATGGAGAAAGACAGTTTAAGGGGGTCCTCTCTGGTGAAACTTATCCAAAGGGAAGTCAGCACACCAGGCAGGAAAGAGGACTGGCTGCAGAAGAAGCTAGCCTCTGCTGAGCCCACAGGGAACTCTGAAATGGAGTGGTCCATGCTTGTCCCATCTCATAGCAAAAGGGAAAGCTTTGTTAGTACCCACTCTGAACCATGAGTAGCCTGATGTTAACCCTCTTCACAAGCCTTTTTGGTGCCTGCTATTAGTTAGTTGTTGCCCGCAAGCCACCTCTCTGCGTTTGTGGCGACACCAGAATACTATTAACAGGCTGAATCTACAAGGAAGGGACATTTGCCTGGCCCATGACTCTGGAGTCTGAGAAATGCAAGTGCTGAGAGAGGGGGGGAGGGAGAGACCACAACTTGCTTTGCTACCAAACTGACTTATATTAATAGCACTCAGATTCCTCCTCTCAGTCTCTCTCTCTCTGCCCAGAAGTCAGGCCATTCGCAGCAACATTTTCCATAGTGTACAAATATTCTGCAACATTTCCCTCTTTATGTCTAAAAAAGTGTGTCTAAAACTGTATGCATGTATGTATGTATTCATATATTAAGAACAATTATCAGGTAAGAATTACGTCACAGTGAGGGACGATGCTCTTGTTCACTGTAAAGATTTGTCACTCAGATTGGTTTAATAAAATGCTGATTGGCCAAGTAGCCATGCAGGAAGCACAGGCAGGGCTACCAGATTGGGAGAATTCTGGGAGGAGGGAAGGCAGAGATGAAGTCGCCAGCCAGATGCAGAGGAAGCGAGATGAGACTGTCTTAGTGAGAAAAGGCACCAAGCCATGTTGCTAAACAAAGATAAGAATTGTGGGTTAATTTAAGTTGCAAGAGCTCATTAGTAATAAGCCTGAGCAATAGGCCAAACAGTTTATCATTAATAGTAGCCTCTGTGTTTATTTGGGACTAAAGGGCTATGGGACCAGTCAGGAGAGAAACTTTCGTCTACAATGTTCAGTCCATTTGTATTTGGCATACTCAGAGAAAATACTTTATTATCTGTTCTATTTTGGTGAGTCTAAAGTTTTATACCTAAACTACTTTCTTTTTATAACTTGCATTACCAACCCAAAACTATCTTTTTAGACCTCAAAACATTTTCTTAGATAAGCAACTTAAGCTTTTATGCCTTTCAACCTCTTTTATGAGTTTTGTTTTGAATTTGGTAACAAGGAAAACTAACTATAACTATCTCATCTTCAGTTCCACCAGAGACCTGGGAAGGATATAGTATTAGCTGAGTAAGCAGAAAGTACAGAACAAACACCTTCCAGTACATAGAAATGACAGGGACAGCTGGCTGCCTAGACGGTCACCCAAGTTTCTTCTGTAATGTTGGGGCATCCATCTTCAGCCTAGAATATCTGATAGATTCACTTTTCTGTGAAGCAGGAATTTTGAAGGACTCTCCTACCTTGTCTTGGCAAAGTTTTGTATCCTGCCTGTCCAATTTGGACAGCATCCTGTCAGCAGTCAAGGCAAGGCCAGTTTCTTACCTAGAGGCTAACTTTGCCACAATGAAAGCAAATTCGGTATGTTGGTTCTTAGATGAGCTTCATCCTTCTTTTGAAGTGGAGAGGAACTGCCAGAGGACCAACTGTCACGAAAAGCCTTATGTTATTAAAACATCTTAAATGTCATATTCTGTGGGTCTTTAAAGCGATTGAAGACCACCTATCTAGCTAACATATATGTGCTAACCTTGAAAAGATGGCTAATATGACAAAAGTTTGGCTATGATAGATGACTAGCTGTTAACCTGCATTTCTTAATTATCCTAAATAGTTTGTAGCAATAGCTTTCAAGGACTAGAAGTTTACATTTTAAAATCACCGTATAGATATAATACCTTAAACAAGAGTAGAGTAGAACATATATACCGCATAACAAAGTAACAAAAATAACCTCAAATTTGTGACAATATGCAAAAATCCATACCAATGTAAAATATTTGAGATGAGTGTTGCTTTTTAGTCTGAAAGTACCATACCCCCCCTTTAAGAAAGAAATCCTTGAATCCATCCTCCCTCTCCTTTACCAGTAACAACTTATAATCAACCACAGTACACGATGACAAACATCTACAGCCCACTGAAAGACCAAAAACTACCCAACCCACCTCTTGGGAGTGCGGACCGTGTGTTACTAACATTACTTCATGTTGTCTGGGGGTTATAACATCTCTAGGATACCCAGAGAAATTTGGGAAAGTACAGAGTTTGTCTGGTGTTGGCTGGAGCAGTGCATGAGGCCGGACCATCTCAGCTAGCAGCTTTGAGGTTGTTTGGGATTGCAACAGAGGCATTCTGAGAGGCTGGATCTCTTGTCTGGGCTACTTGTCTTTATCGGTCTCTGGTCCTTTTGTCTGGAAACACACAAACTTTTACAGGGAACATATATATTGTATTAACACAGGTATGGAATGTGCAGTGTGTTCAAGTCACCTAAAGATTTTATTTTTTTTGTTTTTTGTTTGAGCAGATAAAAGGCATCTGCTGACTTTATACATTTGTTTGGACCCAATAACCAAACCTCCATCTATGCCATATGAAAGGATGGCATGTAATAATAAGTCATGAGAACTCTGTAGCCAACAAGGCCTATCATGTCTCATGTAGTCTCAGAGCTGTTCCCAGGCAGAGGGATCAGCACAGACATCACCTGTCCTGTAGTCTTTGCTGTCTTCCTCCCTCGTGTCTGGAGTCAAGATCCTCAGGACGTCTCCCCCGGTCAAATCTGATCTCTGTTAACTTTGAAGGAATCCATAGCTTCTCATTTCCTGTGGAAACAAAGACATAACCTTTCCTCCAATGCAACACATTTCCCGACTTCCATTCTGAAGCCAAGACATCTCTAAAGTATATAGCCTGGTTTAATTCAGCAGTCCCTTTCATACTCCATTGCCTCTCAGCGGCTGTCATTGGGTCATCAGTATTCAAAATATCAGTCAACACAGCACCACACAGGACCATGATGGTGTGTGTATTTTCCATCCTGTGCACTTATGTGTGTGTGTGTGTGCTATTTTGCTTTTTAAAAAGATCTTATGTTATTATTCTTATACTTTTTTTCTATGACTGTCTAGATCCATTTCCTTCCTTCCTTCCTTCCTTCCTTCCTTCCTTCTTCTGCATCTAAGCACATTTTAAAACACAGTGTAATATATTTAGAGGATTTTTTGGCATGGACCTGGCCTTTTTGTGTGTGTGCAGCTATAGTATTTTCTGACTGCATGAGCCACATCTTGAACTCCTGGGCTATAGCTGTGAGCTCTGGTGGCTAGCTTCATCCTGCTCAGCTCCGTAAGAGCCTAAGCTTCATTCTGGCCTGTGGCAGCTGTCTGGACCTCGTACCAGATGCTCAAATGCTCAGCTGCACAGCAGAGCCTCTCAAAAGAGCTGTGCCTCTGTACGCTGAGCCTACTCAAGAGACTGCAGTCAGAACTTTTTTCTTTTTAGCTTTCTCATACCTTATGTGGGTTTTCATGGCCCCACATTGGGTACCATATATAGTAGTTTTTTTGTTTGTTTTTTTTTCTTTTGTCAGGATTGCCAGCCAGAAAATAATGACATGGAGACTTATTTTTAATTATGAAAGCTTGGCTTTAGCTTAGAATTCTCACCAGCTAGCTCTTACAACTTAAATTAACCTGTCTATATTAATCTACATTATGCCACACGGCTCGGTTACCTCTTCTTGGTGTGGCACATCAGACTTGCTCCGAGTCTGCTGGTGAAACAGAATGCCTATATTCCTCCTCCCAGTTTCTTTATCTGTACCCAGGAGTCCTACTTATCCTACCTGCCTAGCTATTGGCTGTTTAGCTCTTTATTATACCGATGGCAGGCATGCATCTTTATACAGTGTACAAATGTCGACAACAGTTTTCTTGCCTGTGTAGTTTCAGAAGAGAAACCTACCATCATTCCTAGATTTGTTCCTGCGTGTGCAATTTCTTCTTTGTCTTTAATTTTAACTCACTTGACCACCATTGGCCTAATTGTTTGAGAACTTTCTCTAGTTTCTTTTTTGTTCTCTTCGGTTTTACTGCTATCTAACCTGTTTGGAATTCCATGAGTTTAACCTCGTTCTTTCTGGAAAACTACCAGCTTTCATTTACTCAGATGCCCCTGTTACCCTGCATAAGCATTGCATCTGAAGTTTATAAGTGTGTGTGTCAGTTTGTGCAGCCTGTGCTGGTGAATGTCGGTGTTTGCCGACCAAGCCCACATCTGGCCTCCTGAGTCCATGGAGGAGTTAGGGAAAGGCTCGTCTAAGACCGGTACCCCGTGTCCTTTCAGCATTTTAATGCTCCCCTGCCACACCCGGTGCTTAATGAACTGTCTCCTCTGTTTCCCTGACCACTACCTTGAAGACATTAATCAGTTGTTTATAGATTTTCTTCATGACCCCCACCTTCTGGTCCATCTCTGAATCCTGTCCTCTTGGTTGTTTTTCTGAGAGAGTGGCTTTTTACACGGAGATAGGACTTTCACATGACTGCATGCATGTGTGACAGAACAAAGACTGAAGTAAATACTTCTGATTGACGCACACCGAGTCTTCTGCTAGGACATTCCTTGTTGAGGAGAGCATGCTTTTTAATCAGTTTGAAGTCAGAAACCGAACTATGCTCCGTTTTTTTAATGTTGCCATGGCTACCACAAGAAGGTCGCTGGCTCAAGTTTTCGCTAATACTATTTTGTGCTTAGGCTGGAGCATCGATTGGCGGAAGATTGTTTTAAATGCTCCCACTTCAACCTGAAACCCTTTGTGTCCACTGAACCTCAGACAGGCCGACTTTCTCCTGCTTCTGACCCTCCTCCATCAGCAAACTCCCCATGCAAGTATGGAGCCTCGTGGAGGGATAGGGGGTTCCAACAGGCTGGGTTACAGTCTGTCTTAGAGGATGCCGTGTTCTTGTATTTGGGGGATGATATGAAAAGCGTTTCTGTGTATAAAATAATGTTCAACTGGTCTGACAAGTCAGCCAGTAAACCCTTCCTACTAAGCGC
The DNA here is from genome assembly GCA_030556225.1 of Cricetiscus sungorus. Taxonomy (NCBI): domain Eukaryota; kingdom Metazoa; phylum Chordata; class Mammalia; order Rodentia; family Cricetidae; genus Cricetiscus; species Cricetiscus sungorus. The sequence continues at coordinate 951,226 of JANBXA010000411.1, read as the reverse complement.
AGAGAGACTGTGGCATGCGCATGGAGATGAGATGGACAGAAGGACTTTTCAGCTGGTGTTTCTGCCCGTCTGTTGCTCACGTGGGTGTTGTGGGTGAGCAGTCTGGGGCAACGCTGCCCCACTCCGGGGAAAGCTTCACAGAACATGCAGCAGAAATGGCGCCACTGAGGCTAACAACACATCCATGCTGGGTAGAGGGATATTCTACCTCGACACTGGGTTTAGGGTAAGTTCAGTGGAGGCAGTAACACACAGGAACATTACTGGGTATTCAGGGCAACTGATTTCTAATTTTCACGCAACGGTAGGAAATTATAGCTGATAGAAGAATGGCCAAAGACATTACTGAACAGTGTTCATTTCCCCATTGAGGTAAATCCATCTACAAGTGAAGTAATAATATTGTATGCAAAGCATCGTCATGACATTAAATGAGAAAATGTCTGTCTATGGAGTCTTTAAATAGAAATGGGTCCAGCAATTCATACCTATTCTTATTGATACCATCATTATTATGTTGTAATTTGCCTGTTGTGTTTTTAACTGGCCCTCATAGTTGGGAAGTTCTTCCTCTGTGTTCACAGCTCCTGGGACAATAATCTGATTTTCTTTTTTCTGTACCACCCAGACATGCCATTGTCCTAGTTATTTGACAATAATCAATTTAGTCCCCAGCACTCTTTCCTACAAGTCAAATAATTTCTAAGTCTGTTCATCTTTTCTTTTAGGTATGATACTTGGAGAAGGAACTTTCCAAAATCCTTATGTTGTTCTGGTCTGAGCCCCGAGGCCACGGAATGGAGCCATCACCAGGCACTAATTAGTGAGTCCCATGCAGCTCTAATTCGCCCAGACATAAAGGGAGCTGCCCACACACTTTTCCCTGGAAAATGACAACTCCGCATTAGTTCTTCCCTCCACTCACAGGGGCAGGCGTGTCCCTGCGCAGACCTCTCCATGTAGGTTTTTGGGAGTACAGAGAGAGATGCAGGAGTTCTGGTGGGGCTGACTCTCCTGCCAGTCACCTGATGTTTTTATAACACCCTCCGCCACTGCATCTCAGATTCCCCAGCTGCAAAGGGGCCAGGGTGGAATCATTGACTCCAGAGCAGAAGCGATCACATTGGAATGTTTGATCACTGACATTCAGACAGCACCCTCGGGTGCTGGGGTTTCTTTGTGTTTCACTTAGATCCTATGGATGAAAAGCCCTCTGGCTGCCCACTTTCCTTCCGTGCAGGCTTGCACAGTTGTTTTCATTTAAGAAAGAAAGACACTGTCGCTACCCCTAATGCATTCGGGAAATGATGGCCCAAGAACACTTAGGAAATCACAACGTACGTCAGGGCAACTCCTGATGAAGTTAAGTAATACACCAGAAGAGAAGGGAGGGAGAGGAGGAGGGGGAGGGAGATGATAGAGGAGGCTGGGTTAAGACGCATTCAATAGCAGGAACATTAAACAACTCACCATTACCTAAAAAAAGGTAGTTAAAAGGTAACTATCAGCAAGAATATGGAACAGTTGAGGTTTTAAAATCACCTTGAGGTATGATAACATGCTTCAGTCACTTTGTATAACGATTTGTCATTAGCTAGTGAAACTGAATATATGCATGTTTGCCCCATCAATTTTTCTCCTATGCATCTCAGAGACACTTCTGTTCACAAACTGCAACATACTCATAGAAGGATTATCTCTATTAGTGAAAAAAATCTATGTATAATCCAAATACTCATCAACAGCTGGCTAAAAAAGATTAAGGATACATATAGAATACTAAAAATTAGCCTAAATGGCTGAATATTCTGTATTTTATCTATAAACCCAACTGTCTACCTATCCATGAATATCTGAGCATCTCTGTACATTACTTACCTTCACCTGTCAGGAGTTGCCCTGACAGGGTTTCTCTGTGTAGCTCTAGCTGCCCTGGAACTCCCTCTGTAGACCAGGCTGGCCTCGAACTCACAGAGATCCACCTGCCTCTGCCTCCCGAGTGCTGGGACTAAAGGTGTGCGCCACTGCTGCCTCACTCACCTTCTCAATAGGAGGCCTGTGTTTAGATTCCTTCCTTTCCCCCGGGGGCAGACGTGAGCGCTTTGAAGGTGTGGTCCTGTTCTATCTTATTCACTAGATATCTAGCAACCAAGAGAATCCCTGACACAAAAGAGGTGCCCAGTAACGGATATCGTTAAGTTCATACATACATGGTCAAATAAATGAATATAGACTTGCCGTAGAGCAGGCCTATGAAATAGTATAGGAAAGCAAAAACCACAGAATCAAATAAATGAAATAACTGACTACATCACAACCCAGTCCAAACCAAAAATGCTGTATGGTAAAGGCAATTGGCAAAATGGAAAGAAAAAAAATGCTGCAAAATGTCAGACCAACAGTCAAAGTGTCTAAGACCTGTGCAAGATCAGGCCAGACAGCATTCCAGGAGGAGGTGGGAGGGGCTTGGCTTCCCTACCCCTGACTGAGACGCTCTCAACAGTTCCACGGCTTCTGGGAAATGAGTCAGTTTCCTTTCAAAGTGTGCCCACAGATTGAACTTGTGCAGAGATGTCTAATTTTATTTTATTGTTTATGAAAAGGGAGCAGGGTTTGAAATGTCAGGAAGCTGGGTGGAACTGAGAGGAGCTGGTGGGATGGAGAAATAAGAGTAACTATGACTAAAATATTGAGTGCGTGTATGGATTCTCAAAAATTAGTAAAAATGTTTAAAACAGCAGCTAAAGAGCTACTGTCTCATTGACAGGAGGCTCTTATAAATCTACGAAGGAAAAAATGAACAAAGATTCTGCAACTGTCAGCCCCACGTGGGTATGTCGCCGTCTGAGGACTCTCTTGTTTCCTCCGCTGTGTTGGGATAGGAAGCCTCAGAAGTCACACAGACTCGGCTCTGCCGTAGGTCTTGCCAGTGAGGGGCACAGCTCCGCTGAGCTCAGAGAACCGAATCCCCCTTCTCCAGTGCAGAAGCTGTGTGTGCACACAGGGAGGAACGGGCAGGGAGGAACGGGCGTCTTGGCGGGCTCTCCCCTCTGCCCTCATCCACCGCTTGCTTTCTGTGATGCTCGGGAGACAGGGGGAGTCAGGTTACCCTTCCAGGAAGGTGCGCATCTTTCCAACGTCTACTGAAACCCACTCGGGTTTTAGTGGCGGCTTAATTTGTGCTCTGATAGTGTGCTTTCTTTTCCAGTCGTGTGAATTTCTTTCAAAACTGGCTTGTTTCTGACAATCAATAGCAATCTGCCTTTTGCAAATGACTAACTTTGGCGTGCGCCTCCCGGTTCATCTGGTACTGCGTCCTTCTTTGAACTGTACCCTGTAGGGGACAGTGTCACAGTTACTTGCAGTATTTGTGCACATGATTATGTGTGTGTGTGTGTGTGTGTGTGTGTGTGTGTGTGTGTGTGTGTGTGTGTGTGTGTGCTCACAGGGTGGGGAACAAGGGTTAGGAAGATGGCTTTGCGTTTATTTGAATCTTTGAGCAGCCTTTGAGCACAACTGTCCTTGTGTACCAGCCCTGCCTTTGCTAACTCCTGTTATTATCTTGCTGTGGAAGGTCATGCCAACTGCTTAATTACACGGAAAGTTATGAAACAGCTCGGGCAGCAGAACATTGCTCAGCTGTGGGTTCCTAAAGGAAAATAGACTCTTCTTGCAACGAGGATGGCTGACAGCCACCAGGCATGTTTGTCCGTCCATGCCTGCATGTATAGCTCTTGTATAAAAGGGTGCCTATGGCTGGGCAGAGTCCTGGATTCACCTTTCTAACAGAGTCGTTGGTCACAGCACAATAGAACCATTTTGACAGGCAAGAGATTAAATCTGAGCTCTCCAAGTCAGACTTTTCCTTTCATTGAATGTAAACAATTAAACCTCTCTATGGAGGCTTTCCTGCTCACTCTACAGTGTACCCCAAAATAACCATCAGGCACACTGAAAGTGGGTCCTGTTTAAAGTTCATCTGGCTCACCGGCCCCTCAGCACCCTCAGGGGGAAACGATTGCTCAAAATCTGTGTTTGTGCAGGGAGAGCTCATCTTCGGGCTCAGTACCTCAGGTACTGAGCAATACCTCCTGCTCACCTTAAAGGACAAGATTCTGGCCCTTTGCACATTGCTTTGTCCTGTCTGCCCTCACAGAGGGCCCTCTGGGGAATTGGAGGCTGAGGGATTTCTGCCCTGAAGAACCCTTTCCAAGGAGCAAGTGGGGTGTCGCTCACTCTGCTTCTACAGGAAACAGCTTGCCCACTGCAGAGGGGTGGGGTTTGCTCTGATTTCTCTGAAAACATTTGGAGAAAGAGCCAGGCCCCAAAGCTAAAAGACAGTTTTAACCCTCCACTGGCAGGGCCTAAGGTCAACCAAAAGTCATATAGACAGGCCTGAGACCAGAGGGCTGGCCATCTTTCTCCAGGCTGCCTCTGACGCTACGGAAATGGATCGAAGGAATCCAGGCCCCAAATCCAGGCTCCTTGCTGGCTCCAAGGCTGACTCTGCACCTGGGATTGGTGAGGTGGGGTGAGGTCCCCGTCAGGGCACAGAGGAGGCACTGATAGAGACTCCAGCTCCCACAGCTGCCCCACCCCTTCTTGGAACCTAATTTAGAGCATATCAAAGTTTTCATAAAGGCATTCCTGATACCATTGTGCTGTAAATCCTGTCTGATCCGACCTTCAAATACTTATGCAAACTGAAATATGTCTGGAAAGAAATCAAAACAAGACAAATATGCCACGCCATTGCTTTGTAGCAGCCTCTCCTTCCTCATTTGCATTTCAGCTCAGACCTCTCCAACCTGCTCCCAACTGTTTAGGCCAGTTAATTAGTCATAATTGCAGCGACTGTTTCTCTGCCTGCGCTGATGGCCTTATGTCTGGAAGCCAGCTTAGCCCAGAGTTTTCAGCCTGTGGGAACTGCATTGGGAGTGTTACTTTTGTGAAAACTCATCACAGATAAGTGCAGGTAGTTTGGTGTCTGCCCGCGGAGACCTGCCACAGCATCTCCAGGCTGGTGTGTTCAGGAGCTGTGGCCCCGCCTCCCCTCCCCTCTGATGTTACAGTGGCTGTTTTTCCCCAGGAGCATTTTGGGTGAAGCACTCGAACTCAGTTTGGATGCAGCTTGCTAATGATAATTTGCGTCACTTGCAAGTTGTAGCAGCATTGAGATCTCATGCTCTATCTTTTGGATCGTGACACCGTATAATTAGGGAAAGTAGAGTGACTGAGCTCATGCTACTGCTCTGAGACCAAAGGGAAGACAGGAAGCGGCTGTTTGCATTAAGGATGAACTGCTCTTGCGCTCCTGCAAAGGAACTTTGCAATCTTGCAAATTTAAAGTAGAAATAAACGGTCTTTGTTCTCATAAGGGTTGTGTGCCTAGATTATTAGTGGTTTTAATTTATTCAAGTGTGTTGAACGCTAACACAGTGCTATGTTTAGAGAGATGAGACTAAGTGGTTGGTAGCAGAGAGCCTGCAACTGTAGGTTGCATCCACACCTCACTGGGGATTTACTCAGTCTTGTGAAATAGGCAGGGTATGTACCCATTACTCCAGTGTCAGATGAGGAAATTGAAACCTGGAAAGGGTAACCAACTTACCAGCCCTTGGTCCCAAAGCTGGTGAGAGCCAAGATTAAGAACCAAGGATCTTCTTTACATCTTAAAGACTGAGGTGAGAAAGTAAGACAAAGATGTCCCAGTAAAAACAAAATGAAAAAATATATATATATAATATACACACACATATATATACATAGATATTATATTTATTCATTCATACATAATATCTGATTTATTCATTATATTATATCACACATATTCATTACATGCTATATCGTTTCCTCATGTATATGCATATATATGACTCATGACTGAACAGAAATGTGGGCTGGTGCCACCACTGTCCCCTGCACACAGCTGCCCTTTCTTGGGTAGAGTGAGAAGGAGGCTGTGGCTGGCCTGCCCGTGCTCTTCAGCGGAAACGCTAGCAAGAGGGTAGGATGCAGTAAAGCAAGAGAGCGGGCAGCTTCCAGTGTGTTAGGCCAACGCGAGGATGGGGATGATTGCTCTGTGACCCAAACCCGGCTGGTCTTCTAGGGGGGTCACCAACTCAGTCGTCAGCTGGAGTCCAGCTGAGCAGGGTCCAGCTGTTGGATGAATGCTCGGCGGCTACCATCTTGGAACTCTGTTGAGCAGCAGGCTCTGCTTTTGTATTTCGCTCCTTGTAACAGCGTGGCGGGTCCTGGCCAGGGATTCCACTCTGTGTGTGCAGCTTCGGTGCTTGAGTGCCAGGGTTAGAATAATAACTGAGCATTAGAGCAGTGTGAGGAATTATGGGTATTAAACGGATGAACTGTCTGGAGAAGGCAGGAGAGAAAAGGAAATTGCTTTCCTTGTAAGTCAGTTGACTTAGCCGATGGCCCAGGCCAGCCGAAGACGTCCACAGGCCCACCACAGGTACAAGTGAGTACTTGGTGAGGAATGGAGAGAGGAAGTGTGCCATGGAAAGAGGCAGAGCTGAAGAAGTAAAGGGGGTATGGAAAAGGCTGATGCGGGTGGCCCGCTTGCCACCTGTGGCCATGTTGGTGTCTAGCAGTTGAGTTGCCTCAAGGGCTGTGCTGATCTGAGTAGCCTGCTCTGCCACCCAGTGCCGTTATGATAACTGGGCCCAGGCTGTAGCAGAGGGCCCTGTCCGGGTCCACGGCCAGGGTCTTTGCTGATGACCATTGCTCCTGTTACCACCAAGGGCTGTGTGGACACCCGGGGTCTGGCCTGCCACCCGAGGCTGTGTTTGTGCTGGAGAGCCACACTGAAGCTATGCTATTCTGATCTGAGCACCCGTGCTGCCACCTGGGCCATGGTGACATCCAGGGCTATTGCTGGAACCATGTCTGGGTCTATGTTAATGTCTGTGGCCTGTGTTGCCATCAAAGGCCACATGGATGCTGGAGGTCTGTGCCACCACATGGCATGGCCACGCACTGCCACCCAGGGCCATGGTTCATGTTGGTGTCAGAGGGCCATGCTGCTGCCAGGGCCGTACTGACCTGGGTGGCCGGTACTACCCTGGTGATGCTGATGACCCTGTCTGGGCCCACGGTCCTGCCGCAGTGGGGTTACCACAGGGGCCCGTAGGAACCGTGTGTGCTGACACCTGAGTGCCACACTGAGCCACCACCACTCTTTGCTGGCCCTGCCCCTCATGGGAGAGCTGGCCCCACCCTTCACCATGGCACAGGGAAGCTGGCTCTTTCCCTCACCTGAGGGCGCAGTCCCAGCAGCCTGGACTGAACAAATCAGCTATCACCCAGACCCATATTAGGGCTTTGAGTTGGGCCATTCCAACATCTGCCTGTCTGTGACGTGCTGGAGTGTGTGAAGGGACTGGTCTGCAGAGCCACAGGGTCGCTATAACTCTGGGTAGCAGCAGGATGGCTGAGAGGAGTTTCAGTGAGAGTCTAGTGTTGATGGTGTACCAGAAACCAGAGGTCTGAACTAAGCCAATGACCCATTGCAATGAACATTTGCAGGTAAAGCTGAGTGGACAGAAGGGTGCATCGTGGGACACACCACAGCTCCCACAGCCCCTGAGGCCAGCGGACAGGTGGTGGAGGCGCTGGAAAGATGCAGGAGCGAAATGGGCTTTTTTGCTTGTTTTGTTTTTAATTCATATTTTTAAAATTTTCTTTTGGGAGGGATAATACGGGGGTGAGGGATGGATATGGAAGGACTTGGAAATGAGTGGGATTGGGGTATATGATATGTAATTCCTCCAATAAAATCAATAAAAATTTATGTTAAGAAATCCTTAGCTCAGTGGAACAACGGGAAGGAAAGTGCGGTGGAAATATCAGTTCTTGGCTCTGCCAATGTTAAAAAGCATAGGAAGAGGAGGGAAACATTGACTTGCTTTACGGTTTTTCGATATTCAAATATAAACAGTCTTCCTAGCTCAGGCCTCTTGAGTTCTGAGTGCATCAGGGGAGCTGCACAGGCCCACAGGTAAGGAGTGCTTCATTTAGTCCTGCTAAAGAGCAGACCCTTTGACGGTGACGGCGGTGAGGACGGCGGTGAAGACGACGATGAAGAAGATGATGAAGATGATGATGAAGATGATGATGGTGAAGATGATGAAGATGATGAAGATGATGATGATGAAGATGATGAAGATGAAGATGATGAAGATGAAGATGATGAAGATGAAGATGATGAAGATGATGAAGATGATGAAGATGATGATGATGATGATGATGATGATGATGAAGATGAAGATGATGAAGATGATGAAGATGATGATGATGAAGATGATGATGAAGATGATGATGAAGATGATGATGACGTCTTAAAGAACCACACCTGAGGGAAATGGAGATGACGCCTGCTGAGTGGTTGCCGAGAGCCAGGCACGAAGCTAAGGATCCTTGTACTGTTCCTGAGGAGGTGTCCCAGTACCACTGTCCTAAACTTGAAGGATGATGAAAGGAGGGGTACAAAGTGCAGGAATTTGTCCCAAGAATCCCAGTGAGCATTAACTGGTTGGTTTTGAACTGCAGTCAGGCTCCCTAGCTAATCCCTTCCCTGAGCTGTTTTGCTTCTCAGGGTCCTCCAGCCGATGCTCCTCCCCAAAGATGAAAATGTCTAAGATAAAGGTTCTCACGCCAGTACACCCTGCTGCCATTTCTAACACAGACAGCGCAGGGATGGAGGCCTGGGGGGTAAATGTGGTGATGTGGTGATTAGCTCATGTGACTCTGGACGTGCTGAGCAAATTGGAAGAAGATGACTCAGGAAATGTGAGATGTCATTTCTATCGTGCCCCCCACAAAGCTGCCTTCTTTGTGCAAAGTGACAAGAGGACAGTGGCTGGCCTATCACTGCTCTCCAATGCAGAGTCAGGAAGTACCATTTGCAGCTAAAATTGCTGTGAGCCATCCTGCTACCCCCACCCCCACTTCTAGGTGTCTGAGCATCTGCCATCTCCTCACCTGTGTTAGGGCAGTGGGTCCCGTGCTCTAGGTTCTTATGTATGTATTTAATTTTATTTTTTCAGGCACTGCCCTTTAAGTGGGTGGACAAACCGTTCTATTGAGTTGTCTATGGACTATTTCTTTGTTCTATAGTTCAAGCTGGTTGCTGTACACCCATTTTATATAAAGTAACAGGCATTGAATTTCACTGTCTCATTTTAGGCTTATCTTTCCCTTATCTGTGGTTCCCTGAACATTTAAAATGTGTGCTTTCACCAAGATTGTTTACTCAGCCTCCTCAGGCATCAATGGTAATTGGCAGTCGGCAGAGATTTTAAAAGCTAAGGGAGAGAGGGAAAACAAATTTGAATAGATGTCTATGACAAATGTCCTTGAGTGCAGGCTTTGTAAGATGCCTGAGGAGCCACTCTCCCTTCTGGGGTTTGCTGTTCTAAAGCGCAGGGGCGCTAGCGCACTGGAGCATGAGGCTCTCCCTAGTTTCCTCTGCATTCCTGAAGCCGGCCAAAAGTGTCCAGCTATCTAAGTGTTAAAGTCCCTTTGGTTCACCTAATTAATGTGCCCCATCAAAATACACCACCACACAGCTCTCTCCTCACTTCCTTCTCAATAGTGACACCTGCAAGGTCATTTGCTGCTGTTGCCCGCCGGAGTCAGAAAGCGGCCACCTTAGTGTTTCTTCCCCATTTAATAAAGGGTCTCTCCGTGAAAACGTGGACATAGGTGTGGTTTGTGCCTAAGCCAGGGTCCAAGGGGAAGCCCCAGCTGTGCAGAGGTCCCCTTCAGAGGGGCTTTCTGGGGGGCTGGGCTACGTTTCACGTTTCTCATGCCTGCAACTTGCATTCCTGTCGTCCCAAGGGACAATTCTGTCTCCTCCTAGAGACTTTGTTTGACAAAACGAAGGGAGACTAGCAATTTGTCTGAGGTGGAGTTTCTGGAAGCAGACCTGAGATGAGGGTTTCTGTGTAAGAGATTTAGTACCAAAGCATTCTGGGAAGAAACGATTAGGACACTGGGGTACTAGACAGCTCAGAGGAGAAAGGAACAGGGGGTGATCTCAGGCAGGCACCGCTGGTAGCGGAATTTGCAGACAATGATGAAGTCTTGATTGCATTGTAGCCTGTGTCACCTCAGCTGAGAGAAGGTGCTGACAGGAATTACCACCATACTGCACCGTGGTTTAGCTGTGACTATTAATCCTACCTGGCAAGAATGAGACCAATACCACAATTTCTGAGCCAAATTTGAGGCAAGCTTTATTAACTACTGGCCAGGATAATGGGCACTGGCCAGATCCATACCTGGGATTCCAAGAAAAGTGTCTAGAGTCACATTTGTCATGTGCTTTTAAAGGAAAAACCCCACAAGGCTACATACGTCCTGCCGTCATCCCACCTGAGGCAAACACACCTTGACAAACTGCCTGCCTGAGTACCTCCTGCTGAGATGTCATCAAGAACACAGAAGTAAAAACACGCGGCTTATTATTACGTGAACAACAGCTCTCGAATTCCAGGAAGCTATCTGTCCTTGGGCAAGTGGGGCTTACAGGTTAGAGGCATTTCTGTTTTGTAGCTCTCTTAAACACAGTAATTTGAACTTAAAACATAACTTTAGTCCTCACATGACATCTGTATGGTGTGAATGCAGAGTCTCAGGTGTTTCCTGCCCACTTAACTCTGACAACTCAAGACCAGTTACTTCGGAAGGCTACAGTGAGAAGCCAGTATGAATTATTTGTGGATACTGCCATGACAACTCTACTGTGTACTTTCACTTCTGGTTTTAGAGAGCGGTGAGTCCATCAGCTGGTTCGCCCACAAAGGACCAATGAAGAGGTCCTGTGATGTGATATTAGTTTATGACCTAACAAACAAATGTTGTCTGAAGATCAGAATGCAGCCACTAGTAAGCTGTAGAGGGCAGGCAGTGGTGGCCACACTTTTAATCCCTGCACCCCAGAGGCGGAGGCAGATGGATCTCTGTGAGTTCAAGGCCACCCTGGGCTGAACGGAGCTCTCCGATTGGCACTTGGGATGACACGCCTTTAATCCCGGCACTAGAGAGGAGTGTAGGGCAGGATCTCAGTGCAGTGGGGGCTGAGGGTTTGTGAAAGCCTCACTGCCAAGCCTGAACATCTGAGTTCAGAGCCAGCACCTGGAAGGTGTAAGGAGAGGACTGACTCCTACAAGATCTACACCCTTCCCTCTCTCTCTCTCTCTCTCTCTCTCTCTCTCTCTCTCTCTCTCTCTCTCTCTCTCTCTCTCTCTCTCTCTCCTCTCTGTTAGTTAGTATATTTTCAGGCATGTTTTCTCCTTCTCCCAACTCTTCCCAGACTCTCCCTAACTTTCTTCATTCCTGCCCGACTTTGTTTTCTTTCTCTCCTCAAAAGAAACAAAAAACAAAAATCCCAAGAAACAAAAACAAAGCAAAAACAAGAGAAAGACCCAGCAAAATCCCCACAAAATCAAAACAAATAAACAGCAAAATCCCCACAAAATCAAAACAAATAAACAAATAAGACAGAAGTGCTAAGACAAACCAAAACAAAATGTTCACAAAAAAGTACAGTTAAGGTGTGTGTGTGTGTGCGTGCGCGCGTGTGTGTGTGTGTGCGCGTGTGTGTGCGTGTGTGTGCGTGTGTGTGCGTGTGTGCGCGCGTGTGTGCGCGTGTGCGTGCGTGCGTGCGTGTGTGTGTGTGCGTGTGTGTGTGTGTGTGTGTGTGTGCGCGCGCGCTAGGCCATCACTCCTGGACACATGCACATACATTGGAGAAAAGAGATTCTTCCAGGGTAACTCTGTGTCTGGACACTAATAATAATAATAATAATCAATAACAACAGCATTATCACGTGTGGCTACACAGTAGGGACTGCACTGTGTGTTTCACAGACAGAATGTCCTGTGGTTCTCTTCTCAAGAGCTGGGTAGTAACATTTCTTTCCTATTCTAAAAATGACTAAGCGGAGTCACAGAGGTGCCAGCTAGCTTTCTCCAAATCCCATGGCAGTGTGTAGCACCTGATTTAGGGTGTCTGATAGAGTCTCACTGACACCTTTCGTACACAAAGTCACAACATTTATCAGAGTGTGTTCCACGACCAGACAGACCCAGGGCTGGAGCGCTGGGGTGGGAAGCTTTGGTTTCATGTCAAGTGGGACTTTCACACACTTAGTGACTTGTGGCAAACTCCTCAGACTTGACCATGAGCCCGAGGTCTGCAAGGTGGAGGAAGCTGACACTCACCTTTCAGGGTTGTGATCTCAGATGACAGCCTGGAAGCAGTCGGCACACCCTTGGTTCTCCGTAAACCACACATGATTGCTTTATTCTCACTTATCACAAACTGTTTGGAGGATGTGGATAAGGAGATAGATCGGACTTGGTTTCACATGTCAGTGACAAGAGCGCATCTCTTTGTGGAGGAAGGGTGAGCCCCAGTGAGCTAGGGTCTGTCTGTCTGTACTAAATTGTCTGTCAAGGGGTTGTCAAGGTCTACCCCGCACAGCAGCTGAAGTACTGAGACCCCGAATTTCGCCTTGAGCTGGGCTGTGATATATTCTTCTCTTCCAGAAAACACACAATTTCCCCCGATCCTTGACACATCCCCCCATCCCAGCATAGTGACGTGTTCTGTAGAAAGACCTCGTTGGAGTAGAGGACTTGTGTAGATTGGCCGTAGTACTCCAGGTCTCTTTTCAGGAGCCAGGACGGGAACCCAGGAGTATTCCTGCCCAGTGTTCTTCGCTGCAGACAGACCCACACAGCCACGCCTCACCCCAACCCCATCCGCCTCTCCCTTTGAGAAGAGCAAGTGAGAGCACGTGCATGGCTGAACCCAAGTGGTCTGGGCTCGCAGTTCCTTGCTGCTTCTGAGTCGGGTTTGGATCGGGACAGCCGGAAGGGTGGGGAAATAAGATCTGGGAGAAATGAAGAGATCTCTCACCTTCTCCTCACCCTTCTCCATCGCCCACGCTCCAGGATGGGGTGTAGGTGTAGGATCCCAGTCCTGAGTCCTCTAGCAGCCTCCTGGAGCCCATAATGCTCCCCTCCCCCCTTCCATGCCTCTCCTTCCTTCCCCCCTCTCAGGCTGGTTCACAGAACTTCTTCCAGATCTAAGAAACTAATTGTGAAATACCTTTGTGATTATAGTTTATACATTTAATTAGAAGCTGGGAATTAGGCCTCCAAATACCACAAAAGTAAAGCTTGAGACTCTCCCAGCAGATCCCGGCTTTCCATGAATGTGGGCTGAGTCACGCATCTGTTTCCTTCTCTCACCCCTGCGCCCCAGCCCTTGTCCACTTCCCACACCTGGGTTTAGAAAATTGCTGAGGTCCCATCTGGCCTCATCCCACTGCTGTCCTTCCAGAGTGACACTACAAAGAGTGGCCGACTTGTGGGGCGGCGGGAGAAGGCCATGCTCATGGAGTGAGGGGGCTTCACACATCAGTTAATGACTCATCTCTACACATGGGAACAGGCTACAAAATCACGATCAAATAAAGACACAGAAGGAACGTCTTGCTCCTGTGACTCGGTTATGACGGTTTCTAGGCCGGTGATAGTGAAAAATGTGGCTCGTTTCCTTTTATGGACTGAGATAAAATGGTTGTCATTTTCTTGCTGTTTCCTAGCTCTGGGGCCCTGAGAAAGAATGTTTTCTTTCTTGCTTTTGCTGGGAAGTGACATTTGTCGAGTTGGTGTGTGCTGAAGACAGTTTGGCAATACAAGAGTATACCCGTATTCTGCTGCCTCTGGTCAGGCAGTCCCATCTCCTGGCTCTCCCTGTTAGAGGAAGCCACAACTCCCACTTTCCTTTCTCCTTACACCCACCTGCATTTCTGCTGGTCTCCTATATCATGGCAAGCCTGGCACCTGGGTTTGATCCCACACTGGTGTGAATCCTGTGTGTGGCAGCGCACACCGGCAATTTCGGAACTGGGGAAGTGGGTACAGCAGTGGGTACAGGAGGATCCTGGGCATTGGTGGCCAGCCAGTCTAGCCAAATCTGTGAGGTTTAGGGTTAGTGGGAGAGAGACCGCTAGAAAGGTGAGGCTGAAGGAGACTGAAGAATCTAATGTTGACTCTGATCTCATTATGTATATACACATGTGTCACACACACACACACACACACACACACACACACACACCACACACAGACAGAGGTATGCACACACACACAAAAGCATGCACACACTCAGAGGTATGCACACACACATACAGAGGTATGCACACACATACAAAGAGGCATGCACGCACAAAGAAGTATGCACACACACACACAAAGGCATGCACACACAGTGGTATGCACACACAGAGAGGCATGCACACAAAGGTATGCACACACACATACACACACACAAAGTTCTGAATAATAATGGATTGTCACTCGCTGATTGGAGATGTCATTCTGTAAATATGTTTGTCTTATTGGTTAATGAATAAAGCCCTGTTGGCCAATAGGAAAGCAAAATAGGCAGAACTAGGAGACAAGGAGGATCCTGGGAGATGTAGTAGAGAGGACTCAAGATGTAGGATGAGAGAGAAGAGGTCTGCACCCTCTCTCTGGTAAGATAAGGCCACGTGGAAACACTTAGGTTGGTAGTAATAGTTAAGACAGAGTTAGCCAATAAGAAGCTCTAGCCAATGGCCAACAGCTTTATGTTTAATACGGCATCTCTGTGTTATTTGGGGGTTGGCACAGCCGTGGGACCAGGCTGGTGGGAAACTGGTGGTAACAATTCACATCTTTGTATTTGCCCCAGTCTGCTCTATTCTGTATGGCAGGCGCCTGATACACATCCAGCTAAATTCTGGAGGACACACGGAGGACAGCTAGGGAGTTGCAATGGCTGCCCTCGGAGCAGGGACTGCTGTTGGCCCTTCTGCGTTCCCTTGGCCACCCCAGGGTTCAAACACAGACTGAGGAGGACTTTCCCGGCCATTGGTGTGCCTTAGGGTGAGAGCAGAAGGAAGCAGCCCTCTGGCCTTTGAATTGGACAGAGTGAAACTCCGCCACCGGCTGGGCAGTGAGGATGGTTCCTCAAGGAAAAAGCCTAAAGCAAATAAGGCAAAGGGCAAGCCTCCAGCAGCACGTGAGGGGACTTGATGAGGACCAGACCCGCCAGTGTGGCAGACACTCCAGACAAGCCCGAGGAGAATGTGAAGAAGAGGAAAGTGTATCCAGATGCAGCCATGGTGATCTTCAGGAGGGGGGAGAAGGTTCCAACCGCCAGGCATGGAGAGAGCCTGGCTTCCGTGGGGCACATCCTGGAGGCCGGTCAGGGCCAGGAGATGAGATGAGCCTCCACTACCAACGTCACCCATAAGGAATGCAGTGTCAGGCTTGGACCTAAAGCCCCAGGGATTCAGGACTTACCTGCTCTCAGCATCTTTATTTTAAACTCAGTAAAACCTTGTGTGTGCGCACCGGTGGAGAGGCCCCAACGGGCGCTGCTTGTCCAACCGGCACAGACTAGAACACTAGTGAGCCCGTTCCTCCCGTCTCCACGTAACTAACATACAGTTCCAGTACACCCTCAGCCTCAGCCGTGGTGGCTGGGTGCGGCAGACTGCTGCAGTGAGTGAGGGGTCCTGTGGCAATGGGAGGGGCAGAGGCCAGCAGGAGGATGGGAGACGTCTGATGCATGCGTAGCTATTCCTGGACTTGGCTGGTTGCAGACCCATTCCTGGGGTCACCTCCATGGTATTCTGCATTTGGTGACCGAACAGAAGCAGGATGTAAAAACTTACCATTCTTTCTCACGGATTTGACAATGTGGTGCCTTCAGGTTGCATTTGGAAGAAAGTCTGGGCCTACACAGGACAAGGGAAAACCAACAGGCATCATCTATGACTTGCGTGCGGGAGTGCATGGGAGGTGCGGGGGACCTCAGGTCTTCATAAGTCCTGTCAGCTCTTGCCTGCTTCTCATCTGTGGGGCAAGGAGAGCACAGAGGAGGGTGCCGATGCTATGGCTTTGGTGTCTAGACGCTGCTGGCCATTGCTGTAGTCTTGGTCTCTAGTGACTGGTCATTGCCACGCTTTTGGTGTTCTGGTGATGCAGTTTGCCGTTGCTTTGGTGTCTAATGAAGCTGCTTGGGTGATGAGGCAGCCTTACCTGCTGGGAAGAGCCTGTCCACACAGCCAGTTCAGCAGGCAGAGTGTGCATTCAGGGTGCCAGGATGACATCTGCAGAGACCAAACGGGAGAGCTGTGCCCTGGCCGTCAGCTCTGCCTGAGGTCTGACCGGTGCCGTGCCCGCGCTTTTCCCGCAGTCCCTACCCCCAAAGAGTCACCTTTGTTAAGGCCAAATGGATTTCATTGGTTTCAGGAGAGTTTTCCCTTTTAAGATTGGCTTAAAGGCTCATGCTGCAGACAGCATCTGAAAAGAAGAGGGCTTGAGGCAGGAGAGTGAGTCTGTGTGGGCCACACATTGACCTGAGACATCCCAGCTTTCCATGCCATGGAGGGTTGCTCGGAGCTGTTGTAAATTCTAGTGCTCAGACTTAGTTCTGCCTTCCCAGTGGTCCTCTCCCACACGTAGCTGGGCTTCTCTGTTGGCCACTGCAGGGTAGACAGACTTCTCATAGACACTTGGTTTTGCGTGTGTGTGTGTGTGTGTGTGTGTGTGTGTGCGTGTCTGTGTGCGTGTGTGTGTGTGTACATGTGTGTGCGTGTGTGTGCGCGTGTGTGTGCCTGTGTGTGGTGTGTGGGTGCATGCGTGTGTGAGTGTGTGAGTGTCTGTGTGGTGTGCGTGTCTGTGTGCGTGTGTGTGTGTACATGTGTGTGCGTGTGTGTGCGTGTGTGTGCCTGTGTGTGGTGTGTGGGTGCATGCGTGTGTGAGTGTGTGTGTGTGTGTGGTGTGTGTGTCTGTGTGTGTCTGTGTGTGTGTGCGCGTGCGTGCATGAATGTATGTGCGTGCATGCATGTGTGTGGTGTGTGTGTGCGCGCATGTGCGCACGTGTGCGCGCACGCGTGTGTGTGCGCGTGTGCGTGTGTGAGTGTGTGTGTATGTGTGTGTGTGTGTATGTGTGTGTGTGTGTGTATGTAGTACACATGTGAGAGGTACACACGAACCCACATGAGCGCAGAGGCCAGAAGAGCATTTCTTATGGCTTGCTCTGTTACTGTCTGCTTTAATCTTTTAAGACAGGGTCTCTCACAGAACCCGGGGCTAGGTTGGCCGCCAGCAAGCCCCGGTGATTCTCCTGCCACGGTAGAAGGCTCCAGAGCTGGAATCACTGTGAAGTGTGGGGATTTGAACTTGGAGCCTTGTGTCTATGCAGAGAGCACTCTTCCCCAGACCCCTGTTGGGTCTACAGCTGAGTCCCCAGAGTAAAAGTCTGCATCACATAGCTGCATGCAGCGAAACTCGTTTTGGGACCTCTTGGCTGACGCTGTGGACCAGGCTCTTGTTCCAGGTCTCCAGCCCAGGTCCCTGACCACTGTGCCTCAATGCACAGGTGTGACTGCTCCTTTCGCCTGCCATGGATCCAGTTTTGCTGTGATAACCGTGGTGGTGGCAGCGATGCTGCTGGTGGTGGGTGTGGGGGCAGTCAGTTCATGAATGAGTGTGAGTGTGCCCTGAGAGAGTTGACATATATACTTTGCAGATTAGGAAGACATAGAGGAAAAAATTTAAGATACCTTTTAAAGGAGGAAAAAAGAAAAAGAAAGAAAGAAAAGAAAAAAAATGGAATGCCATCATCCTACCTTCCTCTGAAAAAAATACAGTGGAGGCTGCCACACGTTTGGGGCCACTGTGCTGTCTCTGCGAGAGGTGGAAATCTCACAGTGAATTCTCCTTCTATTCAAATTTTCTATCCTTGAAGTCCGCTTAAGACTTAGGTCCAAAGGCCCAAGTTCAAAGTTCTATAGTCTTGCAGTTAAGTATTGATTCCTTTGTTGGGGGGGGGGTAGGCAGGGCTGGGTAAAACACAGCCATCATGCAAGCTCCTAAGAAATTGTCTGGTTTGCCAGAGTTGAGATGGCTTACTGGGTAGAGGTGCATACCACCAAGCTTGGTATCTGAGTTTGATACCCAGAACCCACAGAGTAGAGAGAGAGAATTGATTTGACTCCAGAAGTTATCCTCTGACTTCCATACATGTTCTGTTGCACACACACACACTCACACACTCACACACTCACACACTCACACACTCACACACACACTCACACTCACACACACTCACACATGCTCGCACACACACTCACACACACTCACACACACTCACACACTCACACTCACACACTCACACACACTCACACTCACACACACTCACATACTCATACACTCACACACACTCACACACACACACACACACACACACACACACCACGTACGTTTGTAAAATTTAAAAAGAAATGCTCAGACAGGGCGGACAGGAGATAGCCTTATGGTTGTGGTCTAAGGTAAATCACTGCAAGATTTACCTACCAACCTTACCTAAGATACATTGACTAATCATAACCACTAGCACGTATAGATGCATCCTGTGGTGGTGGTGTGTGCCTGTAATCCCAGCACCCACCAGGCTGAGACTGGCAATCATGAGTTTAAACTCGGCCTGAATTACACTTGGAGATCTCATCTTAACCCCTCTCAACTGTCCCTCAAAAAACAAGAACCTAAATATGATCTCAGACCAGTTTTCCTACCAGCAGTGATAGCGGCCACCTTAATACTCCCTCCCTCAGCCATAGATGGTGGACACCTGAGAAGTCCATGTCTACATTATGCTCTGGGTACCAGGTCCACACAGCGCTTAGAACACACCCAGCCTTGTGATGAGGAAAGCCAGCCCGCTTTTCTTCTGTGTTAAGTTTTAGGGGATTTAGGAGACAGAGTTTCTGGGTGGGGTTACTGTTTATATAGCATGTGGCTGGTAGGGATCTAGTGGCACTCCCTGGGAACCATAATTATCCTAATATTCATATTTGCATAATGATTTGCAATTTAGAAAGATATTGTCCGTGTTCAATTTCATTAATTGTCACAGCAGTCCCGTGAGATAAGCGAGAGGCCAGAGAGGATTCTTAGCTCTAATTTATAGAGGCAGGAAGTAGAGGCAAGTCCCAAACCCTCCAGACTCTCCTAATTAGTCTCAGGACCATTCCAGATTTGGAAGATGGAGGAATTCACTATGAACTCATTAGTGGACACAGCTTGTGGGGTACCCAAGGTCCCTTCCTCCCCGGCCCCGGAGCTTTGAGCACGGTGTCTGGCACTCACAGATGACGGTTTAGGACTGTCCAATGACATGAAAACAATCCTTTGGCTGGGAAGAAGGCTCATCTGATAAAGTGTTGCCGTGAGCATGAGTGCCCGAGTTGGATCCTCCGAACCCATGTCAAAAAGGCCAGGGGTGGTGGGGGGCAGTGGTGACCCCACTGCAGGGGAGGTGGGGTGGGGCTCACTGGCCAGCCAGCCTAGCCTGCTTGGCCGGCTTCAGTCCACCCAGTCTATTAAAAAAAATAAAAGAGTGGTATTGAGGAGAAGTATTCAAGGCTGTCTTTCACTTCCACACATGTACACGTATGTGTGCTGGGGCACGTGAGCATGTGTATGCTCTGCACACGTGTGAAACCTCCCTCAAGGAAAAAAGATGAAGAGAAGCTCGCCTCCTTATTTCTACTTTAAAGAACCCCACAGCAATTCATACTACTCTGTTCTCACCCCGTCCTGTGTAGAATCGTACCCACATATCTTTTGGGACGCAAGACTTGTTTCCCAAGTGTTCCGCCATCCCTGGGCGGACGGTAGCCTGGAAGCTGACACCATTGAATTTGAAAGTCTGTTTGCTCGGATGGAGCCTGCTGGTGTTATGACAACGTTGAGAAGTCCTGTGGATGGTCTGAACTTTGTGACTACTCCAGAGACCAGCCAGAGATTTAGTAACCCTCCGGTGAGGGTCATAAAGCGGAGGGGGTGGGTGGGGCTTGCAGAGATAAGTCAGATCGCTGTCGTCTTCAATTCCAGACTCTTGTTCTCATCTCCTGGGATCACCCCAGAAGAGGGCAATTTAGGCAAGACTAAAGGAAGCACTTGATCCAAACATAGCTGCTCAGTTGAAGAGATCTGCGCTGGCCCAAGCAGGTGGCACTGGGCAGCTTTGTACCCTGTGGATTTTAGTTTCTCTCGAAGGTCAGCAGGCGAGATGCACAGTGTCTCTTGCATGCTCGTTGACCTGAGCCACCCAGCTAGCATTCAGCAAGCATAAAATCTATTTCGGTTCAGCCCCTGCTCCCACTCTGCCCTGTCAGCAGGGAAGAAAGGGGACAATTATTTGGTGATAATTACTCTGCCTGCAGTAGTCTCTGGCAGCTGCTGGAGAGGAGTGGTAATTGCCTCCTGTCCCACCCCCTAACCTTTTCCAGTGGAACTCTGAAAACTCGCTAAGAGTTTTCAGGGGCCGGAATGAGACTCTGTCCGCTTCCATCACTCAGGATTTAATTAAACACAACCCTTGGCTCTTCAGGAACTTGAGATGATGCAGGGCGCGGAAGGTTGTCAATGAGGGGCCGAGCTGCACAAATGTCACGTGGCGTACATGGTTCAACTCCCCTCATGGGAGCTAGAGCCTTTCAAGTCTGCTGTCTCGCAGTCTATGCTTTCTTCTTGGGGTGGGCCGGGGATATGTGTGAATATGGAAAGTAAAATATACACAAATGACAAATAGCATCTTTTACTGCATGGAAATGAATGCTACAGAACGAATGTACTACAGTGTTTTGTTTTGTTTTTTGCTTGTTTTTTTGCCTTTAACCGCAGCTTTCTGTGGTATTTAACTTCTCTCTCCGCAGCAGGATTTGGAGGTAGAAAGATGTGCATTCGGTTGAACAGTGTGATTTTTCTGGCTGTTCTCCGAGAGGCAGAGAACCAAGGGGGCAAACAAAGACAGTTCAAGGAAGATTTCTGGCCGCATAGATGGAGTTGGCTCGATTTCACATTGTAAACAGCCATGCCTATTCTTACCCATTACACAGACTTTGGACGCATTAAAATAAAAGAGTCTGATAAAATGTTCTAGCATGGAAGCTTTTCTGTCTGTTTCAAACTGGTCCATTAAACACCCTAATCATAGACTGTCAGAGTGTTGACAAATTCAAGAGCCCGGCCAAATGTATCTCATGGAAGCCGGAGGCCAGCGTGTCACTGGTCACCCTCTTCGCGTTTCCCCATCCCTGCCACAAGCCTGTGATGTGATTCCACACGTTGTGATTGCTGGGCATGTTGTGAAATTCTACTCCCTTTCCTCTCCTGGTCTTCGTCTATCTCGGTTTATGGATATTGCATCATCACTCTCCTGCTCTCTGCTGCTGTGATGCCGCTGCTGCTGAGGGTCAATGAGAATGGCCATAAAGAGAGAGGACAGGACCAAGAGGAACTTACACCCCACCGGCCTTGTGAGACTGAGACACCAGAGCAGGCTGCCCGCAGAGGTCACGTGTCTTTCTGGGTACTCCTCGTGAGAACTCTTTGTTCCCGCCTGGAGTTTACCTCTGGGTTGTGACTATCAACTTATCTGAGTAGGGATGTGTCAGAAGTCCATCACGCTGTGTGACGCTATTCCTGGGAGACGTAAACAAATGTCTACTCACCCCAGATAGGGAACTAAAGGCAGGCAGTATTAAGGATGCCACCAAAGTCCAACTTGGTGAACCAGTGAGTTTATCGAGGTTAGTTATAAAAGTGTGAGTCACGGGTTACTTTCAGGAACAAGAATGCTTCAAAGACGTATCACCAAATGCTCCAGCATGAGAGAGAAGCTGCGTGACTGGCAGGCAGCTTGACAGGTCAGAGAACGTCCCTTCCAGGCAGCTCAGCTGGTCTGAGAGTGCCTCTCAACAGTCATCATTGCTTACATAAGCCGGGGTGGGGGGGGCGGGGGCTGGTGCATTTGGTCTGTTTCAGGGACTTCCTAAAGCATCCGAGTTGTTTATTTCCTGTTTTCAGGACCCTCCTTTAGCATAGAAGGAGCTTCCCTACAGCGAAGAAGGAATGTTTCACCTATCTATAGGACACCCTGAATCTGAAGGTGCTTCCCCCTAAGTTGGAATATTTTATTTCAAGGGAAATTACTGCACAACATTGAACCAAGGCACCTTTTTCTTTCCCATGTGAGCAATGTTACAGATCAGTGCGATTTCTTTCTACCCATTCCCATGGATATGACCAAGAAGCCTGCCTGCCATGACTACCCCAAGCAGGTACAGCAAGAGCCCCTTTGTGTCTAAGGTTCTAAAATAGCCAATCTCTGCAGACAGTGACTGTATGGATCTCTGGCCGGCCATCTGGTTAGAACGCAGATTCCGGCTTCATTGGTTGGGGTGTGGCCTGTGATTCTCCCTTCCCAAAGTCCCTGCGGATGTTAGCCTGGTCCATGGGCCACTATGGGCGGTTCTCAGAGAGGTTACTCTGAGTAGGTCCCCAGCAGGGAAAATGCGGGTTTCTGGGGCCAGTGTAGCACCTCTGACAGCTAGTCCTCAGCTCTGGACATAGAATCACACCTTGCTTTGAGAATTATTCTACTGGGACCTTTAAACAACATGTGTCCCCCTCCTTAAAAGGTCACAACAATAAATCAAGTGTGGCTCTGTCCAAGAGCGGCCTGGGGGTCAATACATTTCTCGGGCTTAGATACAGAGTGTGGGTGATCCGAAAGTTGCCACACTGGGAAGTCTTGGCCAGCATGGGTGGTACTCGCCAGTCAGCCTTCTAACTATTCTAGCCCTCCTCACAGAGGCCACATGCAGTCAAGGTGAAATTGTACACAAAGCCGCAGATACAGGAGGGAGGGTTTCGAATCTTAGCTGAGAGTCCAGTGGCTCTCCCCATGGACTCTTTTTTAGAAGGGACATCAGTAGTCGGCAGAACAGCGACTATTGCAGAACAGGCTCTACAACATACCTTTAAATAACTGAGGGAACTCAGTTGACGAGAGCTACTCAGTTTTAATTTTTTGACTGTATGAAATGCAGTTATTTTTGAACATATTTTAGGCATTTAAACGTTAAGACATGCCATCTCTTACAGGATCATCTTCTCCACCCTGTTAATATATCGAGTACAAGGGTCATCCGTCCTCAGCATGGGCTGTCTTACCTGGGAAACGCTCATAGATTTCATGATTACTAATGTTCTTTTGGCACCGACAGTCAAAGTAGGTCTGTGGTACTCATTGGTTCCCACCGTGTGCGGGTGTTCAGTCTGCCCTCTCAGTATCTGGCGTCCCCTGGCTGTATGGTACCGCCACTGTCTTCTCTTTTAAAGGAATGGGTATATTTCAAACAATTGCCCTTGTTTCTTCCTAAATCCCAGGTCTGCCTCCTTATGAGAATCAGTAGAATTGACTTCTGCCATTTCTTGTTACATAGAGGAAAGCAAGCTCATCTGCCTTGTCCCATGGCTTGTGCAGAAGTGTGTTCTCCCCCCCTTACTCCCTCCCTTCCTCCCTCCTGCCCTTCCTCCCTCTCTCCCTCTCTTCCTCACCCCCTCCTTCCCCCCTCCCTTCCTCTCCCTCTTCTTCCTTCTCAGAAGCTGATGGCTTGGTCTGTGGAGAAAGGAACCTAATCTCTCTTGTTCTGCTGTTCGCCACCTTACCTGGAACGGGTGAGAAGCCCTGCAGGCTGCTCTGGAGGTAGAAGAAGGTTTATTTCGTCTCCTGGCAGCCGTTGCTTCCTATGGTTTATAGTAACTGTGGAGTAGAGCTAGGTGA
Organism: Cricetiscus sungorus; assembly: GCA_030556225.1. Taxonomy (NCBI): domain Eukaryota; kingdom Metazoa; phylum Chordata; class Mammalia; order Rodentia; family Cricetidae; genus Cricetiscus; species Cricetiscus sungorus. Next base: position 927,501 of record JANBXA010000411.1, on the reverse strand, counting down.
TCACTGAGAGTGGGCAAGGGTGTAGGTTGTTATTTCTACACACGGAAGGCTAGAGGTATGGACGCTTAGGCCGGTGATCTGAGGAAGGTGAGTGATTGGAGGTCTGGCCTTCGTAAGGAGCCTTGGTGCTCCTCATACGCCACCTAAAGAGCCTCTCTTACAAGGGCTTCACGTGGCTGGCTACGTAGGAAGGGCTGCCCTGAAAACAGGCAAGATAAAATGGTAGCTACCCTGCAGGACTAAGTGGCAAAGCCAAGATTTCAACTGAAGCCTGCCTGGCTCTGAATCCTTTGAAATCCAGCCCCGCAGAGCCGGGCACTGAGGGAACCATTGAGACCTAGTGTAGACCAAGGCAGGCAACAGGGTGGCAAGCTAGCTCAGAGTCTGATGCCAAAATGGATCCTGTTTATTTACACTACTTTAAAACCCACATTTGATGAACACACATGCCAGCAGTTGAGATGCTAACTAAGTGTCCTTTGGAGTTCCTTCTGTAGTGTCTGGATTTCTCACTGCTACCTGGTCTGCGGCGAGTTAACATGGTACCTCCCAGATGCGCACAGAGCCAGGATAGCATTGATGGCACGATGCTTGATGCTGGAGGCCGGAAGATTCCCACAGGATGTCTTAGAGGAGATCGTAGAAGTCAGCTCAGCTTCCTTGTGGCTAAACCACAAATTGCTAAGGTTTCCTTGGAGTCCTAGAATTCCAAAGAGTATCGGCCCACCCAGTGGGAGAATGCTGAGCTCGGCAAAACCCCACAGGGAGGCACAGACGCCACCGAAGGGAATTCTGGCACTAACACTCCGTTAGTGTGCATGTGGAGAACTAGAATGTACAGGTGTGATCTGCACGGTCCCAGTTAACCTGCTAAGTAGGAGTCAGTGTAGGGTGTGGTTTCCTTCGTCTCAGACAACACTTGAGAGTCTCCTTGTGAGAAGAGCTCCCGGCTGATAGTGAGGCTGCTGCCATGGACCACTCCGAGTAGAAAAGGTCTTCACTGTTCCACCTCCCTCCGTCTTCCCAAGCTCCCTGGAGAGTGGCTTGGTGACGATTGTATTTGGGGAGGGGACAGTGCAGACTCTTCTGAGGAGATTGCCTCTAGCTGTTGCACTGCTGCATGTTTTGGGGGTGAGATATCGTGGGACAATGCCAAAACTGTGGGATGGTTTGTGATCAGGTAAACTCTGGATGGAAAGCTTCAGGGTTTCTTTATTTCATTACTTTTAAGCAGCTTTTAATTGGCTAATGCGTGTGGTGATGTTCACGTGGGAACTTGAAGAGTAAAATGTTTGCAAGGCAGCCTGGAGAGCATGATGTTCACCGAGGCTGTTTCACACACGGCATAGGGAGTCACCCAGGGGAAGAAGGGTCATTGTGAAATAGTTCTCGCTCTACACGATCAGAGTCACTCTGAAATAAACCGACTTTCAGAAAAGAAGACCTGAGTGGAGGGATGGACTGATGAGCCAAGGCTTCCCGCAGGCAGAGACGTTGGCCCGGTGATTTTGGAGGCAGAGGAGTCACATAAGTGGCAAGGCAGAAGCCACTTGGAAGGTGTGGGAAGCAGGTTGCCACAGGGCTTAGCCATGAAGCTGAAGGGGGCAGGGTGAGAAGAAACCAAGGAGGCCAGAACCGTGTAATTTCTAAGAGATGGCGATCAATGATTGCTTGTCCACCAACCAGCCCCGTTCTCTGGGGGCCAGACTTGGGTTTCCTCAGGCTGCTTCTCAGCTGATTGTGGGTCCACGAGCCTGGACTGAACCTCCTAGAAGTGGCTGTCCTGAACTCTGGGGCAGAGCGAAAACAGACACTGGACAGACAGGCTGGGAGCTGTGGTACTCAGTTTGGTTTCCGGGGCAACGGGGACTGCGGGTCCATGGCAAGCACCCAGAGTGGAGTGCTGACTGTGCACTTTCGCTGGCGGCTGGGTCAGTGCCCAGGAGCGATGGCTGCAGTGTCTCCCCTGGCCCAGCTCAGTTCTAATTTAAGTCTTTGTCCCGGTGGAGCCGCTAATCCTGGCTCTGCACCGTCGTCGACTCTCCAAACTGCAAACGCTTTTTTATAATTTCACCTTCTTAAATTTTGTCAGCTTAGAACCTGACAGGCATACAGGATAAGTGAGAGTGCTGAAGGATAAGTCTCAGCTTCAGAGAGCCACAAAGAATGTTTATAATCTGAATTAAAACTTCAGAGCGGCCATAAGGTTCGCAAAGGAAGAATGTGTGCACAGGGTTAAGGTAACAGACACCGAGTTCAGGTGACAGGAAAAGATTTAATGTCATGGAGTGAGCCCCCTGAAACCACTAGGTAATTGCTGCTGTCTGCACCTCTTACACTTACCTTGTGATAGAACAGCACCCTGCATAATGGCATTTCTGTCACCAACAAACTGTGTGTCTTGGAAGCTGTGTGCGTGCGTGTGTGTGTGTGGTGTGTGTGTGTGTGTGTGTGTGTGTGTGTGTGTGTGTGTGTGTGTGTGTGTGTGTGTGTGTGTGTGTGTGTGTGTGTGTGTGTGTGTGTGTGTGTGTGTGTGTGTGTGTGTGTGTGTGTGTGTGTGTGTGTGTGTGTGTGTGTGTGTGTGTGTGTGTGTGTGTGTGGTGTGTGTGTGTGTGTGTGTGTGTGTGTGTGTGTGTGTGTGTGTGTGTGTGTGTGTGTGTGTGTGTGTGTGTGTGTGTGTGTGTGTGTGTGTGTGTAGGCTATTCTATGTAGATTGAACATGGTCTCCTGTGTGTCAGGCAAACACTCTACCACTGAGCCTTGCAGCTGAATCTGCAGCTGGATTTGAGTAAGTATATGCTACGAGGCACCCACAAAGACAAACATCACCTATGGGTGCATTTCTCAGAGGGAAACTGAGATATAGGAGCTGATCAGTTGTACAGGTCATAAACATTAGTACCAGAATTCTATGCAAGAACTGACCCCACTTATGGCTCCCTCTGGCTGGCTGGCAGCGGCCTGGGCCTGCAGGTCTCTGTGAAACACCTTCTGTGTGTCAGACATGGTAACGGCCACGAGTGACAACTGCCTTTGTGACAGTTAAGATCTGCTGTCAGAGGCACAAGTTACTGAATATAGAGCTGTGAGATGGGGGTTTTGTGTGGGTAAGAACTTCCAAGAGCCTCTGTGCGCACAGGGGACATGCTTTCTCGGCTGGGGATGCCTGGTCTGAGGAAGCCGCAGAGCTGGGCAGGGGCAGCCAGGTTGGGTAGGGTAAGGGAGAGAGCTGTTTAGGCTGGGAGAACCAAACACAGGAAGGCAGGCACACTAAGAGCTCAGTTCGCCTCCTCAGAGTCCTGTCAGTGTGGTGACTTGGCATTGTGACTTCACTGACCATCTGCTCTATTAACACAAATGAGAAATGACACAAAGACCAAGTTCAGAGTTCTAAAATCATGGTGGAAACCGACAGCCAACTTGTGGGGAGGGGCATGCGGTCCTGGGGCCACGGGTCTGCTTACGGCCAGCCTTTCCCTGTCTTGGGAAATAAGCTCCCTCCTGGTTTGGGGATGGAGACGGAGCAGGAGGTCATTTTCTCGTGGGCTTAGTGTCGGCCAACCCAGGCTCCTGGCCTTTGCGTCCCAGGACACTGTCTTTTTCTTTCTTCGTCCCTTTGGAGGGTTTCCTTGTCACAGAAAAAGCACCACAATGGTGTAGAAAATGTTATTCCTACTGTTGTAGCAAAAATCAAGGCTAAGGTGAAAATTCAAGCATAAGACATTAATGGGCATGGGCTTTTTTTTTTTTTTTTGCTTCCCCCCCCTTCCCCAGAAAGTGTCTCATGTAACTCAGATTAGCCTCAAACTCACCATGTAGCTGAGGGTAACCTTGAACTTCTGGCCCTCCCGACTCTACCTCCTGATTACTGGAATTATACCCAGCTTATATGGCGCCAGGGACTGAACCTGGCCGGGGCTTTGCATAGTCCAGGCAACCGTTCTACCAAGTGGGCTACGTCCCATCCCCAAAATGGATGCTTCAAAAAGCACAGTTGTTGATCTCTGTCTTTTCAAATCCCGCACAGCTCAAGTCCCTCTGGGAAGTCTTCCTCGCCCATGCGGAAGAGAAGTGAGCCGCTCCCAGCGTCTCTAACACCCTGCAGGGCCTCGTTGCTGGGGCCCAGAGCACAGCTGCTCTGCACAGCCAGCACTGGGCCCAAGGCTCCCACCTCACTATTGGAGTAAGCAGGTGATGGGAGATGTTATTCTGTAAATATGTTTCTCATAGTGGTTAATTAATAAAGCCTGTGGCCAATAGGAAACAAGATAGGTGGGGCTAGGAGACCAGGAGGAGGAAAGAGGAAGTAGAAGGAGGAGTCAGCATGGAGAGCATGGAGGAAGGAAGATGCCAGCCGTGGCTCCAGGATAAGACGACCACGTGGAAATACTTAGATAAGTAGAAATGGGTTAATCATTAAGACAGAGCTAACCCATAAGCAATAATGGTAACTGGCCAACAGAATTGTATCAAATACAGAGTCTCTGAATGTTATTTGGGGCTCATGTGACGGCAGAACCATGGCGGCAGGACCAGGAGGCCGGCGGGGAGGAAAAACCTGCAGTAACAAGCAGGTGCCTAGGGTACAGGGATGGCTGATGTGTTTGTGCAAAGCAGGCTCCTTCTGAAATGTTTGTAACAGTGACATCTGAAGATCGAATTTTGGTTAAAGACCTCTTTTCCACCTATTGGAGCGCCTGTCAGGTTTGTTTTGTGTTTAGAACGTTATTGTTAGATCCAACAACACATTATTGAGACTACGAGAAGAAATAAAAGGGGGGACAGGGTTCTCATGCACTGGACTGTGTCTCCCTCCCTCAAATGTATGGTTGATGTCCACAAACCCGCACTCCCATGTATGACTGTATTTGGACAAAGGGCCTTTAGTGTCAGGTGAGGCCACTGGGGTGGCCCCCGGTCTAATATGACTGGTGTTCTTTTCAGGAAAGGATGTGACTGGCATGTGACTCAGTTGGTAGCGAGCTTGCCCTGCATGAACAAAACCCTGGGTTTGAAACAGCATCAACAGGGCATGGTGGCACATGCCTGTAATCCTAGAGGCGGAGGTGGGGGTGGAGGCAGGGGCATCATAACTTTACAGTCATCCTTGGCTACTAGTGGATTTGAGGCCAGCCTAGAATATATGAGATGATTAAAAAAAAAAAAAAAAAAAAAAAAAAAAGGGCAGTCAGGCTGTGACGGGGAACACACACTTTTAATCCCAGCGCTCGGGAGGCAGAGGCAGGCGGATCTCTGTGAGTTTGAGGCCAGCCTGGTCTACAGAGTTGGTTCTAGGACAGCCAGGGCTGTTAAATAGAGCAACTCTGCCTCATAAAACTGTATGTATGTATGTATGTATGTATGTATGTATGTATGTATGTACGTATGTATGTATGTAAGGGTGTGTGTCTAGTGGCGTCTTGCCTTGCCAGTGAACTTGTAGTAGTGACCACATCCTTTGGTTTCAGGCACAAACATGACCCAGGATAAGGTAGAGGAGGGCTGGCTCATGCTCTCTTGGGTTGCAGAGAGCATTGGAAGGGCAGATACTATACATATATACACATACACATATACATGTGTGTGTACAGTGTATACAGCCCAAGGACAGGGAGGGGCCTCCAGAACCAACCCAGTCTGAGTCTTCAGTTTGGGATTTCTGGACTCCAGAATCTGGAGGAAGTTTCTACTATTAGCTGTCCTGGTTGTGGTACTGAGTTGTGACAGCATGTCAGCCCCGTGAACTGATGATTAGAATAACCAAGCACAATCGAGGGCCCTGTAGGCAAGCCTTCACTAAGCTGAGCAATGTGGACCAGAATATTTGCACCCACTCTCTTGGCCTGTCTACTGAGACCCCAGACAAGTCCCTCACCCTCTCAGAAGTTTTATTCTCTCATTAGGAACACGTGGAAAATGCGGTATTGAACTTGTGGGTTTCTGGAGAGATCACAGAGGACACGTAAGATCATCCCCCTTTGTGAGGACGGATCCCCGGGAAAGGTGCTAACAGTGGGAGGGAGGAAGTCCAGCTCCCTACCTCAGCCTTCCTGCTGTGCTCTCCGGGAGGGAATGGAAGTTAGCCATTCTTGTTTGCTTTTGTGTTCCCTTTTCCTCAGAGTAAAAGCGTCTGTGGTACCCGATATCTATTTGTGAGTTAGCAGACAAAGCAAGGCATCCATTTCACAGTTGCTGTCAAAACAATCAGTTGTCATAAATCACCACAGTTGGGCCTTTGCCACATGGAATGAGAAACCCGTATTATTAGGATGCTCCTAAGATAGGAAGTATTAGGATAGTCTCCACGCCCTGACACGCTTGGGTATAACCCCTGGGGTCACTTGTGACCGGGCCTTGGGCTATTTGTGGAAAAGCCGCTTGCCTAGGGTAACGCGCACCCCAGCGTAAGGAGCACCCACATCATTGCATAATGCCTGCGTGAGGATTTCTGCAGTCTCCCAGGAGCCGGGGTTCCAAGACTCAGACTTGACCAGCACAGCTAAGTTGGCCAGGCTCTGAGTTTCGGGATGATGGAAACGGGAAGGGACAAAGATGTCGCCACTGGTCAGGGAGCCAGGCTGTGGTGTGAAGGGCTTTCTGCAGCAGCTGTTGTTTCTGTTTCCGTGGCAACCAGCAGAGAAATAGACGCACCCAGCGCAGGTGCACAAGAATTGAGCACAGGGCTGGTTTCCTGCAAACAGCCCTGGCCAGCCAGAGTTGGCCACCTCAGGCTCCTCCCAGGATGCAAGCTGAAAGTTTCAACGTGTGGACAGGGACACGTGGAAACTCTGAATTCCAGGGGCTTTGATTACTGGAGCTGTGGCAGTGTCGGAGTTGCGCCCTCTCTGCCGGAGTAGCAGAGCAGAGCCCGGCTTGGAAGGTCTTCCAGGGTCTGCCGCCTGGCCCTGTTCAATGTTCCTGCCTCTGGTAGCAGCTACATCACTGTCTACTGAGCAAACTTGTTGCTGGGCCAGATCTGGGACTCACAACTCCCCCTCACAACTCTGAAGAGAAGCAGGGGTTAACCGTGAATGTCTCGGGGCTCCCCTATCTTGGTGCCTGTCCTTACTAAGCAACTCTGCTATGCGAACACCCAGGCCCTCCCTTTGCAAGAGACCTCCCCCTCTGGCAGACATGGGTTCAGAACTCAGTTCCCACCCCCATCACTTTCTTACATGCCTTTTCTCACTCCTGCGCAGTCAAGACTTAACGCACCCCAGGGCGCCGCATGTGCCTATTTCTCTGCCTGGGAGTTTCTTTACCATTGTGCCTCAGTCTGTGCCTGAGCTGTCTGTCCCTTTTGTGGGGGTTTTCCTGTGTGGCTGTGAGAAATGTCATCCCTGTTTAAACCCCATCACTTTCCAGTTCCCTGCTTACTTTTCTTCACATCATGAAACACATATTTACCATATCAAAATGTCAGCCTCAGGGGGCAAAGGATTTCATTTCTTCCTCTTAAAGTCCCAGTGTCTAAAACTTGGCCGATAATGGTGGATGTGCAGTGGATACAAGCTGAATACACGATGGCTGACTAGGATGGGAGAAAGTATGCACACACACTTGAGTCTACATCAAGTGGATATTTTCACATAGTCATCTTTACACGTGGTTTCTTTGGGGCTGCTTCTTGGAAAGCTTCGAAATGTTTCGCTTTGCTTCTGCCCACAAGCCTTTTCTGTAGTACGGCGTCAGCAAGGTGCCGGCCTTAGATCTATCCACGAGTGATGACGGGACACTCTAGAGGCATTGACTTGAGTGCCAGTGTTGGTATGGGGGTCGGTGGAGGCTTTTCCTGAGGGAGCTTGTCACTGACAGCCTGCCCTTCCTGAGGGCTGTGTTTATATTTACTGAGTGTGTGTGACTGAGCAGTGTGTGGTAGAAACATATAGGAAAATGGAAGGGAAGTAATCAAAATAATTATTATTTGTGGGTCCAAGGTTCTAGCCTCCCACTGAGAGGCAAGTCTGAGGCACCCTGGGGAGGGAAGCACCTTCAGTCAGGACAGGCTCACATGGCCTGGCAGCTTCCGGCCAGATGGTAGCTGTCCCCGGTGACACTCTGAGTCCTTTGTCCTGTCTCTGTGTTTTTCTTTAAAACACTCTGTAGAGATAAGAGTTGCTTTTGACTAATGTCAGAAAACCGTGGATTGGAAGTTCATGGAAATGCTGCCAGCGGCCCGAAAGCCCCGGTGTAACCTCCTCAGAGGACGCCCTATGAGTCAGTGGGCCGCACAGCCCCAGTGTGGAGCCCCTGAGAACACCTGACAGGAACCATCGCCTCTGTGAGATGTGAAAAGAAGCTCCCACCCAATTATGAAGAGGCCGCCAACAGGAAAGAAAAGGTTTGCACAGCTAACACAACACAGGGCTTGCCAAAATCACCCTGCCCTCATTCTCCTGTCAGCAGAGACAGCCAGTGACTCGTGACTTGCTGGCGTGATGCTCCCCACCCCTCCTGCCACCCCCATCCCACTCAGGTCCTGCGCCCACAGCACCCATTTTCTGTGTTTCTCTGGAAGGATAGTCCCCAGGGCTTGACGTGTCAGTTATTCCGTCCAGAGCACAATGACCCACACCACGATGGCCGCAAATGTCGTATCTCTCATCTCACTCTGGACAGCGCTTAGCAGCTGCTGGGCCGTAAAGGAGGACGCAGCCCAGGGCTCTGAGAACTGCTCCATACAGAGCTGATTTAAGAAAGGGACAAGCCCATCTGGTGTCTTTACCCCAGAGATCATTCCTCATCCTTCCTAGGGCAGGAAGAGCAGGTGACTGGGACACCGAACACTTGGCAAGCCGGTGGCTTTCCTGCTCTGGCATGCATTCCCGGGGTTTTCATGAACAATGACCTTTGCAGAGACACAACGACCTTTGCAGAGATGGCCAAGCCCTGGCAACCCCTCAGCAAGCTCAGATCCAAAGGAGCTCCTTCTGCTTCTCCCAACAGAACTGAACAACCAGGAAGAAAGCCTTTTAAAAACAGTCACCGAAGACTTTGGCCGAGGTTTAGAGCTCCCTCCCTGACCTGCGACGACAGAATAGTCAACCGTGAAAGGATATCAACTTGCAGCTTGTATCCCTAGCAGGTGCCCTGGCAGAAATGCTGCGCAAGCCTGTGCCTTGAGACAGAAGGGCATCCTCTGGGGAAGGCGCTGCTCTGGGCTCCCTGGTCTGAACATTAAAACCCAGGAACTTGGAGGTGAGAGACGGGAAGGGCCGTTACATGGAGTAAAACACTTTGTGTCCTTCCGTGTTGCTTCTGCTGCACCCACTGAACTCTCATGTTTGGAAGTTGCCGCCTGTCTCGTCTGCCCCACCTTGAAGTAACTTGTGGCTCGGAGCAGTCCCAGGCGTCGTTTCTTCCTGCAGAATACAGCGCATGTGACAATTAGGACAGACTGTCATAGTCTGACCCCTGCTTCTGCCATTCGCCAGGAGCAACCCTGACGATGGCTTCCCACTTGAAAATTTAGTTTCTTGGTGTTAGAGAGAGAGGGAGGGAGAGAGAGAGGGAGAAGGAGATAGGTTATGCCACACAGGGTGATAATGTTTCCCTCAAGAGCCATAGACTAGCTAACAACAACAACAACAAAATGCAAACAAAAACAAAACAAAATCTTCACTTCCAGTTGGTCTGCAGAGTCCAAGAGACACGGGAAACAATACAGGCTGTTGTCATTGCTTTGAGTGCCTCCCAAAGCTTGGAGGTTAGACCCATGGTTGAAGACATTGCACATTTTAGGCACAGGACTTGGGGGGGGTCAGTCTGGAACTGACCTGGAAGCCTCCCTCATCCATGAGAACTAGCTACCAGAGTATCTATCCAGGGGTGCTGTGCAAGCTGCCAAGGGGGAGAGGTGACCAGCTCTAAGGCCCAGAAAGAATCCCCAGTGGTGTAATGGTGGCACTTTCCCAGGGGTAACACAGAGCTGTGTAGTTGGACTTAAGGGTGCTCAGTGGGATAGAATTCATGCCTGTACTGTAAACCTAGCCAAAGACCCATGGCTGGAGCGGTCACCAACCACACAGGAGACTTTACCACTGCCATTTTTGAAAACCAATATAATTTCTAACTGTATTGTAAATACTTCTGCTTATATCCACAGGAAGCAGTAGTTCCCAGGCCTCATCAGAGAAACTTCTTTTTGTAACAGACAGAAACTATGAGAGAGATCTACAAAAGGTGAAAACTCAGCGAATAAGTGAATAAGTGAATAAGACTATGGAGTACCCAGGTCTAATTGCTACATTTACAATGCAGCTGCTATACCCAGGTTTCAGGGAATATTGTGAAAGAGGGGAAGGAACGGTTGTAGGAGCCAGAAGTCAGGTTCTCTGCTGCTAGATAGCATCTTCTAGACACGACAGGGGAGCGATAGCCATGGTCACCTCGCCAAGACCTGCACAGGCTTGGAAGTCCCAGTAGTACCTAAAGAAAACGTGTAGGAAATGATGTCCTTGGTGTCATTGAGAAGATTAAGTGGATTTGAAGTAGCAGAGGGCCCAGTGAGTCAGGGTTTCAGTCTCCATTTTCTTCCCATTTAAGGCCTAGTCATTGGCTGTTAACTCATTGCGTCAGTCTCCAGGCTAACACGACCACTTTAGCTCTTATGCTACAGACGCCATGAACCACGGGCCTGGCAATTTTAATTTGCTCCTGTATTTTCGATATTAAGAATGTTAGTAAAGGCACTCTTTACCCCCTTTTAGGACTCAAAGGGGAACCAACAGGAAAATGTAACCCCGATTATAGTTTTAGGCACTCTGTTTTTCCTGAGCAAATGGTTCATTTTTGACAGATAAGCACAGGGAATAAAGTGGTTCCTTTCCCTGTGCCGGTGACACCAAATTAGAGCCGATTTTGACTCATTCCATAGTGAGTTGGTCAGGCTCCACGCTGTGTATTGTGCAAACTGAGCCTGATGTACCTAGGTCCAGCTGACTTTCTTGTTTACTTTCCAATTTCAATGTTCTTTTCTTTCCTTAAAGCATTTTAAGATGTGAGTAATTTCTAAAATATGTTTATAGTTAGAATTCAAAAGGCCTGTAAACTATGTGTTCCCCCCTTTCCTTGGGGACAGCTGCTGACAGCAGCATGCATCTTTCTGTAGATGTTTCTCTGAGAAGGTAAGTATCTGCGTCATGTGTGAGTTCATGGCAGTGTGCAATGCAGATTTGAAAGAAGGTTGCGGCTGCTCTGGAGTTGGGCAATATATGTGGCAATTGTTCCCATCCCCGCTCTTTAATGACTCTGAAAATTCAGTTCCTTTATTTTGAACGGGTAAGCTGACACTTTACCTGCTCTGGTCAGTTCCCTCAAAAAGACTGAACTTATAAAATAAAAACATGCCTTTCCCTTTTCCTTGCCTTGGAGGACCCCAGAGCCTGACTCCAAAGCACCACTGTGGCTTCCTCACGGTCCGCAGCTTGCTTCTTCAGGCCCTCCACCCCTACGATTTTCTTACAATTTTCTCCACTTCTCTCAGGCCCGGGAGCTCAGGGATTTTTTTGTGCCTGCAGCTTTCTACCTTTAGAGCACCAGGTTTTGAGCAGTTTTCCTGCCAGCCTGGACCCATAGCCGCATCAGTCCCAAATAACACAGAGACGCTGTATTAGATGTAAAGCTGTTGGCCTGTTACTAGCGTTTCTCATTGGCTAGCTCTGTCTTAAATATTAACCCATTTCTATTAATCGAAGTATTTCCATGTGGTCTTATGTTATTGGAGAGAGGGTCTGGACCTCTGGGGTCTCAAGTCTCTACATCCTGATTCTCCTCCCTACTACGTCTCCCAGAATCCTCCTTGTCTCCTAGCCCCACCTATCTTGCCTTCCTATTTGCCAACAGTGCTTTATTAACCAATATGAGAAACATATTTACAGAATGACATCTCCCATCATCTCCCCTTTTCTGTCTAAAATAAAAAGAAGGGTTTTAACTTTAACATAGTAAAATATATAACAAAATAGTTATCAAATAAGAACTATAGCTAACAATATTTAGTCCATTAACATTTAGCAAGATTTAAAGAAAACATTTTACTGTCTATCCTATCTTTGTGATTCTAAAGTCTTATAAGTAATTTATCTTTAATCCTAACTAAGAAAAACTATAACCATAGCTCTCCGTCTTTAACTCCCTTAAAGACCATAGCAGGATAGCATATAAACTCTAGAAATGACAGAGACATCTTGCTACCTGGTCAGTCACCCGAAGTTCTTCTGTCTTTAGCCTGTAGGGCATAGTGTGTCTAGCACACTCCTCAGCAAAGTAGGAAGCTTTAAACTGTATTGGCAGCTTGTCAGTCACTTTTTCTGTGTCCTGTAGAATGTCTGGCAGACTCTTTCATGGAGCAGGAACCCTGTAGCAATGTCCATCTTGTTTTAGCAGTCATTTTGTGTGTGTGTGTGTGGGGGGGGTCCTGCATGTCCATTTTATACAGCAGAAAGTCAAAAGTCCAGATAAGAGCAGTATCTTGCCCAAATGGCTAGCTTTGTCATTTTGGGAGTAAACTCCATGACGAGTTTCTTGGATGTCCATCTTCCTTTTTGACGCAGGTGGTGTTGTCAGGAGCAGTTGTGCCTCACTGTTAAGAAAAACCCTAAACCATTTAAAATGTCACATTCTGTAGGCCTTTGAGAGGTTTGAAGAATATTTATCCATTTCAAATATATCTCTATATATCTAAAAAAACCTAACTAACTTAACTCTAAGTTTTGACTATCATAGGTAATTATCTATAAGCTGTACTAAACTATACATTGTATTTCTAAATAAACTATATAAACACAGTATCTAAACAAGAGGAGAAATATGCATATCACAAAATTAACCTTAAATTTGTATCAATAAATGAAAATCCATTTCAAAACAAGGTATTCATATCTATTCCATAATCCCTTTTTTTACCTTTAAAAGGAATTGGTTGTGATCATTAACCATTTATAACCAACCAACCCCATGTAAATGAAAACAAACATTTATAAACAATATTTGGGAATTTGGGCGTCATTTTTTTTATTGCTTTCTGCTGTCATGGGGAATCCTAAGAAGATGCAGAAATCCTGGCTGTAGTATGCATGGCTGCCTTGTCCCAGCTGTTTTGAATGTTAGATCATCTGGGACAGTGTTTCAGGGGGTCTTGCTTGATTAGACCATGTTAGTCAGCAAGGAATCCACAGCTTCTCATTTTTTGTGGAAACAAAAATAGAAATTATTTTCCCCAGTAACCTGCCCTTAGACTTAAATTTAGAAGTTAGAGCATTTTTAAAATATATAAATTGGATTGCTCCAGCAGCGTTGATAATCAAGTGTATTTTAGTATTTATTTCTTCCTTAGCAATTGAGAATTTTAAAGACAACACAATAGCATGCAGTATTTAGACTGTATATTTTTATTCTTACGTGTCTTTTTTATTATTTTATTTCTTTTAATTGTATTTTTTCATTTATTGAGACAGGGTTTATCAGTGTAACTTTGGCTGCCATGGAATTTATTTTGTACAACAGGTTCACTTTGAAATCACAGAGATCTGCTTACCTCAGCCTCCTGAGTGCTAGGATTAAAGGTGTGTACCACCACACCCAGTTACTCTCTTTTTTAAAAAAAATTTAAACCACTTTATCCTGTTTCTTTTTCTCTCCCGAGCCTACATATATTTTAAAACACACTGTAAACCTTTAGAGTTTTTTTTTTTTTTTTTTAATTTGAATCTGTCTTTATGTTGAGTCGGAAAACCTCCCTCAAAGGAGTTGTGCAAATCTCTGCTTGTCTCTAGCAAAACCGAGTCCCACCAAAAAAAAAAAAAAAAAAAAAAAGCTGTTACTAAGAATCCTTGCTTGTCTCTGTTCTTTTGTTTGTAAAAGTTCTTGAGCCCCACGTTGTAGGCGCCATTTTGTTATGAGCAGTTTTCTGCCAGCCTGGACCCATAGCTGCCTCAGCCCCAAATAACACAGACGCTGTATTAGATGTAAAGCTGTTGGCCTGATACTAGTGTTTCTTATTGGCTAGCTCTGTTTTAAATATTAACCCATTTCTTTAATCTAAGTGTTTCCATGCGGTCTTATCTTACCAGAGAGAGGATCGGGACCTTCTCAAGTCCCTAAATCTTGAATCTCTCCTCCTACATGTCCCAGAACCCTCCTTGTCTCCTAGTCCCACCTATCTTGCCTTCCTATTGGCCAACAGTGCTTTATTCATTAACCAATAAGAAAAACATATTTACAGAATGACATCTCCCATCATACCAGAGCCTCTTTATCTACAGATGTAGAGATCTAGGAATGTCTGGACTCTTCCTTCTCTCCTTTCTTCCATTGCCAGCGACTGCAAGAGGATCGAAGCCTAGCATCTGGGGGCTGGACCCAGGCTCCTGCTTGTTCCTCCTGCTTGGCTCCATTCCCCTTGCTCTTATCCCAGATTCTCCCAGCACACTTCCTTAATGTCACAAATTCACCACAAATGAATGGATCCCCAGGAACCAAACAGCACAGCAGATATTCAAATAGCAGCCCTCTAACAGGGTGCTGTGGAAAAGGCTCATGCTCTCATCTCAGAGCCTGCTCTCCTGGCGAGGCCTCAGGGGTTGTGAAGCCGCTGCCATTCCATCATTCCATCTCCCCCCTCCCTTCTCCTTATGGTCAAGTTTTTATTAATATATCATACACACAGGGCCAGCGTTTCTGATACTTGCAGTCTTTGGGTAAACAATGTTCACATTGTTCTAGCTGTTTTCCCTTAAAGCTTTGGGTGAGATGTTCAAAATACACAGCAGCTCCTTCCCTGGGACCCTTCCTATTCATCCCACCCTAGGATAGTATTTGTTTTCTGCAACTTCCTAGGATAAAAAGGTGTGTGTGTGTGTGTGTGTGTGTGTGTGTGTGTGTGTGTGTGTGTGTTTGTACATGTGTATAGATGCTAGAGTGTGTATGGGATTCTTCTTCAATTGCCTTCAACCTTAATTTCTGAAACAGGGTTTCTCACTGAGTCTAGAGCCGACTGGCCACACTCCTGGGGACCTCCTGTCCCCACCTCCCCTGTTCTGGGATTATAGAGGCATATATACCACAACACCTGGCCTTGATATGTGTTCTGGGGATCGAACCAGGGTCCTCCTGCTTTCCCAGCCACTGAGCTGTCTCCCCAGCTCCATATACCCGACAGATCATTTTTGCTTTTTGATATGTGACCCGTTTGACAGTGGCTGATAAAGCTGATCCAGAGAAGGCTGGTCTGGGCCAGCTCTGCAGGGGACAGCTGACCCTCTAGCCAGGACCAGCTGACCCTGGGGTTGTCCCCCCCAGTGAGGGCACCAAGAACTCTCCATTGTGCGGGGCTGCTTCTTTCAAGATGTCCGCTTCTGTGTTTTGTCTTCTGGTCTCTTCTTTAGCTGCCATTTCTTCTCCAGATCTTTTTGGGTTGTTTTGTTGTTGTTTGGCCAATTTCACCCTGTTTGCTTCGTTATTCTCACCATGACCCCCAGGCCTCTTCTTGTGTTTCTGTGAAAGAATAGTTTGCTAACCACTGCATTCAGTGGGAGACTCACGTTCCTAAGGCTATAATCCTATTTTTTACTCCCTTCATCCCCCAGTTCTGTCAGCTCTTGTCTCATCTGCTCTCATCTTGGTGTGTCTACTCTGCATTACAGGTTTAGGGGCAACTATGGCTACTTTTTCCTTGCTGAAGAGCTGTGTCATTCCCCCTTCTCTCTTAGTTCTCAGAGATCTCTCCCATAGCGAAACTTGTTGATGGTGTTGGATGGAATTATTTCCATGTCATCCTGGAGCAGCTGCCTCAGCTGGCTCACAAGGGTTTTTGTTTTGTTTTGTTTTTAGGGTAATTATTATTGTTACATCTTGACTCTGCTGTGTAAAGGCTGGTTGTTTTGAAGAGACGTGGCATTGTGAGATTAGTTGTCTCATTGGTAAAACAGATAGAATGTTACTTTCACGGCACTGGATGAATTAAGGATCCAAAGGATTTGGTGCAGTCTGAGATTCAGAGAGCACTTTGTAAATCTCTGCTGTTTTCCACCGTTTTTACCCATCTGATGGAGATGTTAGCAGTTATATTAAACTGATTTGCTCCTCTTCTAAGTGTGCTTTCTGTTGCTGGGATAAACAACAGGACCAATAACAACTTTTGGAGGAAAAGGTTTATTGCATCTTACAAGTCTCGGGTCATACTCCATCACTGAGGGAATCAGGACAGGAACTGAGGGCAGGGACCTGAGCACAGGAATGGAATAGAGGCCACAGAGGAGGCTCTTCCGGGCCTTCTCCGTTTGCATTCAGCATGCTCCCCAGGGCCGTCTCCAGGGCGCTCTTCTCACAGGGTGGTGGGCTCTTCCATGCCATTGTTAATGAAGAAACGCCCCCACAGACGTGTCCACGGGTGATTGTATGAAGGCAATTGTCAGCTGAGCTTCTCTCTTTCCAGGTGTAAAGGCTGCAACGAGAAATGTGCTCCATGGCCTCAGGCATGTAAGCAGTTGGTCCCCGTGGGCGGCACTGTTGGGGAATGTGTGTCTCTGGGGGTTGCCTCTGAGATTAAAACTCTCTCCTACTTCCAGTTTGCTCTTTGTACTTGGTGCTTGCAGTGTAAGACATGAGTTCCCAGCTTCCTGTTCCTGCTGCCTTGCTTTTGTTACGGTGTCTTCACTCAGCCAGCCATCGTGGACTAAGAACCCAGACTCGCATCTCTCTGCAGCCATAAGGCAAAACAAAACGAAACAAAGCAACAAACAAACGAGCAAACAGAACTGCACTATTCCTTGAGTTGCCATTGGCCACGGTGTTATCACAGCAACAGAAAAGTAACTAATATGCCAGGTGACTCTGGTTTATGTCAACATGACAAAATCTAATCGGTATAGCACCCTTGTGATGGTGTACCACAAGGTCCAGGCCAGCCTCACTCATAGTGAGATTTTGCTCAAAAACAAAACAAAAGTCAAGTATCTTTTTTTTTCTCTAAATACTATGTTCTTTAATCATCCCCCTAAGCATCTATTACAGTAAATATTAGGAAATGCTTGTTGAAAACTTATTATAATCTAGGAATTAAAATGTATTTATGTTGTATGCTGTGTGTGTATGAGTGTGTGAGTGTGTGTATGTGTGTGTGAGTGTGTGTATGTGTGTGAGTGTGTGTGAGAGTGTGTGTGAGAGTGTGTGTACGTGTGTGAGTGTGTGAGTGAGTGTGAGTGTGTGTGAGAGTGTGTGTGTGAGAGTGTGTGTACGTGTGTGAGTGTGTGAGTGAGTGTGAGTGTGTGTGAGAGTGTGTGTGTGAGAGTGTGTGTACGTGTGTGAGTGTGTGAGTGAGTGTGAGTGTGTGTGAGTGTGTGTGAGTGTGTGTGAGTGTGTGTGAGTGTGTGTGAGAGTGTGTGTGAGAGTGTGTATGTGTGTGTGAGTGTGTGAGTGTGAGTGTGTGTGAGTGTGTGAGTGTGAGTGTGTGTGAGTGTGTATGTGAGTGTGTGAGTGTGTGTATGTGTGTGAGTGTGTGTGTGAGTGTGTGTGTGAGTGTGTGTGAGTGTGTGTATGTGTGTAGTGTGAGTGTGTGTGTGTGAGTGTGTGTGTGAGTGTGTGTGTGTGTGTGTGTGTGTGTGTGTGTGTGTGTGTGTGTGTATGAGATGGGTGAAGAGAGGAGAGTACTATTGTACTACAGCACACAGGAGAGGGAGGTCAGAGAATAGATTTTGGGAGCCAGTTGTTTCGAATCATGTAAACCCTGGGGACCCAGCTCAGGCCATCAGGCTTCTCAGTAGTCACCTTTGCCTCCTGGGTCATCTTGATGGCACTGGTCTAATAATCTTGCTAAATTAGTCATGCATTTCATGCCATGTTCTGTATCATTTTCAGCAATGTTCTGAGGTATTTGTTGCATCATCGTACCTTTAAATTTTTTATAGACTAAAATTTATAATTACATCATTTTTCCCTTTCCTCCCTCCAGCTCTTCCCATGAGCCACTCCCTCCCTGTGTTCTCTTAATTTTATGGCCTTTGACATCTTCTTATTTTTTATTTTTAACTTTTTCTCCTTTTAATTATTGTTACACATACTGCTCAGTTCTTATATATACTTTTAATGCTGTTCTTGGAAAAGATGGTGCATGCAGGGGGAGCTGGGCAGCATTGAGATCTCTATCAAAAGAAACTGTCCATGCTATTTTATTTATCAAAATATTTTTCCACTTGAAAAATGGTGCAAGCATTGTCTGACTGGGCTGTTCAGGAAGTTCCTATAAATACCCAGCCACCTTAGAAAGGAACACACTTGTTTAATTCACTGTTTCACTTGCACAGACTCAAAACTGTTCTAGAGATGAGTTCTGAGCTCTGGCAGCTTTCTGGGATATGTAGCATAACAAACAAAGCTGGTTTGAAAAGTAATGACTCTAAGAACTGTATCATTTGTGTTTCTCCAGACTAAACAAAAAGTCCCAACTGAGGCCAAAGTAGGAGATTTTTCTAGCCCTCCCCATCCCTATCAGAGGACTAAATTTATAGCAGAGAGCAAGGATGCTGGGCCAATAGCTCTGCCACATTTCTAGTCACACTGCACCCTTGGCTTTGTCAGCCTGCAAGATTTGGGCCATGCAGCAGCACAGGTTTGTCGTAATTCAGATGATGAGTGTTTCCTCTAGATTGTGACAGATTCTTTCCACCAAAAATATTTTTCTAGGCAAGTAGTCTCATGATTTATTAGCTTCAAGGACCTCCAATGTCAAGTGGAGATAAATTACAGTTGGAAGAAAATAAATAGAAGTCTGTAAAAAGATGTGGACCACAGCCCTTTGGGGAAAGGTCACTTGGAGGTGTTGAGAGGACCCTGTGACAAAGGTGGGGGTTGGTACCCTGTGAATCAGGCCCCCAACCATCCCTTGAGGTAGACCACAGTCATAATTCTCTCCCTCAAGCTGTGCACCAGTCACACGCAGGGACACTTATTGCTACCAAGTCCCTGATGCCTGTTTTCAGAACTTGTCAACAGAGCCTGGAATTCACTGTACTGCTTTCACATTCGGTAGCACTAGGTGCCAGTAAATCCATTTTCTCTTCAGGTGTCTTGGCCGTGGCCACTTGGCAAGGCTCCTGCCTCCCAGCCAGTTCCTGGAGCTGGCCTTGACGTCCCCTCGGCTACTTCAACTGGACACGGATTCAGAGTTCCTACCCAGGGTTCTTGGTGGTGGCTCTTCCACATCAGAATGTGACTGGAGTTTAATGGGGGCAATGGCGTGTGAGATGGGCGGTTGTCCTCTTCGTTTTACGTCACAGGAAAGATCTTGTTGGTCTTTACTGATGACTCTTGACACCTTTCAAAAGGCTGCTTGGGGTGGGGAACTTGTCACTAACTTTTAAAATTTGAACTTGAGAATTCCACATTTATTCTTTTAAGAGTTCATCCAAAAAGATTTTAGGTGTGTTCATGCATGTGTTGGTTTCTAAGTCTTAGATATCAAAATATCTAACTAAAAATAGTTTATGAATAAATAATTTTATGACCTTCTCCATATTTCTTGGTGCAATGTTATGAGTGGCAAGGCAGGGGAAGATACTGAGATCTTAGAAGTTGAGGACACAGGACTGTGAACAGGAGACAGAGGTAGAACTCCCCCATCAAGCTTGGGCTTGCTTGCATTGGAGCTCGGACTGCTGAGAACTTAGGAGCTGTGACTATTGCCTTAGTCAGTTAGGGACACAGTGGGTCAGCTCCCGGTGAACATCTACAACAGGTGTGCAGATTGTGCCTTTGGCCCCCAAGCCCGAGTCTAGTTCTGTGTCATACAATAAGAAACGTGGAAAATGGAGGAAGATTATGGTGCAGATACACTCAGCCGGCAGAGCCCCTGGGAACACACTGATTTCCTCCCCTCCCACGTTCCTGTGTGCACAAAACGTCTGTCTTAGTAAGCACACTCCCTTAATCTCCAAACTCAGTTCTGACAACCCTGTCAGCTAGACACCCACTCTGTGTCAGTTGGGACGGCCCATGAACAGATTGATTTCTTTGAACAACCTCAGATCTTCAAGTTAATTGATTTGTCAGCTTCCTGTCTACAAAAAAATGACCCTCCCCCTTAACCCCTACTGTCAAGCAAGCCATGAGAAAAATGGCAGGGCTTAACTAGGAGTGAGGATGTTCCTGTCCCCACCCACTCTCCTGTGGGCATGTGAGGAAACGGCTCCTGAATTTCTGGTTGAACCAGGGTTAGGGTGTGTGAGTGGGAGCTGGCTCTCTTCCTGCATTCCTAAGGAGCCTAGACTGCCAGTGGCAGACCAATGTGTGGTTCCACAAATCTCTTTGAAGGTATAGTGGATGCTTGACAAGTAGCTCTTGGATAAGTAAACTAGCCAGCCATTCTCAACAGAGAAAGATGCACGAGTATATTTCTCCAAATGGGACACACAAGAATGCTGAAAGATTTTCTTTTCTGCTTTTGGAGGGTTTGAGGATTAATACTAATCAGATTCTTGGGATTGAGAATCACCTAAAATATAAGCTTCTGGACACGCCTTTGTGGGGTTATCTAGATAGGTTAATTGAAGTAGGTGACACTGTGGGTGACACCACTCCTTAGGCTGAGTCCCTGGACTGTTTAAAAAGGAGGAAAGAAGCTGACCACCAGCGTCCATCTCTCCCTGCTTCCCGACTGAGAATGCAGTGTGGCCAGTGGCCCCCAATTCCTGGGCCACTCCACGATAGACTGTCCCTACGCTTCCTTCCAAGAGTTGACAGACTGTCCCCTACGCTTTCTTCCAAGAGCTGATAGACTGTCCCTACGCTTCCTTCCAAGAGTTGACAGACTGTCCCCTACACTTTCTCCCAAGAGTTGACCGACTGTCCCCTACACTTCCTTCCAAGAGTTGACAGACTGTCCCCTACGCTTCCTTCCAAGAGTTGACAGACTGTCCCCTACACTTTCTCCCAAGAGTTGACAGACTGTCCCCTACACTTCCTTCCAGAGTTGATAGACTGTCCCCTACACTTCCTTCCAAGAGTTGACAGACTGTCCCCTACACTTCCTTCCAGAGTTGATAGACTGTCCCCTACGCTTCCTTCCAAGAGTTGACAGACTGTCCCCTACACTTCCTTCCAGAGTTGATAGACTGTCTCCTATGCTTCCTTCCAAGAGTTGACAGACTGTCCCCTACGCTTCCTTCCAGAGTTGATAGTCTGTCCCCTACACTTCCTTCCAGAGTTGATAGACTGTCCCCTACGCTTCCTTCCAAGAGTTGACAGACTGTCCCCTACACTTCCTTCCAGAGTTGATAGACTGTCCCCTACGCTTCCTTCCAAGAGTTGACAGACTGTCCCCTATGCTTCCTTCCAGAGTTGATAGTCTGTCCCTACGCTTCCTTCCAAGAGTTGCCTTGGTCATAGTGTTTTATCTCAGCAACGGAATGGTAGCTAATACAGGTGTTTGCTTACTTTAAAGTTAGGTTGGTTGTGTTTCTGTTATTGATTTAGGAAAGACAATCCATGTATAAGTCCTATGGTAGATAAACGTATTTTTAAATCTATGGCTTATATTTTTACTTAATGGTAGCTTTTGATAATCAAGTATTTTTGATTTTGTGAGAATTATGATACATCAATGCTTCTTTTTAAATTAAGGTTTTGGTGCATAAAAAGGTTTTGCCTGTCTCCAGTTAGAGAAGATGTTTTCATATTTTCTTTTAGAAGCTGTCTTTTTTCATACTAATTTTTGTGTGTGTCTTAAATACTGTCATACTATGAAGGCAAGGTCTATCTATGCACACTGCTTTTCATCTGTCTATCCGGCTAACCTCTTGAATCTTGACTGAGTTCTTACTCTCCATGGGTTTGTTGCTCGGGGCTGCCAGGGAATTCTGCTTTCTGCTATCCAGCGGTGAAGACTCCATGGCAACTCCAGCTGTGGTACAGACCACACTCTTGGTACCTACAGGTGTTAGTCCTGAAGGTGCACAGGGGTATGGTGGAGTCATGGAAGCTTCTACAGACTCACAAGAAAACTCAAGAACTGGGCTGCAACGGTGGAGCTGTACAAAGAATCTCCACTGTAAGAAGGCTTAGTGGGTCTGCGTGGGCAGAGCTGCAGCTGGCATCCTATGTGGTAGAACAGACACAATGCCGGCCAGTTTATGGAAGCTACAGACAGCAGGCAGTGGGCATCCCAGGGAGCTGTGGCCGGTGTGGTCAGAACCAGCAGAGCTGTGGGGTGGAGCTGCTTGGGGATCTCAGGCACAACTCTTATCCACAAGATTCACAGTCTTCTCTGCTGAGTTCCAGTCTTGGTAAAGGCCATTTCTTCTTTCTGCTTCCTATTTTCCCCATGGAAACTCCTGTCCTGGTGTAGTATCTTAGAAGTAATTAACCTGCGCAAATTTTTACAGTTATTTTTACTGGCTTATATCTGGACAGAATTTGTCTCGAGTCTCAGATAAAACTTTGGACTTTTGAGTGATGTTGGAGTAAGTTAAGATTTGGGGAGCTGGGAAGTGGTGGTGCACGCCTTTAATCCAACACTCAGGAGGCAGCTGAGGTAGGCAGATTTCTGTGAGTTCGAGGCCAGCCTGGCCTACCATTGGGAATGATAGATGTTATAGAAAATTCACGGAGTAGGGTTCAGGGACAGAATGCTATAGTCTGAATGAAAGGTTCACGGTGGGAATGTGGTCCTTGGCTTGGCAATGTTAGGGGTGCTGAAGACTTCTGCAAATGAAGACTAACTTGAGACTGTTGCCAATGGTCTGCCTTTCTCATTCTTTCAAGAGAGTTGTTGCTAAAAAGCAAAGCCAGCCCTTCGCTTCTTGCTGGCTTCCTGTACTATTGTGTGGTCTCCCTTCTTGTCACATGCCGATGCCATCTACTGTTGTGTTATGTAGCTAAAGTGGACCTCTGCGGAGCTAGCCAGTGTCCATATAACGTTCTGGGATGTACAAAACGGTGGGCTAAACTAACCCCCTTTCTTTGCACACTGCCTCAATTTAGGTATTTTGTTACAGTGATTGCAAACAATCTGATATGCCCGGGGGAAACTGAAATAACAGAAAATCTCTTGGCTGCTGTGAGACGTGAAGGAACCCTGTGACATCTCACACAGTGAACCTTAGGTAAGAGCCAGAAGATGGTGCCACTCGAATGGACCCTGAATATTGGGCAGCCCTGCCTTTGCTTTCAGCAGGGGGTGACCCGAGAACCTTGCTGGTGTCCAAGTCCTTTAATAGTTGAGGAAGGTAGAGTTGGGTTATATTTGGAAACGAGAAACCCTCACTGTTTTATAATATAACGATCAAAGAAGATTTTCATAGCATCCACTCTTTCATCTATGGTAGTATCTGCCTTGAAGAACTCATCACAGGGTCAACACAGATAATAATTCAGATAAAATGACCCACTAACTTCAGTGAGACCTTTAGCTATTTGTCTGGGCTTTCAATATTTACAAAACCCACTCGGGATACTTCTCAGAAGCAAGGCTAGTGATTCCCAACCCCCCTAAGGCTTCGACCTCATGTCGTGGTGACCCCAACCGTAAAATCACTTCATTGCTGCTCCATAGCTGTAATTTTGCTGCTGTCATGAATCATAATCGACCCACAGATTGACAACCTCTGCAAGGGAACATTTTGGAAATGCCCTACCTTCATGTGTTTACTTCTTCATATAAACTTTTCCCGTCACGTACGGGTTGGGCCTGGTGGGTTACACGTAAAGGAGAGAATATATAAAAATAACATGGTGTGACATACAAGACCACATTACACGAGCCTGTGATTTCCACCCTGCTGTTCTCTCATGCTAAGCGTAATGAGGCGAGGCACCCTGATGGAAACTACCATGTAGAGAGGCCCTGGTCCCACAGCCCACAGGGGCTGTGAGGCAGTAGCTACTTGGACACGTTTCTGACCTATAGGAACTAGAGTAATTACACAACAGATAATCGAGACACTTACACGTAGCTCTCCCGAGTGCCTGACTCTGGGCTAGGTGCTGTACATGGGATTTCTCTTCTGATTTTCACAAGAATCCTTTGAAGAAAGATAATACGGTTACTTTATAGATGGGGAAACTGGAGCTGAGAGTAATTTGCTAAAGTTACAGACCAAGTAAGTAGAAAAATAATTCAACTTCACGCATCCGGCTTGAGAGATTGAATGTTTAGGTAGCACGCGTTTTCACTCCTGTGGATCTCTCTCTCTAGCCCTGAACACACTTTTCACTGACTTGGCTGGGGTTTTGCTGTTAAAGGGAATTGCACAGTTCTTTAGAATAAAGTTAAGAGCAGGCCTGAACCTTTGGTCCCCTCAGAGAGAGAAGGGCTCTAACTTGTGTGAAATGCACACTCCCCTCTTTGATTCTGAGCTAATAACAGAGGAAATGGACTTCCCAGGGGAAGGGTTAGGGCTGTGGGGGAAGGACTCACGGAGCTTTTTATTTCGGCTTTGATGGCAGGCCATTTTCTTGTGATGAGAAGAACAAATCAAACTGTCCCAAGAAGAATATTATATCGGAACGGACTAGAAGCTGTCTCAGTGGATTGTATCAACAAAAATGGAACTCATACTTCAAATGTTGTAGCTTAAAATAACTTGTAAAAGCAGGTTTATTGCTTTCTTTATTAAAACGTTACTTTACAAATACCTTTTGTCTCCCTTGATATAAATATAGTTACAATACAATTCCATTCTTGGTATACCAAAAGCATAAAAAAAATACAGGAAATGGAGCTACCAATTCCATCACAAGTATTAAAAAGACTGAACTGATACAATTACTACTTTGTGTATATTTTGGCAACCCATTAGCGTTCTCTCTTCATGCAGACACTGTGTCTACATCACCATTTTCAGTGCTCTACTTTGTATCCATTCCATAATCCCTGCATATTCCTCTATGTGTATGAACTTCTGCGGGCCAGTGAGATGGCTCATCCTGTAAAAGACATTTGCCTGGAGAGCTCGGAAAACTGACATTGATTCCTGGAGTTCACAACGGCGGAGAAAACTGATTCCACAGAGCTCTCTTCTGATCTCCACATGTGATCTCCACATGTGCACATAGCACACACATCCACACACACACACACACACACACACACACAGATACACACACACCATATACAAACATACACACACAGACATGCAGACATACAGACACACATAGACATACACATACACACACAGACATACAGACACACACACATAAACAGATACAGAAACACACATGCAAAGACAAACACACACACACACACACAAACATAACACACAGACACAGATATATACACACATGGACACACATAATAATTAATAAATAAGTTAAAAAATTAGGATCTTTTCAAATTTCTGTAATAAATAACTCTGTAGAAACACCTTGTATGCATGCCTTATGACTTCTTTAGGGTAAATTCCTAGATGTGGACTAGGCACGTCAAAGAGTTTACATATTTTAAATTGTTGTAGGTGTTGCCAAATTGCCTTCCAGAAAGGTTGTACCAAAATTAATTCCCCCCAACCACTTACGAGAGTGCCCACTTCCTACAGGCTCGCCAGTGATGGGTGTTAGCGCGTGCCCTTTGAAACCTTCGCCCATCTGATAAGTAGGCAGCGTCTTGTTTGTGTTTGCTTCTCCCGTAATTACTGGGAAAATGAAGCTCTCTTCTTTGGCAATTGTGTCTCTTCCCTTACATTCTTCACATGCTGCTACCCATTGGATTTTGCTTATAATGTCTCATTAGGATTCTGTAATTTGTGAGGTTTAACACTTCCCCGTGCCCTCCGATTTCTCTGGCCTATGCCCATCTCCTCCTGCGGCTTCACTGTTTAGAGTTGTCACACCACTGCATATCTACCCTTGGTTATACTTTCTAATTTACACCTTTCTTCGTGGTTGGATGACCAACCTCCCCACCCCCACCGAGATTAGGTAGTTTCCACGAGGGAACATTTTGAGTCACTGGAAACCAACATTTTGAGGCAAATTTTGGAAAGTAAAACATGAGATAGAATGTGTCATTGGAAAAGACTCTGACTTTTCTCAGGCTTCATGTTTCTCTGAGGGATGTCTTTCATTTTCCACAACTCCCTTTAGCGACTTTAAAGAAAACGCCTCAATAATTTTCATACTTGTAGATATCACCCTTGCACTGAGCTCAGTGTTTCTGTGATTTATTTGGTTATTGCCATTGTTTCTATTGCTGTGATTAAAACAAAAACAAGGAAACAAGGAAAGCAGCCCTTGGAGCAAAAGTGTGTGTTTCAGTTTGTAAGGCAGCCACACTCTGTCACTGATGGAGGCCAGACGAAGCAGAACGACTTAATACACGATTTCACTTAACTGTCACAGCAACACTGCAAGCTAATTATGGTGCCTTTGCTTTTGTAAATGAGGAGATAGGCTGGAAGTGGAGCAGTGACTTCCGGATGTCACACGGTCAAGCGTTGCCTGAGTCAGGTTCAAACTCTTGAAACAAAATCTGCTCCTCCCAGCCATCTCCTGTCACTAAAGAACGCAGTTCTTTAGTGCAGATGGAATTTCTGAGTTCGGATCTTATTCAAGGCTCTGATTTGATCTTAACTTCAGAATGGGCCACCGAGTGTTGGGCTACAACCGTCTTCCTGAGTGAAGATGGGACAGAGGGCAGCTCCCTTGGCTGACGACATTTTATCCAGTGGGAAGCACACACCCTTTACAGAGCGACTGCCCACCTTCTCACAGCTGACCACCTCCGCCTCTTCTGTGCCAGCTCTAAGTGACGGCCCTTTTCACCCCCTCTTCTCAGGGGGGCAGAAACGATGCCCCTTTCACAGCTTCCCTCTAAGTGGGGACAGGACTGGCACAGGGAGGGAGTTTCAGGCTCACTCCCAGGCTAGCTGCCTACAGAGCCTCAGGGGACAGGGTCATCCGACACAACACAGTGGGACTAGATTGGACTATGTTGAGTCCCCACCCCTCCCCAACTCCCTCCACGGCCCCCACCCCTTCACCCTGCCCCTCGTACCCCACCCGCCAGCCCCTGCTTCGGCTCTTCCTTCCCCAGAAGTTGCCTACTCACTGAAGGACAGCACTGGGAGTATACACGTTCCCTTTGCAATGACTGACTTGCTCCTACTCACTGAAGGACAGCACTGGGAGTATACACGTTCCCTTTGCAATGACTGACTTGCTTCTCCTCCCGTAGGGGTGTGGTGCCCTCCCAACCCCAACAAGCAAGATGAGCAGGTCTGGATTATTTATTCTGGTTCATCATTACCTGTCTAGACTTCAGGCCAGTGGGATGCATAGCAACTCTATCCCGTGCAGAGGAGGCCTGTTTAAACCAACTCCTGAAGGCATCCGACATTAAGACTGTCACAATATGCAGAGGAACCAGCACATTCCAGAAATGAAGGAACAATGCTGCTGAGGATGGGATGGGTGATTGGTGGTGACGGGGACCCCAGATACATCCAGCGAGAGCAGCCCACGGAGGTGGGGAGGAGGAGATACAGGCTTGGCGTTCTACGAGAGATGTGCCACCCATCAGAGCACAGATATTCTGTGCCCGTGCATCTTTCTCCATCCTAACTAGAGCAACTGGGTGAGCCCTCCTGGCCCTGCTGTCGCTGCACGGTATCCACACTCTTCCCGTTCTTGGCCGGCTGTCTCATCTCCTGCTGGACGTTTGTTTCTCGGTCTTTTTCTCCAAAGAGCCGCCAAGTTTTGCTATAAAACCCACACGTTGACCTTGCTCGGATGGGTTCCCACACCTCTAGAGTAGAACACGGAGCCTTTACCGAGTCTGTATAGTCAGGTACCTGACAACCTCCATGTTTGCACCTTTTATTGCCCACCAACCCTGCTGCTCCTTTTACAGACCCTGGTCTCCTTCCAACTTCGTGTCCATCTCCTAGTCCTTGGATTCGCTAGTTCTGCTCCTGGACCACTCTCTGTCATGTGACCTGTTTGTATTATTGAATCCGGGCTCTAATGCCAATTTCCTGAAGGACCTCTCCGCCACCCCAGCCACCTCATTTAGCGGCAGGGCCATTTGCTGCTGCCTGTGCCACTTTGGACTTGGCTCAGGTGAGGGAGGATGAGGAAACAGCAGAAGAGCTGAGACAAGGTGAGAGACGCCAGAGGCGGCGCATAAACTCTGAGTGCTAAGTGCAGCTCGGGGAGCGTAAGGTCATCGCACGTGGGTCTCTGCAGGGCGGCAGTGTCAGCGCAGTCATCTGGGACCAGGGATATACAGTCAGAACTCTGTACACACTGCCAACATCCTCACTTGGACTAGGGGCAGCCCGTGTCATTCCCCTGAGCCTGACCCTGGATAGGACGGGCCTTCCCCTTCCCATGGGACCGAGGCACTGCCATCCCTGGCATGGACAACACATGCTCACTCAGGGCTTCAGCCCACGCCACAGCCCACCTTCGTTTAGCCCACCTTAATTTTCTGCATGCTGCTGCCCATCACTGCCTGATGCTAAATTATGCATTAATTTATTTACTTGGTTTTTTGTCTTTTTCCCTCATCCATAGGCAACTGTGAAAGAATTGAATTTTGTTTTTAATTTTTATTATTTATTTATTTAATTTTGCGTTGCGCATTGCCGTGCCCCAGAACCTAGGAGATCGTAGCAGATGCTCACTAGACATTGCCTGAGTAAAAGAATGGATAGAAAAATGGATCCTTTGAAGGAAAAGGCTGTGCCTTATCAGGTAAGGCACCAGAGCTGGGTGAGAAGTGACAGCCATGCCCACTCAATTCAGGCGGAGGTCGTGGTAAACAGAGACCGGAAGCAATGCAGATGGAGCTGTGCAGCCCTTATTTTCTTGATCACACTTCTCATCTGTCAGAGTTTTGTGTGCATGAGGCCTGGCTGCTCTCGGTAGCAAACTCCCGGGAGTCTGCCTGTTGCTCAGGACTGGCATTTCTGTGCAAATGCTTTGTGCATCCCTTGCCAGGCCTCTGTGGTCAGCTTTGCTTACAGCTCACCCCTTAGTTGTTTATAGTGACCAGCCCCGGGCACTCAGGGTTAGTGAGGCTCCGTCAGCTGTGTGGGTTTGACTCAAGGATGGGAGAGGCGTGTTGGAGAGCGTGGGGTTGGGTAACAGGAGACGGTAATGCATCCTTTCTCCTCCCCCGAGATGCAATTTCAGCCATTCTCACAGCGTGTTTTCATTGTACAGTAGATGCAGGAGCCCCAGCTAGTGTGAGAACCAAATGTGCATGAGGAAAACACAGTCATGGCACAGTTCCTGCGTGGCTCCCAGGCCATGTTCTCAGCATTGAGAAAGCTCGAATGTCTAAACAGCTGACCTTGTGGTGTGGTGGTAGGTTTGCACAATCCCCGAGGGTCATTTAGTCATATGCATCCCACGGGGGAGATCAAGTGCATTCTGAGTAGAGGAAGATACGGGTGCCCTTATGACTTGACTTCCTTCTACAACCTCGCTAAGCCTCTGGTCAGCTACTGGAATCTTCCCTCCTGGAGACGGCTCAGTTCTTAGTGGCACCTGGAAGCTGCTTTTGACTGCCGTTGGTCCCTTTGCTTTTGCATATTCCAGAATGCTTGGAAATACTGCTGAACTCTTCACCATCTTGCATCAGCCTTTTCCTCCAGCTGGGAAGTTATCAGTGAGAATTGCCTGGCTATTTGTTGGTAGAACGCGATCATTCCTCATTAGTTGGGGTGGAATTCCCTGGTGATCTTTTGCCTCCCAATCATGCAGTATTTCCACATCACCCATCTAGTGTTGTAATTTCTCTGGCTGCATTAAGCCTGTAGGCTTTTCTGGAATTATTGCTTATAAAGACATATTTAGAAATTGTTTATGGAGTTATTTTTAGTGGAAAGTCATGCAATGAGCTCTAATTGTCACTCTTCCAAAACTCCAAAGGATGCCACTAAAATTCTAGGGACTAGGTCCAGGGCAACTCTTTGCTAGGGTGACAACAGCACAGCCATTGGCACCATACCTAAGGTTATCTGTCGGTCACCCCTGAGACCACTAAATAATCTTTCTTCGTTTTCCATGACACCAGTTGATTAATTTGTCAGATGAAGGGCTGAGAGTTGTACAGGGGAGGAGCTCAGTCTGTCTTGATGAATATTGAGTTCCAAATATGTAATACAGTGGCTGACATATAGAATATGCTTGGCTGAATGAATGTCTTTCCTATCTATGAGTCGCCCACTTTTATAAATGATGGATTTGAAGCCGCCAAATGGCTGATGTTCTTGTTATATGTGCCTGATACACACATATGATGGAGAATAAAGCTCTCACCATCTATATAGTTTTAGAACTCAACACAGTGCTCAGATTGGTTGAGATGGGCAGCAACCAAATGGCTTCTTAAGGGGGAGTTTCTTAGATGCTTACAGCATTTTGAAAACAATAAGGGTATGTTTACTATGAAAACTAATCAAGACACACAGTTTTGATTTGAGTGTTTTTTCTGCATTATATTATTATTTATTCAATGTTCATTTTCTTTTTCACACAATAAGGCTCCAAACCAAGTTGTCTAAATTAATATCTGAGATAGCTAGAGGCATGTGTCTGTGCCTCCCTTCCTTCATCTACAAGAACAGTGGTACACACCCATCATATAGTTGTAGAGAATTGAATGACTTATTCCAGAGCAAATAGTCAGGACGTTGGCAGTGACTAGGTCTTGGCTTTCAGAAGGTGAGATATTTCCAACTTGCCTCTTTTAAGGGTTTGGAAACCATTCCCGAGGGTGTTATGACACTCCCATGATGGATCAATATTCTTCTTTATGTTTGTTTTTAGGTGCATTGCAAAGTGTGTAGACCCTAGAGATGGGGTGAGCTCTTAAAATATGTATTCTGTACATCTTAACCTATAGAAACCTTGTGTGTTATATAACAGGCCATAAAATGTCTTCCACAGTATTCTGCCTGTGCTGTCTAACATGTATGCCATAGACCACCTGTGGCTGGGTACATTTAACTCTCACTAAAATACAATAAAATAACAACAAAACAGGAGCTCTATTGTGGGTCTTACCACACTTTAGTGTTCAGTAGCCTCAAGTGCAGAGTTAGAGCATATCCCTGTTACAAACAGTTTTCCCTCCGGCCTGGCCCAGCAGCTGCCTCAGCCCCCAAGTAATACACAGAGACCCTATACTAGATATAAAGCTGCTGGCTAGTTACTAGCGTTTCTTATTGGCTGACTCTGTCTTAAGCATTAACTCATTTCTATCAATCTAAATGTTTCCACGTGGTCTTATCTTACCAGAGAGAGGGTCTGGACCTTCTTCCCTAAAATCTCCACATCTTGAATCTCCTACTACATCTCCCAGAATCCTCCTTGTCTCCTAGTCCCACCTATCTTGCCTTCCTATTTGCCAACAGTGCTTTATTCATTAACCAATAAGAGAAACATATCTATAGAATGACATCTCAGGAACTTCTATGGGATAGGGCTGATGTATATACAATCTCTAAAGCCCAAAGGGCCAAAATGAGAGTACCAAAGTCACACAGCTAGTTCAGATCATGTCTCTAGCTGGAGTATAATTCTGGTCTCGTGTTTTCTGTGTCAAGTTACTTTCCACTTGGCAATGAAGACACTTAGAGCTCCATGATACCCGCTTGGGTCCTGGCCTATGTACACTGTCTTAGCCTTGGTTTCTGGGAAGTTAACTTGGATGGCTGCAGATTACCTACCCGAGGGTTCACTTTACTAACGGGGATCTGCTTTATCTTCCCAATTCATCGTCTTTTCTTTTGGGAATCAGCAGGTCATTAGATGACTCACGCACAAAAGAACAACAATGCACCAGCCATTTCTTCTAAGTGGTTTACATTTAACTGAGGACTACAAGACACAGGATGGTTGTGTGATGTGTTCCAGACAGTTGTGGGAGTGGGATTTGAACCCATGGAGTCTGTGTGCACCCCACCCCACCTCTGTTCTTATCTGCTACAGTACACAGTGCTCATCAAGCAGCTGCCCTGCGAAGAACACGGTTTCCGTTTTTATTTCCTTTTTGTTTTTGTGTGTTGTGTGTACCTGAATGTACATGTGTGGTATATGCACATGTATGTGGATGCACATACCTGTGAGTACATAGAGGTCACAAGAGGATGCTATGTGCCCTGCTCTATCATTTCTATCTTTCCCATGAGACCTGATTGCTCACTGAACCCAGAGCTCACTTGGAGGCTTACTGGCCGGCCAGTGAGCTCCCAGGATCCTCCTGTCTCTGCCTCTCAGTTACAGACACAGGGGGCCATGCCCAGCTGTTATGTGGATGATGGAAACGCAAACTCAGGTCTTCATGCTTGTACAGCGAATTCTCATACCCACCAAGCTACGTCCCCGCCTGAGAACGCGAGGCATTACAGTAATTGCCATGCAAGAAATAACTAGACCAGAGATAGAAGAAGAGAAAAGCGTATCTTAGTATTTGAGTTGCATATAGTTCTGGGAGTTACAAGCGTGGACATATCCGTGAATTCATTTACTTTCTGCATCTCTAAAGCCAAGCCTTTTCTCTTCTTCTTTCCTAAAACCTAAAGCAACGCCCTGCAATGATTACGCCCAGCAAACAGTTGATGATCGTTCCCAGGCAGGCCTTCTGCTAGGCTTCCTCCTTCCTGGGCCCCGGTCCATCCGGATGAGCTCTGAGAAACCTCTGTTGCCTGGTCGGGGCTGCAGGTGAATGGAGGAGGAGCATGAAGGATCGGGACTGTCAGTTGACGCTCTGATGACAAGTCTGAGGAGGGCAGCCCACCAGGGGCTTCTCAGTTAGGCACCAGAGTTACGAACACCTGTGATAAGGAAGATTTCTGCACAGATTCACAAGTGTGGAGAGAGGCACATTTCTGACATGCGGACAGGCTGAGTCGTTGATTTCCTGGTTTGGCAGTGTTCTTATTTCTTCAGAGTACCCCTGCCCACACTTGTTGGTAAGGCACACTGGCAGAGGTGCTGTGTAAACATGCTGTGGCTGGCACTGTTCAAACAGCAGCAAGAAGCCTCTCAAAGCCACCTCGTGTGGGTGCGGAGCCCCTCCCAAGGTTTCAAATGGGTGAACGAATGTTGTGCCGAATTGCAATTACCTCTGCTAATCAGTCCAATCAGAACCGTGTTATGATCAAGTTAATAGCAGCCTATGGTGATTTTTTTCAGTTCCCGATCCTTCAACTTTGATAGTTGAATTTGATTTTCTTGTGCTTAATATGCTCTTTATTAAATGTTAGTTAGCATTTCGGCCAAGTGCTAACCCTCATTTTCATAAGGTGTTCCGGGTTATGGGTAAGTGGAATTCAGTAGCTGAGGGAGCTTCCTCCCTGAACTCTCTCCTTCTGGGAATGTCATAAACTTAAAATGATTGGCATAAATCTTACTTTTTATTTCTCTTCCTTCTCCCTTTCTCTTGTAGGCTAGAAGGTAATTCTACAAAGGAACTTTGGTGGGTACATTAACCGGCTTCTCCTGAGCAAATCTTCTGCCTAATTGGCAGCCACCATCCCCTCTGCAGAGGGTACTGTCTCCCATCACCCTCAGTCACAAACACACACTTCTAGCACACCACACTTCTGCACGAGTTTTAATTAGTGGACTAATTATCCGATTACGATTATGTTAAATGGGACAGTCCTAGATTTTCTCTCCTCTTTTACGTTCTTATTCCAACTTTCATCTGCTAGGTCAGGAGGAAGTCTTTCAGGCCCAGATGATGCTCACCTGAGGAGATTGGAGAAGCCGAGTCAGGCACCTCTCTAACCCGCACATTAAGCAGCCTTGTGGTCAGGCTACTGAGTAGGCATCTCTACAAAGAACTGGCAGAATGGAAACAGAATGAACAAACGGTGCTAGAACAGTGGAGTACTAAAGACAAGTCGGGGCAAGTGACTGCAAACCAAGATTTGAGAAGGAGCGCTAGGGTGAGGGTGTCTTCTGCAGGCTGCCATTCAGGCGTGCTGGTCAGGATGCCCCTCTTCTGCGTGTAGGATAGCCTGTGATGTGACGATAAGGGTTCGAGAGCGCTGGCTACAACTCGAGGGTTTGGATGTCCTGAGGAGGAGGAGCTGGAGAGATGGCTCAGTGGTTAGGAGCACTGGCTGCTCTTGCGGTGGACTGGGGTTTGATCCCAAGCACTCACACCGAGCAAGTCCCAGATGCCTGCTCTAGCTCAAAGGCCATGGTTGGGAGTCACATATCAAACAGCTTGCATATCAGATATTTACGCTATGATTCAGAACAGTAGCAAAATTATAGTATGAAGCAGCAACAAAATAAGGTTATGGCTGCTGGAGGGGGGTCACCACAACATGAGGAACGTATTAAGGGTCACAGTATTGGGAAGGGAGAGAGAGAGAGCCCTTGCTTTGGGGGAACCAACACCCTCTTCTGGATCCAAAGGACACCTGCACCCATCTGCCCATACCTCCACACAGACATATGCATAGACACAGATACTTTTTAAATCTTTATTTAAAAAAAAATTGTTCCATGGTATAGACACAATGTCATTCCTATGGGTGTCAAGGGTGGGAGAATCTTCAAGTGCATAGAGAACATCATTTCCAGGTAATGAACTATGAGGCTGGTAAAATGATGACGCAAGGGTCAAAGGAAACAAAAATCAGTCCCCTGTTTCTGTTACTGTTTTATGTTAAGAAAGCAGGAAGCCCATATATAATCGAGAATCTTTCCTAGAAACAAGATTCACGAGACAGTCTCAAGGTTCTTCTTCCACTCAAGGGAGATGTTTGCCTGGCATGGCCAAGTCTGAGCTTCAATCCACAGGTGTCCCCAGCGTCACGAGAGAGGCAGAAAATGGGCAGAAGGTCCCCCGAAGGAAGCTTGAAAGGGGGCTAAGGGAATCTGCCCAGGGAGACTCTTTGTCTGCTTACCTTTTCCAGACAACGAAAGAGGCACTGATGGACCGTCTGAACCTCCCAGATGCTCTTTGAAATGAAATGCGCTCTGGAAGGATTGTTAATACAAAGTATGGATGACCGTCTCTGTCCTTCAATTTTATAATTCTTCATTGTTCTGAAATAGAGGCATATGCCAGAAAAGTCATGGTGGCTTCGAACGAAGTATTAACACAGCACTTGAAGACACAAGGCTCCCGGTATCAGTGCGTGACCCCTCATTAAATTCCGCGTGAGTTGCCAGAGAAAGTACGAGCTGGCCTCTGCTGCAATCCTCTAGTTAAGTGTTTGATAACTGAGCTGTCTTACAATCAGCCATTAGATATATGGAGATGGATTCCCGCCTGTATCTGAAGCCTACCTTCCAACTTCTGTCAGAGTTTGCTGAGCGTGAGAAGGTGGAGTTAACTTTTATTTTACTCATCTGTTTATTCATTATTTACTTGTTCACTGTGCCTGTGTGGATGTGTGCATGTCACAGCATGTGCAGGGAGCTCAGGGAGCCATGTGCCAGCTTGGAGATGTGTCCCCTCCTGTCATGTGGTTTCCGGAGATTGGACTCAGGTCATCAGGCTTGCCGGAAAGTGCCTTTACCTGCTCAGACTCAGACAGCCTCCCTGCCTGGGTAATATTTTATTGGTGATTATTTCACACCAGGGGTCTAGTCTCAAACAATATTCTTCCTTTACTCATGCTCATAAAAAATAAAATAAGAAGGCATATTTAAAGTCAGTAATTAATTTTTTTCAATAAAAGTAGGAAAAGAACTATTATTTTTGTTTTATTAACAGTTCCTTGTTGTTATGGGGGTTGTTGGGTTCTAATAGTTCTACTGGGTAGAGAAAATATGAAAAAGTTGCTTTGGGCTTACCCATTAAAGTATAACTATTGAAAAGCTACTCTTCAAACCAAACGATCTTCACTGTCTGCTGAGTTCTGCTACCTGCCATCTTGCTTTGCAAACCGTGTGTATCGCTTATGCCTAATTTCATACTCACACTTTCAGGGAGACGTGTGGGACTGCTGCTGTCATGTCTCACCTTCCAGGCCTTGATGGGGAAGAGAGTCCCAGAGGGAAAGTGCCCGTCTGCCCCGAGAGTGGAAAGCAGACCTGCAGGCGTCAATGAGTCATTGTGGAAGTAGGTAGTCCTAGCTTCAGTGAGAATGGGAGTCACTCAGAGGAGCGATGCTAGCGACTCAGGCAGAGGAAGTTGAGGGAAGCCCGCTGAGATGCGGGTAAAGACAGGAGGCGGCTTGGGCCCTGTGAAAACTAGGAGACCAGCAGTAGGACTACTGAAGAGGAGGATGGTGCTTGAGCTGGTGCTCTGGGAGAATCCTTGACCTCTGACCTGGAGTGATGCTCAGGTGAGAGTGCTTTAGTGGTGCAGTGCAGGGCAGAGAGCGCATTAGGAGTGCAGTGCAGGGGCAGTGCGCGCATTGTTACACACCCTGCTATAGCTCTGTTGCTCGTGGGTCAACGGGGTCAGTGAGCCCACGGAGTGAAAGGCTACCTAAAGGAGGAGCCAGGAGTAGGGTTGTATACCTTTATTCCCAACACTCAGGATGTTGAGGCAGGAGGATTGCTGCATAGAAAGTTTCATGCCAGTCAGAAGTACACAGTAAGAGGTCCTGTCTCAAAACACAGATGCCAAAAGCCAAGGAGGAGGCTACTTTTAGCTCTGGGGACTTGGTGACATTTTGAGAACTGTGGTGACATCAAATACTCCAAGTCCTTCAATGTTTTCACACGGCCTTTCCAGGGACATGATTTTAACCAAACACGAGACTAAAACTAATTGGACTGTTTCAAAGCAATTGTTCCGCACTATCTCAGAAGTTTATCTGGAGATTATGTTGGCCCGGCATCATGGCTGCCGAGCCTCAGCATCCTGAGACAGGGAACACAGGCTGCTCCTGCCCAGAGGCTGCTGGGTGAGCTCAGACCACCCAGGCATTCAGGCTCACAGAGAATTAAAATATTTAGGGCAGATTTTGACACAGTAGACCATGTTTAAGAATCACAATCCTGTGTTTATACGACCAAAGAGCCCCCTTTTCTCCATTCGCCATCCTTTTGTTGTCATTAAAAGGGCATTTGGCTTAGCTTGAGACCAAGGCTACTTCTTTAGAATCTTTGACTTTGAAGCAAACTTAAATCAAACAATTTTAATTTCCACTTAATATAAACATCGTGTTTTATCTCTGCCTGGACCATATCTCCCCTCCTTTCCAAGTCATTATAGAATAACTCTCACGAGCACTGACCATGCACATTAAAAAAAATCGGGCATCTCAGAACATTTTGTCCTGTTGTAGTTCAGACGTAAACTTTCTATTCTTCTTGGAATACCAGATTCCTAGGGAACTGGGGTGTTTCCTGCCTTTTATCTTGCCATGTTATTCCCCCACTCCCAGTGTATTCCTGGCTGGCCTGATGTTCACCATGTAGCCCAGGCTAGCACTGAACTCTCCCCCCCCCCCCCCCCGTCTCAGCTTCTTGAGTGCTGGGCTTACAGACAGGCACCACCACAGCTGGTTCCAAAAAGTATGCTAATGGAAAAGGAGGTTGAGGTGAGGAAAGACAGACAGCCACTGTGATGCTCTCTTGTCACTCTCTGTATGCCCTTTAGAAGGATAAAAAGCACCCACACTGACTTCCAAGAGAGATGCCGCTGGGATGCCAAGAGGGCCAGGGTTCTGAGATGAGAACAGTGTTTGCTAGATGAGCTTTGCCCCGCAGCTCATGATATTCTGGGCATTTGACTGCTTGCCCAAAGAGGTGTTACTGAAGGTTCAGGTTTGAGCTTTAAAGGGTTATTTGAGAGACGGCACAGCAACAGAAGCCTGGAACGCACTTGGTTTAACTAGTATTTTGACAATTGAGGACAGCGTGCCTGGGTTTAGAGCTGAGCTCAAGTGTTCAAACATGTGCGGCTTTCTCTGAAGCTGGAAGGCAGGTTACCTCCGTGTGTGGGTGGAGCTGGAAGACAGCCCTGAAATAGATGAACAACACAAAGCTTTGCTTGGCCAACGGTGGCTTAAATAGGACTGCAGACTCGACATTTATTTCTCTCCAAGGCAGAGAGTCAGCTGGGAATGTTTTCCAAGTGCTCAGAAGTTCAGCCCCAACATCACTGGGGCTCCTGGACCAAATTCAGTTGTTGATCCCCAAAACTGCAGCCCAAGAAAAGGGCCCCAGCATAACGTGGTGAGCAAGCAGACCTGCTGAGTCAGACCCCATGCACACGGCTTTCCTTCGGGGCTGAGAAATACAGTGCTAACAGACTCCGGCTCTGCCAGCTTCTGCATCTGCCATCTAGCAGGGGATTGCCACACTCAAACTAAGAGGAGCATCACAAGCGGCTGGGGCTGGGGCTGGGGCTCAGTGGGTAAAAGTTCTTCTGCATCACTGTGAGGACCTGTGTTCGAATCCCCAGAACCAACACAGAGCTGAGGTTGGTAGGCACTGGTCTGGAATCCCAGTGATGCTAAGGCAAGATGGGAGGCAGAGATAGGAGTGTACCCAGACAGAAGCTTGCAGACAAGTGGTGAGCAGAGACGCAGAGAGAAACCGTGAGAGGGGAGCCATACCCCAGGCTGTCCCATCAGCTTCACACTTCTGAATACACGCCTCTGCACCCCCCCCCCTCTCTCTCTCTCTCTCTCTCTCTCTCTCTCTCTCTCACCCACACACACACACACACACACACACACACACACTAACACACACAGTAAAAAACAAAAAGGGGGAAAGAAACAACATTCTCTGAAGCAGGGTTTCTTAAACTTTTCCACTCACAAGCCCTTTCACTCAATACAATTTTTTATGCAACCGTGGCTATATAGGTATCTAAAGCAAACATTTACTGAAAGCAAACCATAAAGTAATTTGTTTTAGAACAAGTTCTTGCTGAACATGCAATTATGCTGTTTATTAAAGATAAAAGCAAGCTTGGCTGGTAGTCAGATGGATGGGCTTGCTTGGTTATTATTATTTTTTAATATTTGCTTTAAATTATTTGTGCAAGAGGCAGGCAGATCTCTGTGAGTTTGAAGCCAGCCTGCTCTACAGAGCAAGTCCCAAGACAGGCTCCCAAGCAATACAGAGAAACCCTGTCTTGAACCCCTTCCTCCAAAAAACCCAAACATTATTTGTGTGTGTGTGTGTGTGTGTGTGTGTGTCTGTGTGTCTGTGTGTCTATGTGTCTGTGTCTGTGTCTGTGTGTCTGTGTCTGTGTGTCTGTGTCTCTGTGTCTCTGTGTCTGTGTGTCTGTGTCTGTGTCTGTGTCTGTGTCTCTGTGTCTCTGTGTCTGTGTCTGTGTCTGTGTCTGTGTCTGTGTCTTTGTATCAATGTGTGTCTATGAAGGCCAGAATAGAGCATGGAATCCCCTGGGGCTGGAATTACAAGAGGTTGCACCTTCACCAAGTGGATGCTGGGAGGTGAACTCTGGGCCTTCAAAGAGCAGAAAGCCTTTAACCACTGACCTATCTCTCAGCCCCTTGCTTGGTTATTTTGGCATAAAGACTTGAATTTTTTTGCATTAATATTTGATGTTTTATAACATCTTCAAAATTTTTCAGAATGGACCAATATATTGCTTTTATGATGTTCAATTCCAAGAGTGTAGCTTCGCATAACACGTAATTCAAAATGGCAGATACATTTAGGCCTCCTCACACATTGTCATAAATTCTGTCTTAATTTCACACCTATTTTCTTTTTCTTGAGACAGGCTTTTATTATGTAGCTCCTGATGGCTCAGAACTTGCTGTGTAGACCAGGCTGGCCTTGAACTCACACAGACTCATCTGCCTCTGCCTCCCAAGTGCTAGGATTAAAGGTGTGTGCTACCACGCCTGGCTTAGCATTTTTTAAAGAGTGAAGTTGAAGTCAGAAATTCAATCAGAAAATCTTAAAGCCACAAATACTCCAGCACAGTAAGATACAACTATATACTCACTCGATGTGCCAAAGAACGATAATGCGAAAACGTTGAAACTCTTTTATCTATTGTGTCTCTAGAAGAGCAGGGACCTTTGTGCAGACTGTAAGAGGCTGCGCTGCATCCCAAACAGCAACCAGTCTGAATCTGGCCAGGCCACCCTGCACCAGTGTTGTGTGTTCAAAACCCAGGCTACAGTGAAGGCATTCGCTACAACACCGCTGCCAGAGACACCTTGGAGTCACTATGTTTTGGTTTTAAATTATGTTTCTTTTCATATTCAGAAACATTTTACTGTTGCCAATTGCTCTGTGATTCATAAGCTCAGTTCCAGGACCCAGGCGGGTCATGAGCTACAATTTTATACAGACAGCATTATGTATGTATGTATGTATGTATGTATGTATGTATGTATGTATGTGTATATATATATACATATATATATTGGATTTGAAAATAGCACATGAAGTTGGAGGGAAGGGTAGGGGTGAGAGGAGTCAGAGGGGAGGGAGTAGGGGTGGGTTTATGAAATTCTCAAGCAACAACATTTTTTGGAAGCTGAGCTGTGTTATGAGTATGTTTTTCCCTGCTGGCCCTCCTGGTCCCAGAGCTGTGGCAGCCACAAATAACACACAGAGACATTGTATTACATAT
The DNA here is from genome assembly GCA_030556225.1 of Cricetiscus sungorus. Taxonomy (NCBI): domain Eukaryota; kingdom Metazoa; phylum Chordata; class Mammalia; order Rodentia; family Cricetidae; genus Cricetiscus; species Cricetiscus sungorus. Next base: position 887,015 of record JANBXA010000411.1, on the reverse strand, counting down.
AATTCTGTTGGCCTATTACTAGTTTCTTATTGTCTAGCTCTGTCTTAAATATAACCCATTTCTATTAATCTAAGTGGTCTCATCTTACCGGAGAGAGGGGCTGGCGCTCTCCCCGTCCTCCATCTTGAATCTCCACCTACTACCTCCTCTCTCCTCCTTGTCTCCTAGTCCCGCCTATCTTGCTTTCCTATTGGCCAACAGTGCTTTATTCATTAACCAATAAGAGAAACATATTTACAGAATGGCATCTCCATCAGAGCTGTAGGGAGGAGTGACAGTGACTGTATGTATGTCCAGAGCTTGTTCTAGGAGGATGACATTATTTACCATCAACCCTATGATCTCTCCCTTCCTCCAGTCCCATTCTTCTCTTCGTGGTCTTTGTCCCATCAGCTTATGGAGACTCAGAATGTGGTCCCTGACTGGAAGCCAAAGGGTCCCCACAGAGTGAGTACCCAGTATTGCCGTACTCTGGAGCAGGAGAATAAAAGAAAAGTTATTTCTCATGGCTTAGATTAAAACCACAACGAAACTGCTGATCAAAGGTGAATATAGGTACAAATACCTACCAGAAGGAAAAGAAAAGTCTCTGATTTAAAGTTTGGTCTGAGATCCAACATGATGTGACTTCTAACAATCGTCACATGGATATGACAGTCCTACTAGCTAATAGAGCTTCTCCTCAACCTGGATGTCAGGAGAAAAGAAGCTCCCACCTTGCCATTTCAGCAGAAATGGACCAACCTTAGTTATCCGCCATGGCCACTGGGCAAGCCGACCTCGTGCTGGCATCCTGAACAGACTCCAAAGGATCTGATTCAGGTGATCCTGCTATAACTGGATGCCAAGACATAAAACTCGAATGTGATGGATTGTCTCAGAGTCAATGCCAGCTTTACTGGGTGTGTTGTGGATCTTGCAACATGAATGGATTTATGCTATAGAGTTTGACAGCTGTGGCGCCAGAAGATAAACAGAATTACAAGATCATTCATGAAAGCTGATCTTGCTGGCAAAACAGGAGAACACATGGCTGGCCAAGTTCTTTCAAGATCAGACAGGCCCTGACAGCGGCTTTATCTGGATGTTTGCAGAGATGCCCCTCCCCCAGCAGCAGAAGGCCCCCATGAAAGCAGCAGCTCGCAGCAGCCAACTTTACGTGAAGGCTGTCATGTTCCCAGAGGCGCAGCTCTGCAGAAGGTGGTTGGTCCGGCAGCCCGAGGACTTGACACCGGCAAGGAAACCGAAGGCCCACTGTGTGCTCTCTTCTCCAGAGAGGGAAGAGCTGACCAGGGACTGGCTTGAAAAATACATCACCTAATAGAAAGAGACTCACTCAAGGACAACTCACCTGAGCTTGGCAAGGGTTATAGTGGCAGACTATTCTGGGACAACCTGAAATAGATTAAAATTAGACCAAAAAAATCCATAGTAAAATGATTGTGCGTTTGAAGCTGAAGGAAAGAAATCTCTCTGCCGAGCAGTCTCAGCAGATTTTCACAGGACTCATTCAATCCTTTTTCCTTTGTGTTCCAGCTCTCTGTAAAGTGAGGTGATGTGCATGTTGACATTGTGATGACCCTTTGCTGGTTGATAAGAGAAGGGAAGACTGTCAAAGGCATTGCTTTACCTCAGTTTGGTTTTGTGGAAGTAGGAAGGCCCCACTCTCTGAAAATGAGGGTTCCTGGGTTTTCTTGATTGTAAGCATGGCACCCTCAGAGTAGCTAATAAAGCTGAGTTCACATGGCCAGAACCACCTCCTCCTGGAGCCCCAGCTCCAGCTCACGAGGCCATGACCTGACTTCCCTGCAGGGGAAGCCATGACCTCTGAGGGCTGCAGCTTCTTCGGCAAGCTTGTCCTTGGCCTCCTCGTCACAGTGCCCTGGCCTTCCCAGCCTTCAGCGGCCCTGACTCCCAGTACCATAGTCCAGCCTTTGTTCACGCTACAAGAGGCTGATTAGGGCAATCAAAAAAAGCTGAGGCCCGGGAGCCAGGAGTTAAGGCTGGAATTTTGGTTCTTAGTAGCTGACTGTGAAACTGTGAACATGTCAGTTCTTGACTTAGTCTTAGTATACTCACGATTTGGAAGGCCGCATGATTTCTGGTGATGTCTCAAGAGGAATCTTTCTCCATCCAGTGCAGTGAGTGCAGGGTTAGTTATGTGTGTAGAACTCAGCCTGCTTCCTCCTCCTGTTGCTTTCTCTGCTGCAGGACTGACAGCCTTGAAGAAGGGTTACAGCGGTGGCAACAATGTCCACTGTGCTGAAATGCTGGACGTCAGAGATCAGTGCGGACTTTTGCCATCACCACAGGGGACAGCCACGGCTGCTCAGCCTTTTCCTGGCCAGGCTATGCTGGGAGACCCCTTCTGGTCCCATGTAATGCCCATTCTCAATGGAGCTCATCTGGATAAAAACGGTGAAATAAGGCTGTGACCAGAGTCTTTTCTATCCTGCTTGGCCCCACAGCCATTTCTAAATAATCACTCAGGAACTTAATATTAATTATAAATGTTTGGCCCATGGCTCAAGGTTATTACTAGCTCGGTGTTACATTTAAATCAACCCACTTCTATTAATCTGTGTATCATGTGGCCTGTGGCTCACCAGTGCTGCTCTGGCCTGTGGCTCCTTGCGTGGCTGCTGGTGTCTCTCAAGCTCTTCCCTCCTTCTCCTGTATCTCTGCTTGGATTCCCCGCCGGGCTCTATCCTGCCTTGCCATAGGCCAAAGCTGCTTCATTTATCAACCAGTGAGAACAAGACATGTTCACAGCATACAGAAAGACATCCCACACCATAAGGCCAAGAACACTACAGGATTTTAGCCAAGTCCTGAACCCTTCCCGAGAATGACCCATATTTGGATGCAGACATATAGGACAGTACAAGGGATCTGATGTTTAAATCCACTTTTTGGAGCTTACAAGTGAGTCAGGCCAGTAGAGTGGGTAGTTATGCATGGATTCAATTTACTTTTTATGATTTTTAAAAATTATTATTTCTATTTTTGAGATTATAATCTAATTATATCATTTCCCGTTCGCCTTTCCTCCCTTCAAATTATTAATCACCAAGTCTGGCTTTTTTAGGATGTTGAAATTCCATAACAATGGCGGCTAAAGTATGAGAAATGGTGTTAAGGCCTCCAGAACTCACACAAATACCATGGTAACCTACCAATAATTCCAGCCTCTGAATGTTAAGACAGCGTTTCCAGGCCAGGCTGGCTAGCAAGGCCAGCCATTTCACTGAACTCTGCATTTGACTGAGAGACCCTGCCTGGAAAGAACACGGTGGGAGCCTTATTGAAGATGAGTTCCAACATCAACACCAGGGCCTCTACACGCTGTCATTCACACGTGTACATGCACACCCACACACTTGCAAAACAAGCATAATGCACACCGCGTACACACATACAAGCACATGTGAAAATGGAAAAAGGGAAATCATCATTCGTAACAAGTAGGAGACAGCCCTGCTGCTCCGCATGAAGAGCAATTCCTGGCTGCAGTTCAGAAAAGACGTCAGTAAGGGTGGGTGTAGCAGACAAAGGTGATGGGGTGAATGCTGCCTCAGTACTGTTGCTTTTCTTCCGGAGAAAAAGAAAGGAAGGAGGAAGCAAGGAAGGAAGCAAGGAAGGAAGGAAGGAAGGAAGGAAGCAAGGAAGGAAGCAAGGAAGGAAGGAAGGAAGGAAGGAAGGAAGCAAGGAAGGAAGGAAGGAAGCAAGGAAGGAAGGAAGGAAGGAAGGAAGGAAGCAAGCAAGGAAGGAAGGAAGGAAGGAAGGAAGCAAGGAAGGAAGCTTTTCTTTCTTCTTAGCAATCGGGGCATAGTATGGTGTGAGATATAGAATCTATAGTTTTTTACAAGTTTGGTTCACATATGGCTGTTTTTACTATTGTGTGTGTTTGGACAAGTTTTTCGCCTTTCTAAGCCTTGAATATCTCCACTTCACAGAGGAGAGCCCAAACTCCCTTCAGTGGTATGCGTATTAAACGAAGTAATTTGCATATGTGCTTGCTGCTTGGAAATCTTTTAATAAATGGCAGATATTCTTAAGAAAAGTCAGATCCCAGGGGTGCCACAAGGGGCTGGTAACAGATGGACATACACACACACACACACACACAGACACACACACACACACAGACACACACAGACACACACACACACACACACACACACACACACACACGCACGCACAAACAGACACATGCACGCACGCACACACACAGACACACACGCACGCACGCACGCACACACACGCGCACAGACACACGCACACACACCGAGTTACATTCTCATGGACAGCCTGACCTATTGCAGTTGGTTCCAGGTGACCGTGGAACCAGCTCTGTATTTTTCTGTGCCTTTCCTGTCAGGGTCAGCAGCTTAGTTTACTGCCTTCAGCCATCTGTGACAGGTTGGGCCAACATTCACAGCAGGGACAGACAGTCGCCAACAGAGAGAAGCAACAGAGGACTTCTGCTGCCTCGGTGCCAGCCCTTTCTAGGAAACTCATTTATTTTATTCTTTTATTAATTTAGTTTATACATTCCAATCCAGTTCCTCCTCCCTCCTCTCCTCCTGCTCCCCTCCCCCACGCCCCCTACCCACTTCCCATCTGCTCCTCAGAGAGGGTAAGGCCTCTCTTAGGAAGGCTACTAAGTCTGTCCCATTGTTATGAGCAGTGTTCCCACCAGCCTGGTCCCACAGCCGTGCCAGCTCCCAAATAACACACAGAGACGCTGTATTAGATATAATGCTGTTGGCCTGTTACTAGCATTTCTTATTGGCTAGCTCTATCTTAATTATTAACCCATTTCTATTAATCTAAGTGTTTCCATGTGGTCTTGTCTTAGTGGAGAAAGGATCCAGACTTCTTCCTTTGAAGTCCCTACATTTTGAATCCTCTCCTCCCTCTCCCCAAATCCTCCTTTTCTCCTAGTCCCGCCTATCTTGCCTTCCTATTTGCCAACGGTGCTTTATTCATTAACCAATAAGAGAAACATATTTACAGAATGACATCTCCCATCATCTCCTCTTCTCTGTCTAAATAAAAAGAAGGGTTTTAATTTTAACATAGTAAAATATAATAAAACAGTTATCAAATAAGAACCACAGTTAACAATATTTAGTTCATTAACAGCAAGATGTAAAGAAATATTTTAACATCTATTCTACCTTTTTGAGCCTAAAGTCTCATATGTAACTTATATTTAATACTAAGGAAAACTATAATCATAACTATCTGTCTTCAACTTTATCAAAGACCACAGGATAGTATATAAACTCTCGAAATGACAGAGACAACTCACTGCCTGGTCAGTCGTCCAAAGTTCTTCTGTAATGTTCCATCTTCAGCCCATAGGCCATGGTGTATCTGGCAGACTCCTCAGCAAAGCAGGAAACTTTAAGCTGTCCACCTGCGTTGGCAGTTTGTCAGTCACTTTTCTCTGTGTCCTGCAGACTGTCTGGCAGACTCTTCCATGAAGCAGGAGCCCTGTAGAACTGTCCATCTTGTTTTAGCAGTCACTTTTCTGTGGGTCCTGCATGTCCAGTTTATACAGCATAAAGTCAAACAGTCCAGACAAGAGCAGTATGTTGCCCAAATGGCTAGTCTTGCCATATTGGAAGTAAACTCCATAATGAGTTTCTTGGATGTCCATCTTCCTTTCTGACGCAGGTGGTATTGCCAGAAGCAGTTGTGCCTCACTGTTAAGAAAAACCCTAAACCATTTTAAATGCCATATTCTGTAGGTATTTGGAAGGTTTGAAGAATGCCTATCCAATTGAAATATATCTCTACATATCTAGAAATCCTAACCAACCTAACAATAAGCTTTGACTATCATAGGTAACTATCTACAATCTATACCTAATTATACATTACATTTCAAATGAACTATAAAAACACAATACCTAAACAAGAGGAGAAATATTCATATCACAAAATTGACCTTAAATTTGTATCAACAAATGAAAATTCATTCCAAAATAAAGTATTTATTTGTATACCATAATCCCCTTTTTGCTGTTAAAAAAAGATTGGTTGTGATAATTAACCATTTATAACCAACCCCATTTAAATGAAAACAAACATTTATAAACAGTATTTGGGAATTTCCAAACTGCTTTCTGTTAGTAGGGGGCGCTGTCATGGGGATCCTAAGAAGACACAGAAATCCTGGCTGTAGTGGTCTGCAAGGCTGCCTTGTCCCAGCTTTTTTGAATGTTGGATCACCTGGGACACTGTTTTAGGGGTTCTTGCTTGATTAAACATGTTAGTCTGGAAGGAATCTATAGCTTTTCATTTTCTGTGGAAACAAAAATAGAAATCCTTTTCCTCAGTAACCTGTCCTTAGACTTAAATTTGGAAGTCAAAGCATTTTTAAAACATATAAATTGGATTAATTCAGCAGCATTTCTTTTAACAGCTGTTGCTATTTCCTCAGCAGTCAAACAACACACAGACAACACAATGGCATACAGCATCCAGACCCTCTGTGTGCTTCCATCTTTGCATGGCTTTTTTATTACTCTGTTTTTCCTGCTTCTATTTTTTCATTTATCGAGACAGAGTTTCTCTGTGTAACTTTTATCTGTCCTGGAATTCACTCTGTGTACCAGGTTTGATTTGAAATCACAGAGATCTGCTTGCCTTTGCGTCCCAAGTGCTGGAATTGAAGGTCACCACACCCAGCTACTCTTTTTTTCTATTTTTTTAAACCACTTTTTGCTGTTTCTTTTTCTCTCCCAAGCGTACCTATATTTTAAAACACACTGTAAACCTTTAGAGGTTTTTCTTAATCTGAATCTGTCTTTACTGTAAACCTTTATCTTTTTCTAGCCAGGAGTCTTTTATCCGCTAAACAGCATTGGTCAAATGAAAGCCACAGCTGTATTAGCCACCATCTATCAAACATGGCGTGGGGTACGTTAACCGCCAGCTCTGAGAGCTGTGCTCACAGCCTTGGTCTATGCCACCACCCAGCAGCTTGCTGCCAGCTCTCCTACACACCAATGTTGTTAACAGGGTTTGCTGCTTTGCCGAGTCAGGAATCCCCCGTTTAAGGAGCCTGGAGAGTCTCTTTTGTCTCTAGCAATACAGAGTCCAACCGAGAAAAATGCTGCTACCAAGGAGCCTTGATTGACTGCGTCATTTTGTTTCTAAAATCCCGTTTTAAGTTTAAGTGAAAGCTCTCAGGCCCCACGTTGTAGGCGCCATTTTGTTATGAGCGGTTTTCCCGCCAGCCTGCAGGACCACATTGCCACATTCTCACAAAGAGGCAGCCACACTGTCTTTCCAGACACTGTAAAACACAGTTCCACCAATAATTCCTCTTTGGAATGCACCAAATGTGTGGCCAGGTGGTCGGCATGGCTTACCTGTGTCTCTTGACATTTCTCAGCACTCCTTCCTGCAGTTAAAAGGAAGACTGGATGCATTCAGCTGGAGGTGACCACCAAATCTTCGGAAGATCACTAAATGAAGCACACTCTTGGGCATTAGAGGTAATTTATACCTGGTTTGGCTAGGTAAGGGGGCATCCATGTGTCCATTGGGAAACATGGAAAATATCTTAGATATGAGAATTATATGATATTTTATTTTAAATTTGATATGACAGCTTGGGCTACACAGTGAGTGCCAGGACAGGCTCCAAAGCTACAAAGAGGAACCCTGTCTCAAAAAAAAAAAAACAAAAAAATTTACATGAGTATATATAAGACATTACTAAGATTTGTCACGCGAGAGTAGTATGGAGAATGTGAATGATATTTTCACTATATGGCTACTAATAGTGAAACTAATATTTATTTCTTTGAGCTTGACTATATATCAGCGACAACTATTATTTATTTAAGCTTGACAATATATTATTTTCCCTCCCTGTATTTACCATGTACCATTCACTACAACCTTACATAAGTACCACCATGCCGATCTGTCATCCAGTTGTAATGTAGGATTGACTTACACAGCATAGTTTATTAGTTGGCATGATAAACCATTCTGTTGTAGAATAAGTACGGAGTTGATAAAATGAAGGGACACCAAGGTCCTATATTTCTTTACTTTTCCTCTACCTTCCTCAATACGATGGGTTGTCATTAAGCAGGCTCCCTTCATGACTCAGGAAGGTTGCGGAGTCACACGCATTGGTGACAGCATCCAATCTTCTCCCCTCTGTTTCCTCTTTCCTTTGCAATCTTCTAGCCCCCCCCCCCGCCCCCATCCTGCTCCTCTTCACAATTGTTTCCCATGCTACCTAGCACAGCCATCCTAAGAAAGGAGCATCCAGGGTTGGCTTTTAGGCTGACCAAGGTTCTCGTGAAGCACTTAGACAAAGCAAGCTGAGAGCTGGAGAACATTGGTTAGGGCTGTGGGAACGATTCTGAATCAGCCCCCTCCCAGGTAAGGCTATAAGGAATTTGTAGTAAGAGGCATCAAATTGCTCTGGGCTTTCTTAAGGAGGTCAGAGGCCCGAGTGAGCACTAGCAGTTGGGTGGCCCGTGCTACACTGCTGTCACTCATGTTTGCAGGTGAGGTCTTGGAGACTGCTCCAAGTCATGCAGGTAGGCTTTGACTCGTAATGATACACAGGCCCTGCTACACACTGGGTCCTGTCAATCTCACCTCTCTCAGTCTCTCTGTGTGTCTCTGTCTTTCTGCCTGTTTCCGTCTCAATACACATTTCACTAAAATAAGTTAAGGTTGTTTGGTCTACTTCTATGGCTACTGTCTGGAGGGTTCGGTTGGTTCTAATCACAAATTTTCCACTCTGAGAGCTTGGGAAACACCATTAACTCCTGGACTTCATCTTTCTGACCACTAAGATGGAAGGCTCAACTAAACAAGCTCTGAGACCCTGTCCTGCCTTGAAATTCTATTAACATATGGCTCACATATGAAACACAATTAGCAGTAGAGAATTTGCAAAGGCCTCAGAAATATAAATCCTGATGTTTTCCATGACAAGCCAGTCAAATTTTTGGAAACAAGTTTTGCTCTATTTATAAAATGCACCAACTTGTTTGCTACTGGGACAAGATGTGTGTGTGTGTGTGTGTGTGTGTGTGTGTGTGTGTGTGTGTGAGTGTGTGTGTGTGTGTGTGTGTTCTTTGTATTTATAGAACACCAGGGAGAGATGTAGATAAAAAGAGAGAAAGATTTTGTTCAGAGCTAAGTAAGAATTTGAAATCAAAGTATTAGATGTCTCTAAGGTGACATTTTCTGAAGAACTTGCATGTTAAAGTATCTGCAAACATTATTAGACAAATAAATGTTCTCCAACCACAAACCATGAATCTTAAGAAAGCTGGAAGGTGCTAACTTATCAGAATGTGAAAAACAATTGTAAAATTAAATGCCTAACTGCAGGTAATGGGGAGACATATAGAAAACATACTGTTCCTTTATGTCAGTGGGAGAGGAATCAGACACATATCCTAAGAGTGACGAAAGAGAATGACCCACACTTGTTCACGCCGCCATTGTTGTCATGAGAGATGAGGGCTGTCCACGAGAAGAACATTTTTTTTTTAGAACGAGTAATAAAAATTCTAGCAGCCCTCAATAAAGTTAGTACTGAACATGCGGCACAAGGATTCGGCTCTCTCTGCACAAAGGGTTGGGCTCCTTGGAAGATTGTGGTGACGTCGGGTAAGAGCTGCAGAGGAGCGGCCCCTGCCCTGAGATGACGTCACACTAAGAAGCTGCACTTACACCTGGATCAATTCATGAATTGTTCTTCCAGGAAATAAAAGCAAGTGTGATTTTAGATGTAACCATCTAAAATGTAACCAATTGCTTTGATTTGCATTTTTTTCCTAATGTGAGCTAAAGACAAAGATTCTTTAGGCAATAGAAGAAATAATAATAATAATAATAATGTATATAATAATATATAATAATGTATAATAAATAATAATGTGCCACATTTTCATCATCTGTACAATCTGTGCAGACTCAGCATCGTGGCATTTTGAAAACCATGCCCCGCAGCACACACAGAGTCCTCCTTCGCTCCAGCAGAGTAGTCCTTCAAAGACTCTGGGAAGGCAGCACCTGCCAGGAAGCCCTTTGGGGTTGCAGAAACGCAGGCATAGGAGACAGCTCGGCTGCCTCTGGCGTCGGCTGCTGGAGGACCTGACTGGCAGCCACAGATCGCCCGGCTTTGTCTCAGCTCCTCTCAGAATAGCCTTTCACCGGGAGACTCGTAACTAACGTGGGCGACGAAGAAGTAAAGTGAACGTCAGTGGGTGGCTGCCTTAAAGCAAGACACTTTAACAAAGAGCCAACTTAGGGGTTTCTTATTAGCCACACTCAGTGGAGCCTCATTTCTGCTGTGTGAACTATTTGATATGGTTTGGTGTGGATCTGAATTGGATCTGGTCCCAACCTGGCTCACAGTGAGCAGGCAGTTTAGCTTAGCTTTTTTATTTATTTTTTTTTTTTAACCTTGGTTTCCCTCGTCTGTGAAATTTGAGGGTCTGGTCATCCCTCATCTGTGAAATTTGAGGGTCTGGCCGGATAACCTTTGCTTCTATGGATAATGAACTTCGGGAGCACATGTCCACCTTATCCAGTTTCTAGCTGTGCCTGGACCACTGGGCCAAGCAGCAGTAGCTGCTCAAATGATTTAGGCTGAAAGGGAAACATTCTGAAATGAGACAAGGGCACGTGGAGAGGGTCAGCTCCCGACAGCCGGAGCCAACCTTCGCTTTTTCCTCCTGTCCCTGCTAAGCCAGGAAGCCAAAACTATGAAATCAGCAACACATTGATTGATAGGTTTGTTTTTTTTTTTTGTTTTTGTTTTTTTTTTGTTTGTTTGTTTGTTGGTTGGTTGGTTCGTTTTTCAAAAACAGGATCTCTCTGTGTAGCTTTGGAGCCTGTCCTGGAACTCACAGAGATCCACCTGATCTGCCTCCCAGGTGCTGTAATTAAGGGCATGCACCATCACTGCCCAGCAATTGATACTTTTGTAAACAGCTATGAATCAGATTGCTAAAAAAAATGCTCAAGTGTATTTCCTGTAACTTATCTGTAACAGTTGCCTAGCTTGCTGCCCTACAGACCACCCAGTCTCTCCTACATTATGGCTGTCTCTTCCGGGTTGATATGGGGGGGGCGGTTATGTCAATGTTAAGATCTCATCGCTGTCTCCTATGAAACAGCCCTCTCCCTCTGCTTCCCAAGAACGGTTCTGGTTTGGGGAAGCTTGATTTTTTTGAACCAGGCAGCTGGGCGGAGAGGGTCCTTGGTCCAGGCTCACCTAAAGTCCTTCCCCGTTCTCTGCTGAGATTGGCTTGCTCTCTACCTGGACACGAGGCATCCTGCCTTGATTGCCATCAGCCATGGCAATCTTGTCTGGCTTTTGAAAACTTAACAATAACATCTAGACTCTTCTATAATTCTGAGTTTGAGACAATTTGTGGATTTTTTTTTTTTGTTTGGACCCCAAGCTTTGTTTCAGCCCATCAGCCTTTCAGGACATGCTTCTTGGTTTGGGTAATAGGAATTTCTGTCTTTTCTACATGTCACCTAAGACCTTGGGGAATCAGTGACATTTTAGTGGGCCCGTGCACTCTGCCAAATTATTCCATGTTACATTTTCTGGTCTACTCTGGTCTTTCTCACTCAACACTAGCGCAGACACCCAGTCAAAGTCGGATTGTACAGACTGCCCGAGGCCCCTGCTACCCTGGCTCATTGGGAAAAAGCACATGGACCGTGGGAAGTGTCCTGGAGAGAGATGTGAGTGGTTGAAACCATGTCTCGTATTTTCCATCATTACTTCTGTACTCACTGGACAGTAGGACATCTCCCAGTTGATATGACTTCCCAAAGTGAAGCTGGTATGTATGCACACACATGTGTGTATTCATGTGTACATTAGCATGTGCTTCTCAGACATCAGCATGTAGACAATAACACTAAGCACATTTGAGTATGCTACCAGCCCCCAGCGTCAGCTTCTGATTCTACGCATAGGGTGGATCCTAAGGATTAGTGTTCTTCCCAGGGCCTTGGGTGATGTTGATGCTACTGCCCTGGGCTGCACTCATCCAGAGTCTCCTGGCTCTGCTGCTGTAAATACTATAGTCAAGCAATGCAGAATCTGTGTTCAGTTTTGAGCTAAGGAACATGGAGGCAGGTTTTCAATCTGAGAGCTATGGCCAAGGAATGAATAGAGGATAATTGTTAAGAAATTGGTGCTCTGGTCACTCACGTATATTATTACACTATATTTTATGATGGTTCTATTATTTCTCCCTAATGCATTTGTACTTATTAATCAGACTGACCTTACAGTGAAATAACTATACCCAAGCTGTGATTTGGAGTCACTAAAAAGACCATATAATAATACATATATGTATGTAGTCTCTCTTTACATATGTATGTATATATGTAGTCTTGAGCTACCAGCCCTCTGGGCTTGCTGCTCCCAGGAGGGGGAGAAGGGAGAGCAAGGAGTCACCTACCTAGGACATGGGCTTAGTATATGAGTTGTTTCTGTATGGTTTCCTCACGAACTTGTGTTAAATATTTTTCAACTAACAACTTCATTTATATATCAAAAGCCACATTTATTTTGCATGTGCAATTCAAGATACAATAATCAAGATCTAACTTTAGGACATTTTATCAGTCTGAACACTCACATCCTTTTTATTCTCTAGGCGCCCACTCTCCATCTTTTCTCTGTTCTATGGAGCTGGCTGTCTCTATACATAGGTTCTTTTACCCAAAGATTCAACCCATGTAGTCTTTCGTGTAAAGGACTTGAAGAGCGGCCGGTTTTTGTGTCGGAGAGATGGGTGAGAGCAGACTTCTTCGAACCAATCACTCACAGATACTGAGGGACCGGTATAAGTAGAAGAGTAACAATGTGTGTTCTGAGTCTTCTGTCTCCCACCGAGTCTAAGGTGTCTCAGTTCACCCCACAGCGGCCTGCATCCCTGCCTCCCTGTCCAGAGGCTTCTTCTTCATCACCCCTGAGGCACACCTCTTTCTGCTCATGGGGGTTATGGTTCAGTCTAGGTCCCTGCCCTTATCTGTGTCTCTCATTTACGATACAGTCTTACTCGTCCTTGTAGGTCAGGAAACTGGGGCTCAAAGAAGTGGTGGCCTCTGTCTGAGGCTCGGAGCTACCCAGTGTCAGAGCTAAGAGTCCAATCCCAGTTTCTGAGTGTAACTTCTCTGCTGTGTCTCTCCGAAGCATCACAGAAGCGGCTCCATCAGGGGAGGCTGAATGGGCCCGGAGTAGCTAGGGTCTTGGAGGTCGCGACTGTTTTTCCAAGTCAGGAAGTGTTTCCACAAGCAATATTCCTGTTTTCGTTGGAACACTGGTGGGATTTGAAGTAGCCCATGAATTTCCTCCTTTACGTCAGAGAACACTCAAAGGGAACAGCTCAACGGATGCAGATGGACTCCACCAGCTTCCTCGGCCAAGTTCATCTCAGTTTTTATTTGTTGCAAATGGCCCTGTGAGCAGACTGCCCTCTCCAAACATAGTGTCTTTGCTGTGATTTCATCTTGAAGTGATTTGACTCCTACACGGCTAGTAAAGAGTGATAGGAAGACATTACCTGCCTCACCCTACCCAGGGCTCCTGTGCAGCTTGCTTCTAATGACGACCCATGCATTTCATTACTAAAAAGCTATCTTTAGCCCCGGGCAGCTGACAGTTCTGCAATCAGAAGATGGGCACATCGTGGATGGGTTTTCTCCACAGCGTCTCACAGGGCTGGGGGCATGGCAAGGCTGGGCTCTCAGACAGAGATACTGAGAGAAAGTTCACTGCTTCTAAGTTTATTCTTATTGCTCCCATAGTTTCTCTACTGCCTGTTAGTGGGGGAGTCTCTACTCCCAGAAACGCCAGCATTCTTTGACATGGCGGCCTCTTCATCTTCAAGTCTTCAACCATGTGTTGGATCCCTCTGCGTTTCATGCCATGTCTTCCTGTTTGGCCATCAGTTAGAATAAACACTCTACTTGTAGAAGGTTCAAATGATCAGGGCAAGCCCATCTGTAATAGCTTCCTGTCTTAAAAGTTCAATGGTTCCACATCGCCAAAATTCCTTCATGGCCGACATGTATTTGATAACAAATGCGAAGGTGTGTTCACTGGGGTCAGGACTCGTGAAGACCACCTTAGGAGTCTGCCTAACAGGAGGAATAAAACAGAGGTTCTCCTTCCCCTACTTGCTTCCAGCTTAATTGTCTCATTTTGATTTTCTATTTTGTAAATATTTCAACGAGCAGTTATTTGGTGTAAATAGTCATTGGCTGTCCCTTCATCTTACTGTACCCCACGACCTACCCTGTGTATTTCATTTCACGTCTGAAGAGGAGGATGAAGCTCAGAGAGGTCAAGGAGACCCGTCGTCATGGTAGACTTGGTGTTGCCCTGCAGCCCTTTGCCTCCTGCCTCACGGCTGTTCTGCAGGACCCTTCATTCAGGGGAGGCTGCCTTCACCTTTGCCTCCTGCCTCACGGCTGTTCTGCAGGACCCTTCATTCAGGGGAGGCTGCCTTCACCTTTGCCTCCTGCCTCACGGCTGTTCTGCAGGACCCTTCATTCAGGGGAGGCTGCCTTCACCCTTTCTCATCACACAGCTGCTCCGAGTCTCACTGTGTCTTAATCCATCTTTCCAACATGAGCCCAGATGGGTGTGGATTGTTACGTCTATAGGTTCTGCCTGTCACAAACCAGTATGTGTCACAGTACTGAGAGGGGTTACTGTTGACTCCACTGCAGAGTGATTAGTCTCCTGCCATGTGGAGCTGGAGAGAAACACAGGTAAATGGCGGGGAAGAGTGTGGAGGATGCAAAGCACACAGGGCAGAGAGGACAGAGAGGCCAGGTAGCAGTGGGTCTACCAGAAACGCCCCCACGCTTGGCTTAGTCAAACTGAACCCATGGTGATTATGCAGATGCTCCAATTAGCATTCTGTTATCAGCGGCCAATTTGTGCCACTTACTATTCTACAGACTTCTCTGTCCTGCCCTCTACAAAGTACCTCATCAGGTACACACACACACACACACACACACACACACACACACACTCACGTGCGCACACACACGCACACACACACACTCACACACGCATGCACACATGCATGCACACACGCATACACTCACGCGCGCACACACACACACACACACACGCACACTAACCCACCAACCAAGCAAATAGAAGAGGAAGTTGCCTTTACTTCTAGGTTCCAGTCAACCCTGAGAGACTTTCTAAGTCTACCTCCCCATTTTAAAGTGACCACCATGACATTTGTCACCCTGTGCAGCACCAACTATTTCAGGATAACGGTACAGAAGCAGTTATACTGAAGGGATCACTGTTTCCAGGAAGAAGCTGCCCCAGCTGCTCTTTGAGAGATTCAAAAGTCTTGGTTTAGCTTTGTGTTTTGTTTTTCTTTTTGAAAATTCCAGTAAGGGGCTGGGCTGCTTAGATAACCTTTTCATTCTCAGAAGAAGCCTGTGTGTTCTGGAAGCTGAGGTTTTAGCGAAAGTGGGCTAATGAAGCCATTGCACATAGCTCATCAGCAGACAGCACCAGAACCACGTTGGCTGCTTCCGCTGAAATGCTGAAGAGTCCCTTTACGGAGCTCTTGGGACTGGCCTGTGCTCAGTAGGTGAGCGGCTGTGGCGTCGGTTAAGATGGGGAATGTGGCCCTCTGTAGATCAAGGGAGGAAAGATGGCCGGTTATCAGATGCAGTGAGACACAACAGTCAAGCAATGGTTGGTTTCTTCTAGGCATCGCGTAAGAGGGTAGTTTAGAGGTGGGCAGGCCCCTCCACTCAGACATCCTGACAAGTCAAAGAAATCATGTACCAACCTCAGGCCACCGGCTGCTTCACAACCCTGAATTCCCTTTCTTTGTGAGCCCAGTGTCTCTGAAGACCTGTTTTCCTGCCAGGGAGAAAGGAAAATGTGAACCGAGGTGAGGGAGGAGACCCGAATGTACATGGGCAACTGTTCCTAGTTCTCTAGGGGAATGAGTTGCCCTCTGTGGTTGGCTGAGCCAGTATCTTCCAAAGATGTCTGCACCCTAGTCCCCAGGGCCGGTGAGAATATTTCCTTATATGGCAAAAAGAGGGCTTTGGAAATGTGAACAAAGAATGCAGGTGGCCACTAGAAACTAGAAATGGAGGAAGATGGATTCCTGCCCAGACGTCCAGGTAACGATGCTCCTGCAGCCCATGACATCAAGTGCAGGCTTCTGGCGTCCAAACCCCTGGGAGAATAGATGTGTGCTGTTCTAAGTGTCTAAGTATTGCAGAAGATGTGGGAGCAGACACATCCCTTTGAGCTTCTTCTTGACCCTCACAATGGCAGGACCTTTGATTTATTGGTTGCCAGGAGACACCGGGCCAGGGAAAACAGAACATGGGTGTTCCAGAAAGGTTATAGTCTGTTTGGGTAGTGGTGGGTAACTGGTTGTTTGGGTAGTGGTGGGTAACTGGTTGTTTGGGTAGTGGTGGGTAACTGGTTGTTTGGGTAGTGGTGGGTAACTGGTTGTTTGGGTAGTGGTGGGTAACTGGTTGTTTGGGTGGTGCTGGGTAACTGGTTGTTTGGGTGGTGGTGGGTAACTGGTTGTTTGTTTGGGTGGTGCTGGGTAACTGGTTGTTTGTTTGGGTGGTGGTGGGTAACTGGTTGTTTGGGTGGTGGTGGGTAACTGGTTGTTTGGGTGGTGGTGGGTAACTGGTTGTTTGTTGGGTGGTGCTGGGTAACTGGTTGTTTGTTTGGGTGGTGGTGGGTAACTGGTTGTTTGGGTGGTGGTGGGTAACTGGTTGTTTGTTTGGGTGGTGCTGGGTAACTGGTTGTTTGTTTGGGTGGTGGTGGGTAACTGGTTGTTTGGGTGGTGCTGGGTAACTGGTTGTTTGGGTGGTGCTGGGTAACTGGTTGTTTGGGTGGTGCTGGGTAACTGGTTGTTTGGGTGGTGCTGGGTAACTGGTTGTTTGTTTGGGTGGTGGTGGGTAACTGGTTGTTTGGGTGGTGCTGGGTAACTGGTTGTTTGGGTGGTGCTGGGTAACTGGTTGTTTGTTTGGGTGGTGGTGGGTAACTGGTTGTTTGGGTGGTGCTGGGTAACTGGTTGTTTGGGTGGTGGTGGGTAACTGGTTGTTTGGGTGGTAGTGGGTAACTGGTTGTTTGGGTGGTGCTGGGTAACTGGTTGTTTGGGTGGTGGTGGGTAACTGGTTGTTTGTTTGGGTGGTGCTGGGTAACTGGTTGTTTGTTTGGGTGGTGGTGGGTAACTGGTTGTTTGGGTGGTGGTGGGTAACTGGTTGTTTGGGTGGTGGTGGGTAACTGGTTGTTTGGGTGGTGGTGGGTAACTGGTTGTTTGGGTGGTGGTGGGTAACTGGTTGTTTGGGTGGTGCTGGGTAACTGGTTGTTTGGGTGGTGGTGGGTAACTGGTTGTTTGTTTGGGTGGTGGTGGGTAACTGGTTGTTTGGGTGGTGGTGGGTAACTGGTTGTTTGTTTGGGTGGTGCTGGGTAACTGGTTGTTTGTTTGGGTGGTGGTGGGTAACTGGTTGTTTGGGTGGTGCTGGGTAACTGGTTGTTTGGGTGGTGCTGGGTAACTGGTTGTTTGGGTGGTGCTGGGTAACTGGTTGTTTGGGTGGTGCTGGGTAACTGGTTGTTTGTTTGGGTGGTGGTGGGTAACTGGTTGTTTGGGTGGTGCTGGGTAACTGGTTGTTTGGGTGGTGCTGGGTAACTGGTTGTTTGTTTGGGTGGTGGTGGGTAACTGGTTGTTTGGGTGGTGCTGGGTAACTGGTTGTTTGGGTGGTGGTGGGTAACTGGTTGTTTGGGTGGTAGTGGGTAACTGGTTGTTTGGGTGGTGCTGGGTAACTGGTTGTTTGGGTGGTGCTGGGTAACTGGTTGTTTGGGTGGTGCTGGGTAACTGGTTGTTTGGGTGGTGGTGGGTAACTGGTTGTTTGGGTGGTGCTGGGTAACTGGTTGTTTGGGTGGTGCTGGGTAACTGGTTGTTTGTTTGGGTGGTGGTGGGTAACTGGTTGTTTGGGTGGTGCTGGGTAACTGGTTGTTTGGGTGGTGGTGGGTAACTGGTTGTTTGGGTGGTAGTGGGTAACTGGTTGTTTGGGTGGTGGTGGGTAACTGGTTGTTTGGGTGGTGCTGGGTAACTGGTTGTTTGGGTGGTGCTGGGTAACTGGTTGTTTGGGTGGTGGTGGGTAACTGGTTGTTTGTTTGGGTGGTGCTAGGTAACTGGTTGTTTGGGTGGTGGTGGGTAACTGGTTGTTTGGGTGGTGCTGGGTAACTGGTTGGTTGTTTGGGTGGTGCTGGGTAACTGGTTGGTTGTTTGGGTGGTGCTGGGTAACTGGTTGGTTGTTTGGGTGGTGGTGGGTAACTGGTTGTTTGTTTGGGTGGTGCTGGGTAACTGGTTGTTTGGGTGGTGGTGGGTAACTGGTTGTTTGTTTGGGTGGTGGTGGGTAACTGGCTAGTTGTTTGGGTGGTGCTGGGTAACTGGTAACCCTTCACCCACTCTTCTTGTCTTCAAAGTGGGTAACTACCTTCTGCTGTGGAGTGATCCTTCTGTGCACTGGGAAGAAATGTTGCTCTCATAGTTAGTAAAGAGCCAACTGGCCAATGGGTGGGCAGGAAGAGGCTGGGCGGGAGAGCCAGACTGCGAGTTATTTGGGAGCAGGCTGGCCAGACAGAAAAGTCCACCTACAGCCCTCAGGGTGATGAGACGTAGAGACAGTAGAGCAAGTCAAAGAACACTGACATATGCAAGCCCTCACAGAGAATAGGAGGAAAAACTTGGGACCATGTCTTTAATTTGATTGGTGATGCATTGGTGTCTCCTAGGTGAGGGGTGGGGACACAGGCAACAGGCAGAAGGCCAGGTGTGTGGTCTGTGAGCAGAGTGAGTTACCTTCACCATACAGGTTCATGTTGGCCTCAGCCTCCATGCTAGGATTGGGACTGATCCATCTAAGGCCCATGCCACTGCGGACGTGTCAGGCTTCGCCAGACCGCAGCAGTTCAAGTACCATGATGTCTGGAGGGACAATGTTCAGGGGTCTGTGCCACACAGCCGTGGGGTGGATGAGCATAGACACTCGTGCTAGGCAGGGTTCCCACTGCTTGCACTGGCACAGGCCTCCTCGGGGATCGGGGAGCTGTTGGAGGCAGGAGGAAAGCACTCTGTGCTCTTAGCCTTGAGCCCTGAGGTACAACACATTCTGTTGCTTACGCGTGTCCAGAGAGAAGCTGTTGGTAAAAAGGCTGTCACCCTGAGACAATACTCTGTGAAACAAAACAAAACAAGCATTCTCTGAATGTCATTTGAAAAACGGCCTGACAATAAGTTCCATGTCCAGGAACATATTACCCGTCAGAAAAACGAATGCCATATAAGGAATTCCTCTGGTCAGCCAGGCAGCCAGGCCCGACACACCTATTTTGTCTTGTGACTCATCTCCAGGAGAGAGCTCAGTCTGCAAGGACAGCTGTTCTAGGTTCCACCTAGCCTCCAGCTTCCGGAAGAGGAGTGGCCAGCCCCACAAGACCTCCCCCACCCTTCAGGCCCAATCCTGTGAATTCCCACAAGGTCAACACAAACTTCCACTCCAAAATGGCAGTTTCCCCACACAACTGCTGTTGGTCTGGAAGAGTTAATGCTACAACTTAGCATTAACTTGGACTGGTATCCGGAGACATGAAGAAATTGCTCCTCCTCAGACGACAGACAAAGTTAACTAGCTAGGTAGTAACAAGTCAAAGGTTAGATCTTGGCTGTGCCCTTGCTCTGTACTCTGCTGCATCATGACGTGGGACCTTTTAAACACCAATGCAATCTGGCAACGCTGATTTACTGCTTAGAGTGGGTAATGGCTGGAAGAGTATTATATGTGTGCATGCGTGTGCGAGGGAGAGAGAGAGAGAGACAGAGAGAGAGACAGAGAGAGAGAGAGAGAGAGAGCAGAGAGAGAGAGAGAGAGACAGAGAGAGAGAGAGAGAGACAGAGAGAGAGACAGAGAGAGAGAGAGAGAGAGAGAGAGAGAGAGAGAGAGAGAGAGAGAGAGAGAGAGTTCATCTCTAACTGAATGCGTTCCCATCACACACACGCCACAGAGTTTGAGTTCCCACCCATCTGTCGTCAGGCATCTAGGACGGCTCCATATTGTGCTTATTGTGAGCAGTGCAGTAATAAACAGGGACACACATGGACTCTGCATGCGTAGAATTCTTCAGTTACATGCCCTGGACTAGCATAGTTGGATCACGGAGCTACTGTATTTGTTGAGGAACCGTCACACTGATTTCCATAGTGGCTATACCAGCTTACATCCCCTCTTTAATGTCTGTTCTGGGAGTGTTTGCTGTTGGGGATTGAACCTACGGCCTTGTACAAGCCAGGCAAGAACTGCCCCTGGCCAGCAGCCATAGCTGCTGTATTACATAGACAGTTGTATTGAAAGTACCGCTGGACACGTGCCATCACAGACAGCTCGCTTAGCCTCTCTGAAGCTCTGATGTCCTCCTTGGTAAAAACTGTTTGGCTGGATCACATGATTCCCAAGATGCTTCTTTCCTCTGAAATTTGGGAAGTCTAGAATCTCTGCTTATTCTTTTTTAATTCCTAAAATACAGATCGTTTATGTCTAATGGGAATAGCCCAAAACTAAAGAAGACAGAGGTTAGACACTTCAAAAGGTCAAGGAGAAAACTGGAGGAAAAAAGCTTTGGTATTGTGTCTGGCAGACACTGGATGTGCTAAAGGTAGTTTCCATCAATCATTCTGCTCCTTCCCAAGCCCCCCCCCCCCTGTGTGTGTGTGTGTGTGTGTGTGTGTGTGTGTGTGTGTACTTACGCACTGAGGAAGTAATAGTGGCTAAGATGTGATTTTATTTTAAATTCCCCCAAAACTTAACAGAGTGTGGAGATACAAATAGGAAAACAAACAAAATCAATTCAAAGAAAAGTGAGGGTGAAGCTGGGTGTGGCATTTTGGATTAGGAAGCCGCCTCTCTCACTGAGAACCTGGACAAAAGTTTAATTGTAAAAGACTCTTTTACGAGGGGCTCTTGGGATATTGTAACAGGCAAAGATGAAAGAGGGCATTTCACATGATGTCAAGAGCAGGAGCGATGGTCCCAGGGAGTGGGGTGCCAAGAAGAGGAGCAGCAAAGGGACCAGGATTGAACTGGACCAGGGAGGCGCCAGCTGGAAAGGCAACCAGTAATGCCTGGGCATGACTGCCAGGCTAAGAAATTAGGACTTAACTTTTCATCAATAGGGGATCACTGACTAACATGATTAAGCTAAGCTAAGATGGACCCATCTAGTGGCAGGCAGATGGGCTGTGGAGAGAGGGAACAGAAGCCAGGAAATCAGCTCAGTGGGCATTACTAAATTCCAGGGGGAAGGGCTGTGTGGCCCAAGGGGAACCACTGTGAACCCTGCCTGATTGCACGGGGACAGGGACCAGCAGCACAATCTCCACGGAGCCTGATTACAGAAACAATGGAGGTATCGCCAAGAGGGATGAGGATGTCAGGAGAAGAGGCTGGCATAGGGGAAATCTGTACATCCTGACCCAACTGTCCAAAAGCATGCAGAGTGGAAGATGGGTGGCCGTGCGTGTGTGTGTGTGTGTGTGTGTGTGTGTGTGTGTGTGTGTGTGTGTGTGTGTGTGTGAGTGTGTGTGTGAGTGTGTGTGTGTGAGTGTGTGTGTGAGTGTGAGTGTGTGTGAGTGTGTGTGTGAGTGTGTGTGTGTGAGTGTGTGTGTGAGTGTGTGTGTGAGTGTGTGTGAGTGTGTGTGTGAGTGTGTGTGTGTGAGTGTGTGTGTGAGTGTGTGTGTGAGTGTGAGTGTGTGTGAGTGTGTGTGTGAGTGTGTGTGTGTGAGTGTGTGTGTGAGTGTGTGTGTGGAGTGTGTGTGAGTGTGTGTGTGAGTGTGTGTGTGAGTGTGCGTGTGTGTGAGTGTGTGTGTGTGTGTGCTGTGTGTGTGTGTGTGTGTGTGTGTGTGTGTGTGTGTGTGTGTTGTGCTCTCAGAAGGAGGCAGGATAGAGATGTAGCTCTCAGAGTTGAATATGAGGCTGGTGAGTGCTCAGGGGTTCATGAGAAAAACAAATGAGAAGAAGCAGAAGCAAGGAGAACGCTTGAGAAATGGCAGAGGGGCGAATTGTGGTGGTGCTCGCCGTCGGATTTGCTGAAGGAGAAATGGCAGAGGATATGGATGGAAGGAAAGAGCCTCAGGAAGAGCAGAGCAGAGGCATTAAACACTCTAAATAGTCAATTCAGCCCGGTGGCTGGAGGTCCCCACACAAAGAGAGCAGATACATTCTTACCTTTATGAAGCCTCATGTCCAGCTGAAAAGACAGATGTAGTGAGGAGTCAAGAGAACGAAACAGTTACAGATAAAATATGAGAGCTAGGATTCAGGTCTGCAGAAGACTTGTCCATAGTGAGCACAGGCTCTGGCCCTGGAAGCAAACACAAACCACAAAACATAAATACACAAAGGAAATAAGCAGACTGGCTGCCGAGAGAGGAGTCCAAAGCAGTGGGCACACTCTTTTAGAGAGGTGACTGGAGATGGCCCTGTCCTCTGTGTGTCATTTCAGCTGAAAAGAGGAAGCGAGAAGAGCCAGGCCAGGTTGGAGGAGCTGATGAATCTCCCAGGAGAGAGAAAGGCAGGCAAAGGTGTTGACGTGACAAAGGTCAGTATTGGAGCACGGGAAGGACTGGAGGCGCTGAGGGTAAGGAGGGCACAGAGGCTGGAGAAGAGGTGGGCATGAGGTGTGACTACAAGGGGGCAAACTCTAGGCTGCAGTGAAGAGATCTGGACTGCACAGTAAGGACAAAGGTCTATGTGTGGAACTGAGACGAGGAAGCCGGACTTGCAGGGGTGAGGATGGGGTGCAGGGGTGAGGATGGGGTGGAGAGGCAGCTACTGGATTCACATGCGCGGGGCCCAGTTGATAGTCTTCAAGGAAGCAGAGGAGAGATGTAGCTGTTGAAATTAGTATGCAGTGTCAAGGCTTAAAAATAACCTGCACAATCTCTTTGTGTAAGTTTGGTGCTAAAACAACAAGGTAATATTTGTTCCTGGGGACCGCACCCCAGACTCACTCCTTGCTGACACTTAGGCTTCATGCTGAATGTCACACAACAACACTGGTCCACATGGCTGCAGCTGAAGACAGAAAGGAAAATTGCCACCTCTGGATCCCACCCAGACCTCTGCCTGGAGTCTCCTGTCTGGGGGAAAGACTAGGGCAGGAGCCACTGTTGGTCCATTCCTGGTGACACGGCTGGGCTTTGTGGCTCAAAGTTAGTGGCGAAGTCTGGTCTCCAGAGATGATTTGGAAAAGCCCAGAGCCAGGGTGCCAGCTGGGGAAGAGGCCTCCCCGTGCCACCCTCCTTGACTGCCCTTCTCATGGAGTACTTGGTGCATGGGTGTTGACAATCCCAGTGTGATTTTAATTGTACTAGACAGTGTTTCATAACACCTCCTGTCAGCCGATATTTTGTAAACGGCCGTGAAGTTTTAATAGCTGTCTGCTTCAAGCGAGCTCAGCTTTTACATCCAAGCTGAAGGAGGCCGAATGAGATCCGGGCTATAATTACAGGGGTTGAGAAGTGCTGGAGAGTTCTATAAATGCCAAATAAAAAAGAAGTGCACTTTTATGCTGAGCCTGCTGCAGAAGTACGGATCCAGCCCCCTGTCTGCCTCTAGTCTTTAACGCCCCAGAAGGATTGAAGTCTGGTTTCTAGTTTCCATGGTCTCCACATGAGAGATGACCTTGAGTAGTTAGTGTGTTCTCATTTGAGTGGAAATGTAAGGAGAAACCTTTGGGAAGGTAGTGGAGGCCAAGCACCTATGCATCCCTATCGGGCTCGAGGCTGTTTCTCAGACTATGTTCTATCTATGTTACATCATGCCTTTGCCTGGCCCAGACACACGGGGTCATCACTAAATGGCCTGGGCTCCAGGAGAGAGGGGGAAAAGTTTGTGGTAGACTAAATACTGCATCTCTCCATCCCTCCCCCACCCCACCCCCAAAAGTTGTATATGTCCTAATCCCTGGAACCTGTGGGTTATTCCGCTAACGGGGCTTTGTGGGTGTGAGTATGTTAAGGCAGCTGATGTGAAGTTACCCCGGACTTGCCAGAAAAATGTGATTTCAAGACTCCTAAGAAGAGGAGTAGTCAGAGGAGAGAAGCCAGTGTAGATGGGAAAAATGCCCTCCTCCCCCGCCCCGCCCCGCCCCGCCCCTTAAAACCATGTGACCTTTATTAACATTTTAAACAAAGGTTGACCGAAACTTGTAATTTCTAAATGTCAATAGGGGTAAATGCTAATAGTACAGAGTAATACCATCACTGGGCAGTGGGATTGCAGACTGAAGAATTAATAGCAGCCCCTCGGATGGAGGACCAGGTGGAGAAGACCTGGGGACATAACTCAGCTTCCACGGGTGTTCCTAAGTGACCGTGAGAGGAAGATGCAATGGTCAAGAGCCTTGCCCCTCAGTGCACTATAAGCAGGACCGGCAGCAGCCACAGTAACCGGTGATTTTATTAGAAAGTCAGGTGAGATTGATCACAATTTTTATTTAAGAATATTCTGATTTTTAAAAAATGTGTGGGTGTGTGGGAACTTGTGCAGTCATGCTACAGCACAGGCGCAGCGTTTAGAGAACGCCCTTGACTTCAGTCCTACTTCCTGTCGTGTTAAAGACAAGATCCCGTGTTGTTTTGTCGTGTGTGCACCGGGCTTGTTGTCCCCAGAGAGCCAGGATTCTCCTGCCTCCACTTCCTAGTCTGCGTGAACACTAGGATGACCGCCAGCCGTGAGCTACTGCTGTCTTAGTTAGGGTTCCTATTGTTGTGATAAAACGCCGTGATCAAAAGACAGTTAGGAGGAAAGGGTGTATTCCCAACTCTATTCATCATCAGAGGAGGTCAGGGCAGGAACTCAAGCAGGGCAGGATCCTGTGGACAGGAGCTGACGCAGAGGCCATGGAGGCTGCTGCTCACTGGCGTGCTCCCCAGGCTTTGCTCAGCCTGCTTTCTTGTAGAACTAAGGACACCAGCCTAGGGATGGTGCCTCCCACAATGGGCTGGGCCCTCCCCTAGCAATCTCTAATCGAGAAAATGCCACACAAGCTGTCTACAGCCGGTTCTCAGGAAGTGTTTTCTCAATTGAGGCTTCTTCTTCTATGATTACTCCTGCTGTGCCAAGTCGACACAAAACTAGCCAGCACAGCTGCCTTGCCCAGCTTTATGTGGGTTCTTGGTATTCAAACTCAGGTTCTCATGACGGCATGGCAAGTACCTTAACACACTAAGGTGTCTCCCCGAACCTACATCTACATTTTAAACAAGATTATCAGGTAATAACTAAATGTACAATATAGTTTTCCCGGGACAATGTGAAAGAATCAGATCCTCAGGCCAAGGCAAGTTGGGGTTAGAAGCTTCGCAGGTGATTTTCATGAGCAGCTGAGGTAAAACCTGTGGTTTAGGATACGGTTTGCAGACTGGATCACCAAGAGAGCCTGTTCACGTGGGACTATTGCTCTCCGTGCTGGAATGTAAGGTAGGGATGGGGCCCGGGGAAGATGGATTGTTAGCAAGGGTCCTAGGAACCCTGGTAGCAGATGTAACCAATTAGGTGAATCAGCGGGAGATTCGAACCCTAGAAGTGTCTTCAGAGGTGGTTGACCTGGAGGGGAAACTGCAATGTCAGCTGATGAGTATCTGAGACTTGAGTTTCTAGTTGATTGCTTTTAGGTATCTTAGTTATAAGTGTATTTATGAAAGTATCCTCCCATCTTTAGATAACACTCTATAAGGTTCAGCAAATTTATCTGAGACTTGGAAATAAACAAGAGACATCTCCAGGGACTGTCAAGCACAGGTTGACTTCATGTTGTTTGAGCTCTTTTATGACAATAGAGAAGGCAGACTCTTAACAGTTTTTACCCAAAAAGTCATCTTAGTTTTGGCTGTCTTGGTCTCTACCTGAGCCATCAGTCTTACCCTAACATTGCCTGGAAATACACAGCTTCTCCAGCCATCTTTGGTACCGATTGGATAAAGTATTTATATATGTACTTTCATTCGTGAGAAGCAATTTGCCACATTAAAAACTGCCCAGGGTTTTCCTCTTTGGGAGTATCACTCCCAGGGTGGTCTGATCTGGGCTCCCTGTGATAGGTATATTTTCCTTGGAAGCTTGCACAAGAAGAAACGGGCAAGGGAGATACACACAGAGAGGAGCATTTGTACTCTTATGTACGTTATGATTTTATCTTCACTTCTTTCTTTGGTCCTAAAGGAGTTTGTTTACATTGTAACAATACAGTTCTTGCAGATTTAAGGCAATGTTTATGTGTCTACCTCCCTGTGAAATGGTGAGCTGTTTGTCATTAAGAAAGTGACAATCTTCTGTGCATCTTTGTATCCCTAGCACAAAGAACAGGATCTGGTGCTTAGGGAGAAATAAATATGTAACCGAAGTAAGTGACATTGTGTAGGTTTTTGCTAAGCAGGTGTGGTCATGGGCCACAGATACTGGGATCAGCTGTGTGCTCAGAAGGTAGAGTCTCAGCCCTCTCTAGACCCATTACATGGGTGGCCCTGATCTCTGAGCGGTGCTGTGCAGGTGTCTATCTCATGGTCAGCTGGGAGCAGTGGCTCTGTGATACATGAGATCTACGCAAAGGAAGTTAGAGTGATTGTCTCCACTTTACAGTTTAGCTGTGTGTCCAAAACGGATGCTGATGCCTCAGGAGTACTGCTTCTAGACAGGGCTAGCCTGTGCTTCTGGGAGAGGCGTGAGGGTTCCCGTGGGGTGAATGAAACCTCAGAGTTCGGAGGGATGTGGTCATTACTTTTCCATGACTTTGATAAAATACTCAAAGGGAGCAAGTTCAGAGGGGAAGGATTTGTTTGGCTCACGCTTGGAAAGGGTAGGGGTCATCATGGTGCGGTATGCATTGCAGTAGAGTAACCCCATCTGTGGTAGAAGGAGCATGAGGTGGCTGGTTGTATGGTGCAGGCAGTCAGGAAGTAGAGGGAAATCTGACCAAAAACACAACCCAGCTCTGAGGTCCCGAAGACCTGCCTCCGCATGACCCACTTCCTGTACCTAGGTTCGGTCTCCTACGGATCCCTCAGACCTCACCACCAGCCGGAAACCACTGCTTCCAACCCATGAGCACGTGAGGTCGTTTTGCACTCAAACCATAACAGGGGCACAGAGCCATTCATTTGGTTTTGCAAGGGGAGTGGCTGATTCTTTTCATCCAGCTCATCAACAGCAAGCCCTTCTGCCCATCTGGGCTCTAGTGTCCGCCCACAAGGAGAGACTGACTCAATTTCTGTTGGCTCTGAGCCCAGACCAGCGAAAACCAAGGTGAAATCGTGATGGCTTAATCATAAAATGTAAATCTCCGTTTGTCACGTCTGGGGCTTACATTGTCAGGGATGTTTGCCTGGTGCCTCGAATGAGGGCCTAAGATAGAGAAAGGCAAGGCGAGACTTCTGGGAACATCTCAGACAAGATGTCCTTAAAAGGGTCTGCAACACCTGTCCCCATACAGGTGTGAGCCCTGAGTTATGGAGCAATGGTCTTCAAAATGTTTGCAAAGCCATTTTTACCTCATTACTAGAATGTAGGGATTTCCCCATCTTTGCTATGCTTCGGTTCTTTCCAATAAATACCCGAGCCCAACTCCAAAGAAGGCAGGCTTCACTTACTTCCCTGACAAAGAGATTAAACAAGTCAGTGAGGTAATAAAAATCAGAGGGAATGGAGTCTCCCGTTCAGGAAGCCCACCTGATTCGGGGT
Source organism: Cricetiscus sungorus (assembly GCA_030556225.1). Taxonomy (NCBI): domain Eukaryota; kingdom Metazoa; phylum Chordata; class Mammalia; order Rodentia; family Cricetidae; genus Cricetiscus; species Cricetiscus sungorus. The sequence continues at coordinate 859,163 of JANBXA010000411.1, read as the reverse complement.
CTGCAAACCCAGATACCAGAGAAGGGCATCAGCTGGAAAACCCAGATACCAGAGAAGGGCATCAGCTGGAAAACCCAGATACCAGAGAAGGGCATCAGCTGGATGCTGCAGCGAGCAGTCAGCACCAAGAGAGCTGGGCAGCCACTGATTAGAAAGCCGTTCACACCCACACCTTACAACCGGAGGGCAGGTGGTCAGGGTACAAACCTACATTTCAGAAATCAAGACCCAGAGACTTTTGCCTAAGATTATACAGCTCTTATTTGCCCATAATAGAAACTCATTCCAATTGTGGCATGTTTTCCTATTGTTTACCCATGCAAGAGACATTCAGAGTATATCTATATCTTTATCCATATCTATCTATGTACAGCATTGTGAATGTGTGTGTGTATGAGTGTGTGTGTGTGTGAGTGTGTATGTGTGAGAGAGTGTGTGTGTGAGTGTGTATGTGTGAGAGTGTGTGTGTGTGAGTGTGTGTGTGTGTGAGTGTGAGAGAGTGTGTGTGAGAGAGTGTGTGTGTGTGAGTGTGTGTGTGTGAGAGTGTGTGTGAGTGTGTGTGTGAGAGAGAGTGTGTGTGAGTGTGTGTGTGAGAGTGTGTGTGTGTGAGAGTGTGTGTGACTGTGTGTGACTGTGTGTGAGAGTGTGTGTGAGTGTGTGTGAGAGTGTGTGTGAGTGTGTGTGAGTGTGTGAGTGTGTGTGAGTGTGTGAGTGTGTGTGTGAGTGTGTGTGAGTGTGTGTGAGTGTGTGTGAGAGTGTGTGTGTGACTGTGTGTGAGTGTGTGTGTGAGTGTGTGAGTGTGTGTGTGAGTGTGTGACTGTGTGTGAGTGTGTGTGTGAGTGTGTGAGTGTGTGTGTGAGTGTGTGAGTGTGTGAGTGTGTGTGAGTGTGTGTGAGTGTGTGTGTGAGTGTGTGTGAGTGTGTGTGAGTGTGTGTGAGTGTGTGTGTGTGGGAGTGTGCGTGTGAGTGTGAGTGTTTGTGAGTGTGTGAGTGTGAGTGTGTGAGTGTGAGTGTGTGTGTGTGTGTGTGTGTGTGTGTGTGTGTGTGTGTGTGTGTACACATGTGTAGCTGGTTGTGTTTTACTCTTTTGGAGACCTGCCACCCGGCTCCCTGGAAGCTTATGCTTGGCCTTTTCTTAACTAATTATCCCATGTACCCTTTGCCTCTGGACTTCTTCCTTTTCTTCTGTAATCTTACTTTCACTCTTCCTCTAGGGCTGACTGTGGCGGGTTGGCTGCACCTTCCTTTCTTGCTCCTTGATCTCTCTTGCTTCCTGATCCCTCTTTTTCTCCTTCAGTTTATTCTCTTTGCCTGGCATTCCCTCCTATCCTTTGTTCAGCCTTACTACTGGCCCTTCAGATGTTTAGACAGGCAAAGCAACACAGCTTCACAGAGTTAAGCAAAGGCAACATAGAGGAATGCAACACATCTTTGCACCATTAAACAAATGTTCCACAACATAAACAAATGCAACACATCTTAAAATGATATTCCACAACACATGTGTGTAAAGCAAACATTTCAATTTTTGTAACCAAATATCTAAGAATTATCTAGTTGTTAACAATTTTAAATGACACAGGCTGTGAGAAAGTTAAAAAAAAAAAGACAGCAAATGAAGGCAGCTAGTCTCTCTATTCATCTGGCACCATCTTTACGAGGGTACAGACAATTGTATTTATAGCTCTTGGATGTTTTTGAAACAGCAGCTTTTGTATGTTTTAGAGGAAGATTGCAGACTTTAAAATGTAATCGATGGATCACTTAGAAGAAGACAATGTCTCCTTCGTTGGAGGTGGTATGATCTGAGCCCGCCATCATGGACAGTATTTTCTTCCCTATGAATCCAAGTTCACGCTCAGACTTCCCTCAGGACTGGAATTTAGCAGAGTGGACCCACGTCTAAGTGGAGCTCTGGCCCAGTGTGGTTAGAGGTCAGCTTCCTCCCACTGTGCAGATCATTAGCAAAGGAGCAAAGGTAGAATGGGGACTGGCCACCCAGCCAGCTGCAGCCGCGTGGAGCCTGCCTGCCCCCCACAGCAGTCATTCATTCTGTCCCCACCGTTCTTTCTCTATTACACAGCATGAGTTCAGCGCTTGCCACAGACAAGGTACTTTCCGTGTACTTTTTAGTTCAAGCCTCCCCATGAGTAACCTGGACACGCCCACTTTACTTGTGAAGTAACTGGAGACTCCTGGGGTTAGGATTGGAACCCAGACCTACCTGCCTTCCTAACGTGGGCTTGTAGGCTCACCTACACGTCCTGCTCTGAGCCAAGTGCCCTAAGGTAAACTTGACTGCGTGGCCTTTGCTATTTGCTTTTATATTTTCTGTCAATGAACAAAAAGCAGTCTTTGGCCAAGGCTATCGGCTCCAAATGGGGAAGACGAAGGCATCCCCCACTACACCCTTGTATTTCCCCCCGAGTTTATAAGGGTAGGGCTGGAAAACGGACACGTTATTTATCACATTTCAAATGCTGAAAAATAATTGAAGCTTCAGAAGCTCGACGAGTGAACCAGCAGGAATACTTGTTCAATAATGAATGGTGCCTGAGAAACACAGTTTTACAAAAAGGCAAATCCCACTGGCCTTGTGACGTCAGCCATAAACACGCAGCTGTGTTCCCACAGGCTGGGATGAACAGGTCTAGTTCTCTAATTTCTAACAAGAACTTGCCACAGGGCCTGACTTTGAGGTCTCCTTCCTGTTTTTCTTTCACCCGTGCGCATCATCACACACATCAGGATTTCCAATGAGACTTCAGTAGCTCTCAGCCCTGCTTCCCCTACACTTATTGATTTCGTTTGTAAAGTGGAGCAGGAAGCAAAGGCTGCCACATCACACCTGAACCTAGGAAACATCTCATGCAAGTTGATTCTGTATAGAAAACTCCCAAACCCGGACTTCGGCCTTGTTTTATGAATTCTTTTAGATGGAGCAACTCTAGATTACATTTACTTCTGCTTAGCCACGTCGTTGAATTAAGAGGATGATGGGAAATGTTATTCTGTAAATATGTTTCTCATACTGGCCAATTAATAAAGCACTGTGGCCAATGGGAAAGCAAGATAGGCGGGGCTAGGAGACAGGAGGAAAGAGGAAGTAGTTAGGAGGAGTCAGCATGTAGAGCATGGAGAAAGCAAGATGCCAGCCCACCACGCTCGGATAAGATGACCATGTGGAAATACTTAGATAAGTAGAAGTGGGTTAATAATTAAGACAGAGCTAGCCCATAAACAATAATGGTAACTGGCCAACAGCCTTATATCAAATACAGAGTCTCTGCGTGTTATTGGGTTTCGCGTAGTGGCGGGACCAGGCGGCCGGTGGGGAGGAATAAAAACTGGGACCAGACCTGCAGCAGGAGAAAAACGTGCTCATAACAAAATGGTGTCAGTGGCGGGCGGGCTGGCGGAAAACAACTAGCTACAAGAGGAAATGTCAAGTGGTCAACTGAAATTAGCCACTGCATGAACTGAATTCAAACGTGTTGTTGTAGGTGCAGAGCTTGGGGACTGCTTCTAGTTGGTTGGGGGGGGGGTACTAGGAAAGTCAACAGTAACCTAAATTAATTGAGAATATCCAAGGTGACTTATAATGGAGTTGTCACACCCTTAAAATTCAGCTCAAACACTTTCCCTGTCCTTCTGCCCAGAGTAACCCACTTTTATTATTATTATTATTATTATTATTATTATTATTATTATTATTATTATTATTACACTACTACTACTACTACTACTACTACTTTAAAAGGAGCCAACAGACATGTTGTTCTTGCCTGTCCTCTACCATTAATAGAGGGACAATGTAAGGGCTGACTCTGCCTGAGCTCGGGAGCATAAAATTGGGAGAAGTAGTGTGTGGTATTTTAGATAAAAGATTGCAAGCAGGTTTCAGCTTGGAACCACAGCTTACTACCTGTGTTCCCTTAGGGAACCATTATCAGATATCCGTGTCTGTATGTCTCTGTCGGTAAAGACTATGCTGCTGTGGGCTCGATACCACAGCCACTTAGTTACTATTCTTACACATGAGACCACTGCAGCTGTTCTCAGAGTTTAAGCAGGGGCAGAGCGCAGTGAGTCTGGGTAAAGGTCCAGTTGAGCCCCTCCAGGACCATGACTGAATCCTTCATTCACAACCTTTATCGTGGGTCTAGAGAAACTCACCCTGCTTCTCTCTCTCTCTCTCTCTCTCTCTCTCTCTCTCTCTCTCTCTCTCTCTCTCTCTCTCTCTCTCTCACCTTGTCTCCAGCAGCTGCATGGTAGGCTGGCGCAAGGCCATGTATGATGGCGAAATGAAAGGCTGATGGGAATTTCCTCTCGGTGGCAATCCACGTGTGAAAACAAAAAAAAATCCATGCCAGAAAACAAAGAATGCTCCCACTTCCTAACGAACACCCACAGACTCTCACAGTGAGCCCCCAGCTACTGACCATGTTAACACCGAATCTGGTGCCGAAAGGCAGGAAGCAGCCTTTATTTTGATGCTGTCCTTGGGGTGTTAGTACCCCAACACGTGAGCCCTCCCAGAAGTGCTTGACTCTGGGGCTGAAAGTTTGTCCTTCTACACAAGAGAGGCTTTCAGGTGCCAGCCAGGGCCATGGAACACGACCTTGCCTCATCCTAGAGTTGGCAGAACTTACTGAAAGGGCAAGTGGTGGTTACCAAAACCAGTGGGTTAGGTGTTGTAACTCGATGCTGTGAGTTTCCAGAACCCCAAACAGTTGTCAAATATGAATGACAGAACCACAAAATGCGCTGTCTCATTTCCCACCCACACATCGCCCGGCTGCCATGGTGTTGCAGCACTTCTGGCAGGGGAACCATGGCTACCCTTCGCCTCAGGCACCCAGGCAGGGCAACATTCTCTCCCTCTCCCCGAGTGTGTAACTGGATACTACTCTCTGAGCTCAATCAACCGAAACTTGGATTCGATAAACTGAAATCTGGAGACATATCCACAGCTGAAGCAATGTGGTCACAGCACATGCAGAGACAGATGGAAAAATGGAAATTTCTTTATTGTCCTTACTGCCATATCTCCCAGAGGTCAGTGATATGTGGGTTACTGGCTGGAAGATAGCCACAATCTAATGAACCCAATCACACCACTTCCTTACCAGAAATTATGGATTTGGGCTTGTACAGGGTCACTGTAGTTATGGGTAAAAACCATGGTTTTGTTTGTATCCCTTTGTTTATAGGCAGGGAGACAGAAAGGTATAAATAGAAATTGGGGTTATAAGACAAGACAACTTCCTGGGTTAATAATCAAAATTATATGTGAGTAAGAGTGCTTGCCGTTCTCTCAAAAGATGGGAGTTCAAATCCAGGGGTCCCCATGCCCTCATCTGGTCTCTGAAAGTACCCAAATTCACACACACATACACACACACACACACACACACACACACACACACACACACACAGAGAGAGAGAGAGAGAGAGAGAGAGAGAGAGAGAGAGAGAGAGAGAGAGGGCAGAGGCAGAGAGATACAGAGAGACAGGTAGAGACAGAGAAAACGATAATAAAAAATTTATTCTAAACAATGTCCAAAGGATTGGGTGCAGTTTCCGTGGAGATGAACAGCAGCCTGGGGCGGGGGTGGGGTGTCTGCAGCAGGACCAGCTGGTGATGATTTTAAGGGCTCCCTCGGATGGGACTCGGAAGCACAGCAACACCTGGGTTGCCAGAACAGTTCTTCCCGGAAGAGACGAACACACACAGGGAGCAGGCTGTGGTTAGGGCAAGAATGCAGGCTGCCGACTCTGGACCTGTAAAAGGAGCTTGTGCAATGGGGTCAGCAGTGGAGAAAAGCCGCACACCGGCCGGCCGGCTCTAAAGGGAGCCAGATGTTCACGCTGGGGCGTACCTGTGCTGAGTTTAACTCCCCCAGGGGCCTCACAAAAGAGCTGAGGTACCCAAGACTCTGCAAATGTCAGCCGCTTCCCCAAGCACATAGAGGCAGAAAGCGGCAGAGCCGGGACCAGACCCCGACACTGCACGTGGAAAGTCTGCACGTGTCTTCCCGCATCGCCATGTGAGTTGAAAGAGAAGAAATCAATCAGACCCACAGCTTGGCTGAGGATGTGATGTTTAGAGGTGAAGCGAGTAACTACGCGTGTCTACTGTAGAGGAGGCGTTTGGGGGAAAGTGAGAGGACAGGTAGTGGGCAGGACTTACTGGGCTGGGGAGCTGTGCTGGGATTGGTGGGACCAGACTGCAGGCAAGCGGAAGCAGCCGAGAGCTGGCCTCAGCTGGATTGCGGCCAAGCGTTTTGGAGACGGAGGTGGTGGCTAGACTGAGTGCAGAGAGGAGTTGGAAGGACAGGAGACCCCCTCATAGCTGGTGGGGAAGAGATCTTGCAAAGTGCAGATAACAAGTGGGAGCCGGCCACCTGCTTTAACCCCCCCATCAGTTCAGGGATGGAGCAGAAGCTCCTGGCAGGACCCATAACGCCTCGCGCGGCAGTTCGTGCTGTCTTCGAAGCCACCCACTCCTGAGTCTCCAGACTGCTCAGCCACCCGGGCGCTTCAGCAGCCACTGTCTTTGCTAAACTCCTTTCTCAAACCTGGCAACGTTATTCACACGCTTCCAGGTCCAGATCCAAGGTTCCCCCAGGTAGGTCGGCTTCCCATTGTCACGTGGCTTTGACCCTGGCTTTGACTGTTCAAAGATACCTTTGTGAAACTGCAGCTCCCATCCTGTCTGTTCCTGTGACACAGAAATATCAGGTTCATCTTTGAAGCCTAATCAACCCATCTTTGGTACTTGGTGTGTGAAGAATGCTCCTCAACCAGAACCATTTCCCTAACTTTTTTTTTTCTTTTTTTTTCTTTTTTCAAGACTTCGAGAAAGCACAACCAGTCAGTTTACCTGTGTTTCTCTTCAGCTTGATACTGCACTTCTCTCTAGAACCCTATGGTTCATACATCCACGAATACAGACAATGCAGCCTCTATGTCCAACGGCCACCACCTCCCTCACTGTAGACTGGCACTGCATGGCTCCCCCTAAGCCTGCAGCCCTGCACTTCAGGGATAGAGTCTGTCAGGGTATGGGTCTGGAGGAGGGACCTGCACAGACTCTGGGAACAGGCTTGAGTCATATGGACGGGGACTCTGTCATCTTGGAAACAGAAACAGGACCTAGAACTGAAACTCATTGTAAAACTGTTCCTTTGGCCCTATGATCTTCTCGACCTGTGAGTGGGGTGTGGTCAGTTGGCTGAGAGGCCAGAGAGAAGGTGGGGGGGGGGAGTAAGGGAGAAAGAGGGACGGGTGAGGAAAAGGCGGGAGGCTCATTGCTGGAGAGAGCGTCTTCGTATCGTGAGCCTAGAAAAGGGGAGCCTGTGTGGGTATGAATCCAGCGTTAGCCCAGAACAGTACTCATGGTAGGAAATACAGCACTTAGAGCCTAGCTCAATATTGGAGGTGGGGATTTGTCAGTCCTTAGCTTGTAAATGATACCTTTTTTGGGTTTTCGAGACAGGGTTTCTCTGTATTGCTTTGGTTTGTCCTGGAACTCACTCTGTAGATCAGGGTGGCCTCGAACTCTCATAGACCCACCTGCCTCTGCCTCCCGGGTGCTGGGACTAAAGGCGAGCGCCACCAACGCCAGGCAAAAATGATAGCAAAGCTAAAGCATTTACGCATGGTGACGGCAGAGATGAATACAGGGGAGAGGCCAAAGAGACAGGAAGTAGACACTCAGTGGGCCAGGTTCCTGTATAGAGGGGATCCCTGCAAACAGAGAGAGAATGGGGCGGCAGGCCTGTGGGATAATGCTCTTGGAAGCATCCCCTATGAGAGAGGGGAAGGAAGAAGGTGGGTGTTTGGCCACAGAGCAGCCAGGGAAAAGCTTTGGCCCAGTTCTCCCGGAGCCCTGAGGATGGGCAAGCCCTTCAGGGTTACCCCAGGTTAGGGTGCGCCAGGCCTTCGCTCTCCCACATCTGCCAATCAGAATGAGCCATTTGGGAAGGGAGGGGGCCCAGGGCAAGGTGACCCTGAGCAGTCAAGGCACTTCCTGAGGGTGGGCAGTAGCTAAAAGGTGCAGAAGCAGGCGCTTGCAATCGCTGACAAGACAGCCTTCTGTCCTGAGGAGGGATCCGGGCTCCTCATCTGTACAGAGCAGCTCCAACTGTGAGGCCGCCAGCGGGAGATAAACATGAGAGTTATTGCACACGATGGCGTCGCATAGTTAGGGTGCGGCAGCAGAGTAAGCCTGAAGTCTACAGGCTGTGGGGAGTCAGTAAAGACAGAAAGCTCCTGGGTATGGGCCACAGCAGCTGTCTGCAGCAAGAATTTCTTCACCGTTGAGTGAAACCTCACTTCCGCCTGCAATGCCTTCAAGTTGGTTGGCCCAGGTGGTCCAGATCTAGACCAATCAACCTTGTCACCTGCCTTCAGGGGTAAGGCCCAGGGTTTCCTCTCTGTCCCTTCTCCGCAGCAGCAGAGAGCACATCTAACTGACCTTGTCTTCCGTCTTTCTACCCAACTCCATGTCTCTCCTAGTCCTTGCCCCTGGGTTCCATTCCGGCCCTGTCTAAACCTTTCTTTCTACATCACCTACCTTGACTGCTCAGAAGACAAAGGGATTCTGTCCATTCCACTAGAACTGCCATCTCTGAGACTCCGACCCCTTTCCACTTCCCTCAACACCTTGGCAGTGGAGTCCAGTATGGAGAAGACTGACTCAGGACAACTTCCAGAAAGATTGCAGTTGACAGCTCTGCAGCATGAGCTGGGCTTGGAGTGGGGCCTCATGAGGACCGTGCAGTATCCAACGTCCATCCGAGTCTAATGTAATCCAGGGCCGTTCAATTTCTGTGTCAGACTTGGCTAAACAGATTTAAAATTTGCCACATGCGATCTTCAGCAACCTGGGATTTGGGGCATAAAGAGGGTCACTCTGAAATCTACCCTGTCTACTATTTCTGGACAGAAAGTTGACCTCCCGTGTTTCATGAGAGCGAATGAGCACCCCCAACCTTCACCGTAATTAAAATGCCGAGGAAGTCATTTGGAATGACTCTTGTTGTTTTCCAAGATCAAAGGTACAACTGCTGAGATGCCAAGCTTGAACCTCGCCATCTTTACAACAACTTCCCATAGGAGTGATTGCCCTGCATGTATCTGCAAGTTTCTATCATACATGCCATTGCCAGCGTGGCCTTATTTTGTCAGTTTCATCACATGAGCCCCCTTCTGCCTCCTCATCGTTCATCTCTTGACTTCCTCCTCCTAAGAGAAGTGTACCCCAAACCCAACAGGATCATGCAAAATTAGTTCTCAAGGATTAGGGCTCAGGATTTGGGAAGCAAAGCATGGAGCCTAAGCTTAGGGGTTTGTTCTCGGTTTTAAAACAATATCTCCTTGGAAGCCAAGTTCCCCGGAGCGGTGGAGGAGTTAAATTTTCTCCTCACCTTGGATTTTCCTGTAGTCACTTATTAACAGGACTTCAAAGTTGCTCTTCTAACAGCCAAATTAGAACAGGACAAATATGAAAAGAGCCAGTAGGACGGAACAAGTTAAGAATTTGGGGGTCATGTGGGCAGACAAAAGACACTGTCTCACCTGATATATTTCTCAAGCTTGACCTGGTTTGGATCACTTCATTTCCCACACATGTAATCTTTTCTGCAAATGCATTTTACTTAGAGTAATTATGATTTTATTTCTAATAAAAATATAAGATGCACTACCTCATTTCTCTGTCTTTGTTTTATGTCTCCACCGAGGGAAGATTAGAGACATTGTAACATGGAAGTCTAGACAGCCTGTTTCTGGTCTGATCTACCAATCGGCTATGGCTGAAGTTGTCCATGTAAACTCTACCAAGGTATTTTGCACACCTAGGCATTTCTCAAGGGCAGCCTACGTATCTGGAGTGATGTGAGGGACACAGCCTCCACATCACTATCCCTGGGTGTTAGAGATGGTCTCAAAGGATCTTTTTAATCGGAAGACCAACATTTTCAAGACGCTTCCAGGCAGGAGAGTATGTCTGGGTCCATTAGATGCTGCTGGAGACAGAAACAAGTGGGTCAGAAAGGCCAGCCCTGCCCAGAAGAGCTTCAGCGATTATTTAATTATACTCCTGCCTATGGTACTCTGCCTCAGAATCTAGGCCATGGAACGGGCTTAGCACGAAAGCGCTTCAGCCTGCGGTAGGGTTATGGTTTGGATATGCAGTGTCCCCCACAGGCTCCTGAGTTCTGATACTCAGTCCCGAGCTCTTGGCGTTGTTTTTGGGTTTGCAGGATCTTTGAGGCAGGAGGCATGGCTTTCAAAAGTGAGTGACTGGAGGCAGTTTGGGAGGGTCCCTTGGCACCATGTAACAAGTCCTGATGCACACTCCCCCTGCCCTAGACCAAAGCCTCCACCATGATGGATACATCCCCTGAACCATGAACCAAAATAAAGTTTGCCTGTGAATCGCTTCTGCCCGCTATTCTTTCACGGAGAAGAAAAAGTAATTAACACAGTGGGAAATGCAGTTTCCCTGGGATAGTGAATTTGTCAGATACATTACAAACTTTTTCTTTTGGAATTGTTCCTGGAGTCTCAGCCACCCAAAGGTATTAATCACACCTTATTTTTAGATCAAAGCATGATTTTCTAGTTGAGTTATTTACCTTGATGATAAATGCCTTCCAAATTTTTCTCATAATCTATTTTTTTTTAATCCAAAGAAATTTTGCCAGTGCCAGAGAGGTTATGAGCAGGGCTCAGGGCTCTGAAGACATTCCTTGGGTGTTTTGAGGATCCGTGGCAGCTTTGGAGATGGGGATGGTGTTAGAGAAGAAAGAGCTGGATTGGAGCTTCAGCCCTCTCCCTTGGATATGCTACTCAGCTTCTTTTGACATCCGCGTCCTAGTGTGAGTTTGAGAGTAAGTCAAGCATGCATAAACTCAAATGTAAAGTCTCCAGCACCCAGAGCGTATCTGCAGCCAGCTTTCCCTCTTTATAGGTGGTGTGAGAACAGGCCCGCTCTGCAGACATTTGTAACGTTAACATCGCCACAGAAAGATGCAGCACCACTGTTTACCCTACCTGTCTCTGCGTGCCTTATATATGTGTCTCTTTAGGCTCACCGTAGCCCCGCATGGCAGAGGATGTACTGTCCTGTTTGTCTGTACTCTTTTCCCATCCTTCCTTATTTGCTTGTTTGCTTATTTGAGTTAGTTTACAGATTAACAGGGTTCTTTATGACCTTTCCATATACTTAGTTTTTCTTTCTTCTCCTTACACCGCATCCCCCTCCACCACCCCATCTCCCTGCTTCCCCATCCTTCCTGGACCCTTCCCTCCCTCCAACTCCAGTATTCTCCCTTCACTTTATGTGTTTTCTACCCTCTCCACCCCTCCCTCACAGCATCCTTTATTACATTTTTATCGTCTCCCATCCTCTTAGTTTCCTGGCCTCTACCCAACAATTACACCTAAATTTACATATTTAACAATTAAAAACTAGGATCTATATATGAGCAAGACCATGTGGCATTGTCTCTCTCTGTTTCCTAGTTACGTCATTCTCACACACATTTCCTTTTCTTTACAGCTGCATAAGACTCCACTATAACCATATACCATATTAGCATTATCTATTCATCTGTGGATGGACACGATGTGGGTCCATTCCCTTGCTCTTGTGAATAGAGCAGCAATAAGCCTGGATAGGCAAACTGAAGCCCCAAGAAGCTAACCAGTGTGTGTCTAGGGCCAAGTTCAGAATTGAGCTTTCCAAACCTGGGACTCTAGATCCAGAGTGTCCAGTCTCGGTGCAACATTCTACTGTATCTGCTAAATCATTACGATTACTTTACTGCCTCACCTGATATATTTCTCAAGCTTGAGTGCACCCATGCATCGTGAGTGTGTGAGTGTGTGTGTGTGTGTGTGTGTGAGTGTGTGTGTGTGTGTGTGGACTAGCTAGGATCAAGTCTAGACTGGATGTGAACTCCTCTCGCTACCCACACTCTGAGAACACCCTGATCTGCATGTGGAAGGTACTTTAGAGATGATTTTCTTAAGTACAAGCAGAAGGCCACTGACCATCATCACCAGCATCCCAAGCTGTAGGCGCTCGTGAGTATAGCTTATGACCAAAGGGCACAAATAGTTTTTGAAGGGACCTGAGGGTTCTTGTTCTTTCTGGTTTGCTCTAATTTCATGCTAGACGGCTCACATAATCCCATGTAACTAACTGATGGTGGCATGGAAAAAGAATGACTCAGCAGAGGTCACCCAGCTAATAGCTGAGAAAGCCACCCAGTCAGCTTCCTCCCTGTCACTGCACAGTCCCCTCGCTTCCTCCGGGAGTGAAGCTGGCACCTACTTCTGTCTCCTTACTCTTGTTTTCATGCTCACCCTCTTTTGGGAGGTCTCCCCAACTCCTGGGAAGGCAGAGGGTGAAGCAGAGGGCTGTAGGACATCAAAGACAGACAGAGTAAAGCCCGAGGCTGGGCGGCTGTGGGTGGAGGCCCTGCCTCTCGGCCTTGAGTGCCCCAGAAGCAGCTCCGTGCGTGACCCATTTTTCTTAGTCCTGCCTGATGGGAGATGTGATTCTGTATATATGTTTCTCATACTGTTAATAAAGCCCTGTGGCCAATAGAAAACTAGATAGGTGGGGCTAGGAGACCAGGAGGAGGAAGAGGAAGTAGGAGGTGGAGTCGAGATGTAGCCCGGGAAGAAGCAGGAAGCCTGCCGCACGGCTCCCCGATAAGACGACCACGTGGAAATACTTAGATAAGTAGAAATGGGTTAATAATTAAGACACAGCTAGCCCATAAACAGTAATGGTAATTGGCCAACAGGATTGTATCAAATACAGAGTCTCTGAGTGTTACTTGGGGCACACGTGGTTGCAGGACAATGGCGGCAGAACCAGCGGCAGCCGGCGGGGAAACCTGCTGTAACACCTGCCCACACGGCTTCTACTGTTGAATGTGACTGGCCATGGGCTGACTGTAGCGACACAGCTCCAAATGGCCTAGCAGTGATGACCCTGAAACACCATAAAAGAAACCCTCAGCAAGGGCAGTCGTCTTCCTTTCTGACTGCAGGCCAGGAACACGGGCCTGTTCCCAAGCCCATGCCATCCCTCTGTTCTTCAGCATAATGTCTGTCCGTCTGTCTGCCTGCCCGTCGGTCCATCTGTCTCTCTGTTCGTCTGTCTGTCTGGTCTCCCAAAGAAAATGAGAGAGAACTGAAGCTTATGCTCACAAAAACAGTGTGTATATGAATGTATGTGTGCGTGCGTGCGTGCGTGCGTGCGTGCATGCGTGCGTGCATGTGTGTGTGTGTGTGTGTGTGTGTGTGTGTGTGTGTAAAGATGACTCAGGATGCACATTCATCCTGTGGACTAATCAAAGAGCTTGTCTTTGTGTAGATAACCTTGGAAAATGGAGGATGTGGGGAGGTATTTCAGGTGAAAACGGGACTTGTATGTGTAAGTTTTGCCCTAAGGAAGGAAAAACCTGTTGAAAAAAAGGACATAAAGTATAAATTATGTTTTACTCTAACTCTGTTGCCTATGGTTAATATTGTTTTAGCATCTTTTACTTAATCAGTCCAGTTCAGTGTGACATTCGTCCTCCTCTTTGTCCTCTTCCTCCTCTTCTTTAGTTTTGGAGATGGAGTCCAAGACTTGCTACATGAGCTGTCTGCCTCTGGGCTATGTTCTATCCAGTGTTTCCTTCCTTCCTTCCTTCCTTCCTTCCTTCCTTCCTTCCTTCCTTCCTTCCTTCCTTCCCCCTCCCCTCCCTCTCTCTTTCATCCTTCCTTCTTTCTCTCCTTTACTTCTTTCTTTCTTCCCTCCTTTCTTCCCTCCTTTCTTTCTTTCTTTCGTTCTTTCTTCTTTCTTTCTTTCTGTCTTTGTTTCTTTCTTTCTGTTCAGTCTTTTAAGTTAACCTCTTCCCATTGTCTTGTGTAGGTGGGTTGAAAACCCCCCCATGAACATAAAGGACCATCTTTCCTAGTCACCCATCGTACAATGGCAGACAGGTATCAATCTTTCTGACCACCCACTGCCCAGCATCCCTTCCTCTTTTAAGGAAATTCTATATCTGAGAGTTCAGCTCCTTCTGAAACGTTCTGTCACCAAACTCCTGGTCTCCCTCACAGTTAGACATGAGCCAAGCTCATGTGTGTGTGTGTGTCTGCGTGTTTAAAAGACCAACCAAATGCTTTCAGTCAGCAGGTGACGAGAAAGAGAACACCCAGAGTTCACTTTGGCAATAAGTGTTTGACACAGAGCAGCCACAGCCAGGCCCTGCAGACAGCAGAGGCAATAGCCCTAAACATTGGCATCTGAGTACCAGAGGCAATAGGACAGATGGCGGAGGCTGCAGTGTTTGGGTGTGGCATGGCTTAGCTCCGTGCTGAATGACTTCCATGTGAAGTGATGTTCCTAGATGTACTGTCCCTTTTAAACCCCATTCTCTGGGTCCCCTAGAAATTCATGGAGCTATCCAATGTTCTTTTGATAAATTCCTGTTCTTTCTAAATTAGCCGGATGCTACAAAGCATCCCAAGAGATGCAATGTGAAAACAGGCTATGAATATTTGTTAAGTGACTAACTAATAATTTCTGACATACTCCCCTGTCCTTATGAAATTCAAGGCCTGACCCCTCAGAATATGAACAAACAAAGGGGCAGAAACGGACACAGACGACTTAAAGAACGAAAAATAGGAGAGTTTTGCTTGAGCAATAAAATTCATGTAAAGAAGCAATGAGAAACAAGATTGCAGATTTAAGTTGGGGGTAGTGGGGGCGTAGGGTCATGCTTACCAAGCCAAGTGAAGGAACCTTATATTTGCTTCCAGCATTGGGCATATGTGCACAAAATCAAAGAGACGAAATTGTGTCTATAATCGGTCTCTCAGGAATGTCTTTAGCACAATATTGGATATGCCATGTAGAACTTACATACAAACACATATGGACTATTGACAAGGAATCAGTAACTTGGGTCATACATTTTTGGAAATAGTGAGCCAAGCGGATTTCAAAAGCTTTTCCCATTCTTCGAATGACTAGGTAACTTTCCAAGAGGGACACAGAATTGATAAAGAGAAAAAGAATCAAGAATCATTTAATAGTGGGAAACTTCACACATCTAAAGCTGTTGGAAGAAAAGGCCCCACCCAGCAGGAGCAGCCCTGGCTTCCTTCACCAATCGTTTGCTTAAACACGCACTAAGTCAGCCCAAGTGAAGGCGCTGCAGTCCTTGGCGTTTCTTGTTGTGGTGACCCCCAGTCATAAATTTCTTCAGTGCTACTTCATAATTGCTATTGTTATGACTCAATGTAAATCTTCCATATGCAGCCCCCAAAGGGGTCACAACCCACAGGTTGAGAACTGCCCCTCAAGGTCATTGTTTGGGTTTACTTATTGCTTCTCCTGGGTCTATTTGTGAGGTCTTTGCCAAAGCATCCGTTTGGAAAAATATTCAAGGCAAGCTTAAAGCTCCTAATCTCTCAACAGAGTTATACATATATTATTTGTGTTAAACCTAAACCTGGATATTAGGTGTTTAGTTTGGATGAATAGAACAGTCAGGTCCGAAGAATAGGTCTTGGCCTTCCTGTGTAAAGAAAGTTGTAGGTGCAGGATACACCAGAACTACCCCTGCAAGGGGATTACAAGCAATCCCTGTCCTGCCCTGGGCCTCTAACTGGGGTGTTTTCCCTAGACTTCATCCATAAAGTAGTTTTCTTTCGTCCTTACTTTCTGTGACTTAATCAAGGCCAACCATCAATCACGATCCCCATCTCAGGTATCAGAAAACAAACAGAAACATCCATGTCCTAGGTGCTTTGCTTAAAGCCATGTGTTTGTAAGAGTAGGCCTGGGGCAGATGACACAGGTTTGTCTCTGAGCTGCACCTTCCAGAAGGACTACTGCATCAGCTGCTGTGTCCCCGAAGCTCTAGGGCATTGGCCCACACTCGGGGCTGGAGTAAGCCAGACTGTGTCTAAGCAAAGGGTCATAGGAGCTGAGCAAAAGTGGCACCGCCATTCACTCTTGGTTCTGAGTGTAGCGTCACGGTTGCTCAGAAGAGAAGAGCCTTTAGGCACCACTGTTGAAAGAAGTGGCCACAGACCAAACGGGACACAGATCGGAAGTTCCCGGCACTGGTGAGTTCAAAGTCCCATGATTTTGCACAAGCTCTTCATTCTCTTTCCCATCGGCAAGCAGTAACCTCACGGGGATGGCATTTTCCTTTGCTGCTGTGAGGAATGGCCAAGGTCACATTCCAGAGAAGGATGGTTGCTTTTCAAAGCATACCAGTCTGGAGGAGCGATAAAGAGAGAGTTAATATTTGAAGACATGGTCAACTTCATCAACTGACAAACACATCTATCTCGGCTGCTGTCACTTTGTCTCCTTCCCCACAGAAGTGCTGATAATAAAGGAGTAAGCCTGTTCAGACTAAGAAAGGAACAAAGGTTTTATAGAATTTAATCTAGCTTTTTGCATCGAGACTTTTTGTATTCTGAGGGTGAGTGGGTTTTATAGGCCCTCTACTGAGTCTATTTTTTTTTTTTTTAATAACGCTGTGTGCTTGCTCAAACCCTGAACAGTCCTTCTGCTTCCCAGTTCTATAGGGAAGGGGATGGCAGAAAAGAATCAGGAAGGACGTCACTTATGGGTCATCTAGTTTTGCCATCATTGTTTGAATCAAGGAATCTTTAACTCGGGGCCAGATGAGAATTTGTGACCCAGCTCTCCCCCTTCTCTATTCAGTTCAGGAATTAGGCACACAACACCCTGACAGACAGTTCTACAACTTTCTTGAATGTCTCAAATGAAGGAAGCCAAACATCGTAAGCAACTAGCAATACTGCTGTCGGGTGACTTCATTTTCTTCCAGCTCGGAGGGAGGGTGGGGTAAAAGAGAATTATATTATGTGTGCCAGATATTGCTATCTTTCACCCAATCCTACTTTCTCAGGCTAGCCCTTGTGATGGGTTGAAAGAAAATGGCCCCCAAAGGTGGCGGCACTGTTAGGAAGTGTGTCCTTCAGTTAGGTACGGTCTTGTTGGAGGAAGTGTGTCACTATGGAGGTGGGCTTTGAGGTCTCCTGTATGCTCAAGCCACACCCAGTAAGACAGTTCATTTCCTGTTGCCTTCGGACCAACATGTAGAACTCTCATGCCCTCTCCAGCGCCGTGTCTGCCTGAATGTCACCGTGTCCCACCATGATGGTAACGGAATCAGTCTCTGAACTGTGAGTGAGCCACCGATTTAATGTTTTCCTTTATAAGAGTTGCAATGGTCACCTGTCTCTTCACAGCAGTAGAAACTCTAACTAAGCCATCCCTCAAATACCTAATGAAACAGGAAGCTATGCCATCTCTACCCCCTCTCCTGCAGGATAAAATATCCAATACAAATACTAAAGACTGTACATTATAGAAGATGCCAAAAAACTGGGTCCTCAATGAGTCCCAGAAATAAGATTAATAAGAAAATGGGAAAACATTGTATCTTTTCATTGCCTTTTATTAAATATCTAAATACTCCTGCCTTGCCTTTGCTGTCAGTCACCATTAATGTGAGGCCTTACAGGTGGTGCCTTAATGAAACATAAGAGTAAAGAGATCATGGATGGACAGAGGAAAGACCAACAAAACCATGGTGATGAACTGAGCATTATAAACTAAGAAAAGAAACCTCCCTAATCTAACTGACTCCTTAGTCTTGTAGACTGTGGTGCTATAAGATATAAATCCCCATTACTTAAGCCACACCCCTGCAGTATTTTGTATGGAAACCCCAGGATATCAACACAGGGAGCATGAACTGTAGGCCTGGTTTTGCTGTTAACTATAGTTAACTTTGAAGTCCTTTGCCACTGTGCTTCTACCTCAGTGCTGAAAAGTGTTTTGTCCCTCATGAATTACCATCATATACTGTCGGCTAGCATCCTGTCTGGGAGTGTGTAGTGTGCTTGGAGTGACAGGAAAGGTTTTATGGAAGATTACCTTCTGGGCTTCAACTATGCCTCTTTAATGGGATTCACTGGCCCCACAAACAGTTTTCAGACATTTTCCACGAGAGTCCAAGGCCATCTCACTTTCTTTTTCTGAATGAAAACAGGGGTCTCTGTCTCCATCACAAATACTCACAGGTTCCTGCTCTTCAGTACAAATTTTTAAGATAGAGGCCAGGATAGTAGGTAAAAAAGACAAATAAAGACAGGTGTATCTGTCCTAAAGTTCCTGAATTTTGACTTCTTTAAATTTTCCCTGGGGCGATACATGAGTCAGTGTTGGAGGTCGTGTAGCACACTCACACACTTCAATAACTCTTACCATCTATAGCAGTTGTAATTATTGTGTATTTATACCCATTGGAGGTTCAGTAAGGTTCAGTGGTGACTATTGCAATAATAACTCCAACTGTCAAACCAATATCTAATTCTTTTCTAAAACATTACAGTTCAACAGTCTTCCTGTGCAAATAAAATCGCCCCCAGCATCAAATGCTCTGCCATCTGGGGAGGCATTGAATGCTCTGCCATCTGTGGGTCTTCATGATTAGAGCCAGAAACCTTAGCATCAGACTGTACCTTCCCAAGTCATCTAAGCCATCAGTTGTACTTTGAAAGAGAGGACTGGAGTCTAGGGCAGTGTGTTAGTTTTCTCAACTGCTAGAAAGTGGCATAATTTGTACCCAGACTCTCATCACCTGGCCCCACCCTAGGACCCTATATGAGCCTCCACTTTGTAAGGTCAACTCTTAGATCACTGTGACCAAAATACGTGACAGAAACCGGGGAGGAAAGATCTGTCTGGACCAGTGTTTCGGATGGTTCGGTTCATGGAAGTTGTTTCCATGTACAATGTCAAGGCAGAAAGGACGTGTGACAGAGGAGAACTGTTCAGATCATGGATGATCAGGAAGCTGAGTCACACCGGAAGCAGCCAAGGACAATCTACTCACAAGGTCCTTCCTGCCCTTGGTGACCTTCTTCTTCCAATGAGACTCATCTCCCAAGATTTATGGAACCTCCCAAATTGACACAATTGGCTGAGGACCAAGCATCTAAAAGTTGAATGTGTGGGGGGACAGTTCATAGATTCCTGCTCTAACGGTCAACCAACCCCAGATGACCCACGGGACACGTGCAAACATCCAGCATTCTCGTGTGAGATTTCTGGTTATTGCTTTCTGCCGTCGTTGGACAGCATGAGCCAGACAGTTTGCTCAGAGCCTGTCATGACTCGCTCACTGGGAAAGAGGCAGAGAGTAGATATGGTTGATAGGTGTTTGCTGTACATCTTACAGAGGGAACTATTTACTCCTCCGTTTCTTTTGTTGTTTTGGTTTGGTTGTTGTTTGTTTGTTTGTTTGTTTGTGTTTGAGACAGGGTTTCTCCATGTAGCCCCACCTGTCCTGGATCTCACTCTGTAGACCAGGCTGGCCTCAAACTCAACAGAGATCCACCTGCCTCTGCCTTCCGAGTGCTGAGATTAAAGGCATGTGCCACCACTGCCCAGCCTCATCCCCAATTCTTGATTTTAATCCCAGTCTCCAGAATAGGAGAATGGCTTCTTTATGTGGTGGTCTCTGCAATTAGCAAGGGTCATCCACTCCCAAAGGATGGCTTTAAGTCAACGCCAATAATAGACAGGTACCCAAAAAGAAAGAAAGACTTTGTTCCCTGCTTGGTCCTGTGTGAAACTCAGCTCAAGATTTCAGCTTTAATATGGTCTCTACCTGTGTGCTCTCCAGAGCCACTGAAATACTTCAAGTTTTAGGATCTCCAAGACCGATGGTTTGACCTAATTTACAAAAATATTCCCCTGAAGGATCAGGAGTGATTTCCTTTCACACTGTAAACAGGCCTTGTTAGAAGTCAACCGTGCCTTCAGAACAGGGCAGAGTTAGATGATGCCTCTGGCTCTGGGACTTGGCTGCCTTTGCAAATCTCCAACACTCCCAGATTACCCCCACCCCCATCCTCACCCCAAGTGAGCAGATGGTTTGATTTTCCTGCTGATAATGTCCTTAAAAGAATCAGCCAAAGTATTGTTATCGGCCTCTAGGTTTCGGTTCTCATCTGTGTCTATATTTAGACACAAACACTGTTGGAAGAAAACAGGGCCTTTCCAGGGTCCTGGGTGGGGGAGGGGCTGTCTTTAAGTGAGTTAATGGACTGCCTCAGCTGGAATTCCCCAGTGAGGCCTGATGAGGGAGGGAGGGAGGGAGGGAGGGAAAGCATGCTGAAGTTTCTGGACTGGCGGCTTTACTGTCTGATGGAATGTCTAAGACGTTGATGATTAGTTCTCAGGACAAAGGCCACCTCCATGTTTTCCAGAGATCTTGGGCCAGGCTGATGATGGGGCAGGCTGGGGACTCTGTTCAGGAATGCATTTGAGAAAAAGCCTAATTCTTTGTGTCCTACAAAGAGGACAGTAGGCCCGAGCTCAAGGTTGGTATTGATGGACACAGTTTTAAAGAGCTGATCTAGACAATGCACATACTAAATAAGAGCTGGAGTCTGATGGACTGAATTAGAAGGGATCCTGGAACTCATGGATACCCAACCCCGTCTCTCTTTGATGGCTTTGAGAAATTAATTATTTTTCTTTCTTTATACCATTTTCATGGAATAATTTCTCCAACAAAATTATTCTATTCTTAACGTTCTGTGTGCAGGTCACAGGGCACATGGTCATCTTACTAGACACCAGAAGGTTCCTGTGCTAATCCAGTGTAGACTGCGTCTTAGAACCAGGTGGACAGGGAAGGCCAATGGGGTGGTTTCCAGGGGAACCCTCAGCTAACGTGCAGTAAGGTGATTCTTCTCTGTCCACTCCGTGCCACCCCAAGCTCTGCAAACACAGTGCAGGGACCCTGTGACCTCTCCACCCCCTTCCTACCCCACGATTGGAGGGACTTGGGGGATTCAAGCCTTCAAAAATAAAAATGACTTTTGCTCCCCAGCTGTATTTTGGTGGGGATGGGGAGTTAGGAGGTAGGGGCGGGGGGCGGGGCAGGGACAAAAAAGAAAGTCCTTAGAGAACCGCGATATTCAGCCGTTTGGAGAAGCAGAAGCGGGTGTGGAGGGAGACCGGAAGCAGTGTGAAGCAACGTGCACGTTCTCCAGGTTCGTGTGCTTTGGACCTCTCATCGGACTTCCGGTTCTGAGCCAATCGCCTGACCTGACTGCGTGTTTGGCTCTCTGAAGCTGCCATCTCCTCACACGCGGTGAAGCATCTCCTTTAGGCCCCTCCCCCAGGAGCTCCAGCCTGTGTCCACCGGGTTGCACGGTTCTTTTCAACTGGCCGTGCTGATAAACTTCTGCTTTTCCCTGTCTGCTTCCCTGTTCTGTTTCGGTCCTGCAAGGGCTCAAGGGGGTGAGGGTGGACACGTTCACATGGACACTGGCTTGGCACAGGTTAAATAAAATCAACTCTTTGATGCTTGGAGATGTCGCTGCACTTTCCAATTCTTAGTCTCAGATTTGGAAACCCTTTGGCACACAAAGCTAAAGGCGGGCGGGCAGGCATTCTTGCGTTTCTGCCGCCCTCCAGGCTCCTAACTCTTTAACGGTTTCTTCTTCTGTCTGACATTGAAGACCTTCTACATACTGTGCACTTATGCTTGGCTATCTGGGCCTCTGTTCCTGCAAACACGAGTGGGCATAGGAAGCAGACAGCGAGTCCGGGAGGCACTGAGAGCATAGTGACTGGAGCCTGAAGGACCAGAACAGAGGCTTGAGAGAGCTGCTGCAGTTTCTCCTCTTCTAGCTTACTGTCTGTGGCACTTGATCAAAGGAGGGGGTCCTTAAACCCGGAAGGGTCAAAAGAGGAAATGGAGCGTTTTTTTCTTAAGGCTGAAACGAGCACTGATGTAGCTGGTTGAGTAGCCTGGGCTGGAGGTGTGGTAACGACAGGGAGGTGACAGGGCAGAGGTCGAAAATGAATTAAGGAAAACACACGGCCTTCCGAAGAGGAAATGGAGTTTGGAAAGAGATGGAAAAAACAGTTCTTCCAGGATAATGCCTTTTGTCTCTCCCCTCCCAGCGGGAGCCTCAGCTGGAGATGCGGAAGCTGGGAGAATGCCTTGGAAGGCCAGGTTACCTGACAGGAGGAAAGAGCTCAGGGGAAAGCAGACAGCAGGGGACAGGGTCACGTTTTTCTTGGCATTGGGATATTTTCAAATGAGTTATTTTTCAAAAGTTTCCAAGGAGGATCCCTTACCAGTTTCCAGCCTCCATTTGGGATTTGAAACCTACAGGAAGCAAAGACCCTTCCCATGACCTCTTTTCTTCCTCTCTAAATTAAATTTGGATGCAGAGCTGGTGAAACTCGGGGCTGGGGCCTTCTGCTGTGCCTGCCAGTATGGTTTTTCCCTAGTACTGGCAGGGATTGGTTCTCTCCCCAATTAAGGGCTGTTTTGGCAAGCCAGGGACATTGTTTTGGGGTTTGGCAAGTTGTTTAGAGATTTGGCTTTGATGTTCTTTCTTCTGTAAAATAAGAAGTTTGGGTTTAAATCATTGCTTCTTAAGTTTGTGGGAAGGTGGTCCAGGACCCCTTTCTGGAAATATCCTGAAGGCTAAGGATTTACTCCCCAGAAGGGCGAGCATAAACCAGCTCGCATAGAATTCTCCGGACAGTTCTCGGCTTCTGGTCTCTTAAGCACATGGTTTCCCAGTGTCGTTTTCCTACTCAAAGAAGGCTTAGAGCTTTTTAACCTTTTCAATCCAGGCACTGAGCAATGGCGGATGAGCAGAAGGGTGACCCTTCTCGGCTGAAGGGTCTTTCCCTGGTGTGGTGGTTGGGTGAGCCCCCGACAGTGGCTTTTCCTCAGGCCCAGCTGTTCCGATAGCAGTAACACAGGACCAGTGTTGTCAGAGAGCCTTGGGGTGTCATTCGGCACACGCAGGAAGTAAGCATGTGCTGCAGAAGCTGCTGCTTTGTTTGGGGAGCACTGTCACCCCAGCTTACATAGCACACACAGGCTGACACATCCCTTATATCATCTGCCGTCCCCTGTGACCTCTGATGCTTTCTCTGAGCTCCACGTTACTGCTCCTAAGTCTAAGTATTTCTAAAGTCTCCTTGCTGTTCTCAGAATGTCTTCAAATCTGTGAGATGAACATTGAGCCTCCTAACTCCTCAGCCTGGCTCACGAGAGACATTCATTTTGGAGTCATTGAATTCAGAATTCAACCAGAATTCCACTTCTAAAGCCAATAAGCTCTGATAAAAGACTTGGTTAAGCCTTTCCACAGGTCCCAGGGGCAGAAAAGCATGATGGGATCTGTCTAGGCCTCCTGCTATTCATGAACCCACCCCATCTCATTTTCGGAAGAGAAGAGAAATCAAGCCGGCAAACACTAGCATACTCCTAAATGCTTCCAATGGCAAAAGTCAGGTCAGAAGGCAGGATGTCTGCACTTGACTTCTATTTATGGACTGTGAAGTTTAAACAGAGCCCTCCATTTAGAATTCATCTGGCCATTAAAACTGCTTCCCAAGTTATTATCTGCAAGGAAATGGACAACGTTCCGATGGTTCTCTGTAGTGGGCTTTATGTAGAGATGTTTTGCATTTGTGTAATTCGCCGATCAATTTTACCTTGTCAAAACAGAAAACGTCTGTCAAACACAGGATGAGGCTCATTAGAGAGATGCAGGCAATAGCATAATAGAGGGGAGAATAAGCAGACTGCCCAGAAATAAGGAAACAAGAGGCTATTCAGGAAGCCAGTGGAGAGGGCAGAAAATGATACGGTGGTCACGACAGACCCCCAGCTAGTGAATGACACTGCTATTTAGGAAATGATACTGAATGGGGCAAAAAAAAAATTCTTTCAGTAATTAGTGGGTGATGGTAGCTTGTGATCAACCCATCTTCTCCCTTCTAGGTGGCACAGGATTTTCTCAGCTGAACATGTCTGCAGTTACAATGTGTCCACCTGACACAGAGAGCTAATGTGGAATTGTCCTTGTCCTCCACAGAAGTAGTTGGCTTGATGGCATAGTCTGTTGTTGAATGTGTTTGAAAGAAAGGAAGGAATGGACAGAGGAAGGAAGGGAGTCGGGGAGCGAGGGAAGGGAAAGAGGGAGAGAGGGAGGGAAAGAAAGTAAAAGTAGAGTCTAAGTGGTAATTAAAAGACCATCTATTACATACAGAACACAGACTTGCACTGTTAAACGCTTCTAATTGATTAGGATGCACCTTCATCTGATTCAGAATTAAAATATTGCACGCTGAAGGAGCAGAAGTCCTCATCTTGATTGCCTATCTGAGAACTTGTTTCTGAAAGCTGTTTTACCAGAATCTTGTGTGTTCTTGCACATTTTATTCCTTTCAGTATTGTTCCCCTCTTACTTATTCTAACAATTGGACATGCTTTTCTATACCTTGCTATTCTGTTTCTATAGAGAGGTCTGTACAGAGTTTCCAATCTCGAGCATTCTGGTTTACCTATGTACATCGGTGAGTGAGTACCCTGGGGCCAGTGAGACAGCTCAGTAGGTATAAATACTTGGTGCCAAGCCTCATGGCCTGAGCTCGATTCCTGGGACCCACATGGTGGGAGGAAAGAACCAACTCTGCAAATTTGCTTACACACACACACACACACACACACACACAGTGTTTTAATGAGCGTCTCAGCACTACCAAACCTTTGCTATTACACGTTCCGCTGGAGAAGATGACACTGCACTCACTCCACTATGTAAGTGTGAGGTGGGCAGGAGCCATCACGGTGTCAGACAGTGTGTGCGTCTCTGGGCTGACAAGGACCGCCCGTTTGCCTACAAACTGTCAGTTACGTCCTTGTTCGTGTAAGATCCTGCTTATTCTCCACCTTCTGTCAGACACACAGTGTGTTCTGATTTTTTTCTTTGGTGCTATTATAAGACAAGAAAAGCACACTCTCAATATACATGTTAAACGATAATAGAAACGTTTTAAGAAAACCCTATTGTTCATCTGCATAGAGTTCAATAAACCTTCATAAGCAAAGCACTGTGTGACCACACAATTCAAAACCCAGGGTGAGACCACAGTCCCAGATCTCTTTTTATGATGTCCTTAAAGCTTTTGCCTTCCTCTTGGATGTGCAGCTGAACATGGTCACATTTTCAGGAACATCCTGCCTTCCTGCGGACTGAAGATCCCCGCATCTCTGCCCAGCCATAGACTAGGGTGCTGGTGGTCTAGTCCTCGGCGTGTGGAAGTTATTTGATCGACAAGGAGATTCTAGTCTACAATAAGAAGACAGGAGAACTTGGGGGGAAATTCATCAACCGTGGTAGACTCCTGGGAGTGGGTAATCAGAGTGTGGAAATCTAGAAATGCAATAGTGAATCAAACAGCTCATCCACTTGAGACCGTCACAGGCTTCTGCGTATTCCTCTATAGGCTCCATGCTGTACTCCCTCCATTTGTCCAGTGTTCTGCTCCCATCTATTTCCAAACGCCCTGGGCAAGTAGATCCTTCTTCTTCTTCTTCTTCTTCTTCTTCTTCTTCTTCTTCTTCTTCTTCTTCTTCTTCTTCTTCTTCTCCTTCTCCTTCTCCTTCTCCTTCCTCCTTCTCCTTCTTCTTCTTCAAGTAAAGGATTTATCATTAGGAGTCAATCAAATGTTGGAGGTGGGGTATGACCGGCATAAAACCAAGTCAGTGTAAGCCTGGGAAAGGCTATCAGAAAAGACCCAGGGGAAACATTTGGAAACAGGTCTCTAGCAGGACAGACCCCCTGCATTCCCAGACCGCTTGTCCAGCTCAGCCCGCCTCCCCCAGCTGAGGCCACCATCACCTCTGTCTGTCCACTGACTCTGTGAGGAACCAGCCCCCTGAGAGTGTTCACACAGGAGGGCGGTTTCCTCAAAAACAAAAGCAAGTGGGAGGGTTTTGTTTTCTTTTTTCCACCCTTCTCTCTCCCTCTGACTGGATGGTAACCTCACACCACATGCCTTCCAGCAAACACTCATCACCCGATAAATCATGTGACCCCTTCTGTTTACTTAGAGGTGCTGGCCCTGGCCCTGGCCCCTAATCCTATCCCTGGTCTGCAACCAATTTCTGAGTGGTTTTCACTGGAAAGGAGAACTTGTGAGGACCAGATAAGGCAGCCTAGTTATCTGCAGGGAGGAGCTCCCCCCCCTGTTCCGGGGGGGGGGGAGGCCAAGGCGATGCTAGGATAGGCAGTGAGACCCAACACAGAGGTTAAGAAGCCATGGCCCAGAACAGCCAGCCCTGCCCCGTTCCCACACAGCTCTCAGGAGCTGTAGCTGTTGTCCCAGAAGGGATTTTCAGGTCTGTTTTTGTTGAGTACTCAGGCCAAAACCTCTGTCTGAACTCCTTTAAGCCTAGCTTGCTTGCTTCCTTCCTTTCTTCCTTCCTCCCTTTCTCTCTCTTCCTCTCTTCCTCCCTCCCTCTCTCCTCCTTCTCTTCTTCCCTCCCCCTCCCTCCCTCCCTCCTTTCTTTCTTAAGGCTCTTTACAGTGTAAAGAAAGCAGAGGTTGGCTCTTAGGATTGAGCAGTGTATCTTGAGTGAGCTTCCAAACTGCCAGAATCACAATCAGAATGAGGATGAGCAGATTCTTCTGACCCCTCCTAGGCCAAGAAATTAGAATCGCCAAGAAGTTAGGCTCTATGAATAAGGAGGAGCGAGAGTCCCTAGATAGAAGTGTTAGGATCACTGGCTGGCATCACCATTTAATGAAGTCTTGGGAGGTGATGGTATGCCAGGCTGTGCCATGAACTGAAGAAATCTGTGCACCACTGTTCCACCTTCCCTAGTCAGCGCATTACCTGCCCCGTCAATGACTAGTTTCTTAAGATACATAGATACTTCGCTCATCTTTTCCTTTGTGTATGTTAAGATTTATTACCTTTACTTTATATACACGGGGTTTTGGCCTGCATGTATGTTTGTACACCACATGGTTACAGTGTCCCAAAGGCATCAGATCCCTTTGGAACTGGAGTTACAGATGGTTTCTAGCTACCATGTGGTTACTGGGAATTGAACCCAGGCCCTCTGGAAGAGCAGTCAGTGCCCTTAACTGTTGGGCCATCTCTATAGCCACATTCCTTTTTTTCTCTTTAAAGTCATCATCCACTTGGGTAGCTCTCCCAGAGCAGATGTCTTGTAGAAGGAGCACGGGGGCTGAAACCTCGTCAGCGTGCTGACTAGGACCATGCAGGGCCTGAAGAGAGTGGGGTGGGTGAGGAAGTAGAAGAGTGAACTGGGTACTTTTCTAGTCAATTATTCAACAAAACCATTGCTTCTGATGTTCAGACTTCATTTGAAATCTTGGCCTGCCCACTGCCTCGGGCTTCAGTTCCTTACCCCTGAGAAATGAGTTGGGAACCAAGAATCCAGCTACAAGTCAGTGCCCTTTCTGAAAAGCGTGAGGAAAGGCTAGTAGCTTGGCTAGAGCCTGGATTGCAGGCCCAAACACTGCAGTTTAGGAGCCTCCCTGCAGGCCCCTAGAGGCAGCTGGAGATCATGACAGGGAAGGTGTGAGATACCCAAAGGCATCACACAGCAGCCCCTCTCCAGTGGAGATCGTGAGCCCGTCCTGTCTACCTTGGTACCACGACAGCGAGACGCTTTTGTATAAGGGGTCATTATGGCTCAAACGCTGTCAGTGGTGATCGCTGCAGAGGGTAGACCAGAAGGCCATCCCCACTGCTCAGGGCTTCCCAGCCTTGATAGTATGGAGTGCTTTCGCCTGATAGGTGATAGGATATCAAATTTAAAAAGTTTTGAACAAGGGCATCATCTGCACAACACAATGTCAGGGGGCTTCTTGGTGATCATCTCCCCTCTTGGACATGAAAACAACATGGCTGCTTCCACAGTTCCAGCATGATATCGCACATGGCCATACTCAAAGACGGAAGGAATGGAGCTTGGCTTCATGTGCCTTTTATTTAGTTACGGGGAAGTTACCATGCACACACCACACCCCAGCTCAAGATAGTCCAATTCACTGCCATGTGGCCATTCTGTTCTGCAGGCAGGAGGCATGCTTAGGGCAGCGGCACTGTTCCATAAGGCTTAGACTAGTTATCTGTCTGAGCCTTGGAAAGGGCCAAACTTCTCTGTGTATTGTTGCTGTCTGCAGTCTGCATGAATAAAATCATGATGGTATCAGCAAACAAAAGACATGTGATGGCTTCTGAATGGGCCCAGGTTGCTTAAGATCAGTGCCACTGGTGGGGTTCTGGTAATTTCTAAAGAGTTTCTGATACCTTCAAACCAGACTTTTATTTATCTTACCCTGAAGCTAATAAAGCCTGAGCCATGGGGCATCTTCAAAGAATCCCATGTATTCAGCAACTTTGCAGTGTCTGTTTGACTTGCAGTCTGCCCCTCTCTGAGTGCTTATCTCTTTAAAAGGGAGATTATTGCCACAGAGACTGGACTGGAAACAGCTTCGCTGACAGGTTTAAGAGTCTTAGTAAAATAAACAGCAGAAAAGGCAAAAGTGTGCAAAATGGTAAGCGTCTCTCTCCTCATGAGGCTCAGCTGGGCAGGGCAGTGGTGTAGATCAGAGCAGAACAGAGCAGCTGGCAGGCTACAGACCTCGTACGGAGGAGAAGGCGGGTGCAGGGACCAAGATGGATACTTCCTTCCAGTCGGTCTTCCCCTTCTCCAGAGATAATTACCACATGGACAGGCTGCCCGCTATACCTGTCTGCCTGGTTAATGGTTTAGACCTTCAAAGAAGCCTAGAGTTGTGGTTCTGCTTTCTGTTTTTCCTACGCAAGAAAGCTACACAAACTGATAACCACAACAAAAGACATTGGGTTTCTCTTGAACTTGATTTCTGGGAATAATAATTGAAGTCTTTTCTTTGAATATGGCAGAATCTGAACTGGAACCAGTACATGTAAATTTACAAGCAACTTGAAGAGTAGTATTGTGTTGTGTGTGTGTGTGTGTGTGTGTGTCTATGTGTGTGTGTCTATGTCTGTGTGTGTGTGTCTGTGTGTGTGTCTGTGTCTGTGTGTGTATGTCTGTGTCTGTGTGTCTTTTTGTGTGTATGTGTCTGTGTGTGTGTGTGTCTGTGTCTGTGTGTGTGTGTGTGTGTGTCTGTCTGTGTGTCTGTGTGTGTATGTGTCTGTGTGTGTGTCTGTGTATGTGTGTCTGTGTGTCTGTCTGTGTGTCTGTGTGTGTGTGTGTGTCTGTGTGTGTGTCTGTCTGTGTGTATGTGTGTGTGTGTCTGTATCTGTGTGTGTATCTGTGTGTATGTCTGTGTGTGTGTCTGTGTGTGTCTGTGTGTCTGTCTGTGTATGTGTGTGTGTCTGTGTGTATGTGTGTGTGTCTGTGTGTGTGTGTCTGTGTGTGTGTCTGTGTGTGTGTGTTTCTGTGTGTGTGTGTCTGTATCTGTGTGTATGTGTCTGTGTGTGTGTGTGTCTGTCTGTGTATGTGTGTGTGTCTGTGTCTGTGTGTGTGTGTCTGTGTCTGTGTCTGTGTGTGTGTGTCTCTGTGTGTGTGTCTGTATCTGTATGTGTATGTCTGTGTGTGTGTGTGTGTGTCTGTATCTGTATGTGTGTGTCTGTGTGTGTGTGTCTGTGTGTCTGTGTGTGTGTGTCTGTGTGTGTGTCTGTATCTGTATGTGTGTGTCTGTGTGTGTGTGTCTGTATGTGTGTGTCTGTGTGTGTGTGTCTGTGTGTGTGTGTCTGTATCTGTATGTCTGTGTGTGTGTGTGTGTCTGTATCTGTATGTGTGTGTCTGTGTGTGTGTGTCTGTGTGTCTGTGTGTGTGTGTCTGTGTGTGTGTGTCTGTATCTGTATGTGTGTGTCTGTGTGTGTGTGTCTGTATGTGTGTGTCTGTGTGTGTGTGTGTGTCTGTATCTGTATGTGTGTGTCTGTGTGTGTGTGTCTGTGTGTCTGTGTGTGTGTGTCTGTGTGTGTGTGTCTGTATCTGTATGTGTGTGTCTGTGTGTGTGTGTCTGTGTGTGTGTGTCTGTGTGTGTGTGTCTGTGTGTGTGTGTCTGTGTGTGTGTGTCTGTATCTGTATGTGTGTGTCTGTGTGTGTGTGTGTCTGTATCTGTGTGTGTGTGTCTGTGTGTCTGTGTGTGTGTGTGTCTGTGTGTGTTCCCATTACTTTTCCAGTGTGTTATTATGAAGATAATTTTTCTGTCTTTCCCTGACAACATTTAGGTATATTGAGAATTAAAAGTGCTTCCACAAATCAATGCATTGTGGCTTTTAACCCTGACAGCAGTATTCCAGCCAGCTCAGAGGAGAGGAGTAAGTGAGGACGCCTAACTCACACACGCGTGATGGAGAGGGGCTGCTTATGTGGGCGATGATGTTTGCAGCACCTGGAAGTATCACTGAGCCAGTGGTCAGGAACTGATGATGCAATGCTGCTATTCTCACAGGTGCTTGGGCCATTCATAGAACTTGTCATATCCAAAGTTCCAGAGTTCATAGGAGAATCTGAGGGCATTGGAGAGCAGAGTGACTTGTTGAGAGAACGGGAATCTGCTTGGCCCCACTCGACTCCTCCCACACCTACCCTCTGGCTCACTGGGACAGCAATAGTGAAACCCTTCTGGAAGTGTAGAAAGGCCGTGCAGCCTACTGTTAAGATGTTCAGAATGAGAGTGGGTGGGAATTCGAACCCTACTTTGTGAACCTTGTGTAATTCTAGGTTCGTTTGGTTGGCATCGCCATGACAAAATACTAAGCTAGTTTATAAAGAGATTTAGTTAGCTTCCTGTTCTGCAGATCTTAGCTCTGGGCAAGGCCTTATGGCAGGAAGGTAGCCATGGTGGTTTAAATGAAAAATGTGTCCTACAGACTCAGGCATTTGAATGCCTGGTCCCCTGTGAGTGACCCTGTTTGGGGAGGTGTAGGAAGTGCTAAACTTGCTGGAGGAAATATGTCCCCGAAAGCAGGCTTTGAGAACCTGTGGCCTTGTCCTGCTGGAGGAAATATGTCCCCGGAAGCAGGCTTTGAGAGCCTGTGGCCTTGTCCTACTTCCAATTCACTTTGCTGAGATAAGATTTCCCAGCTTCTGCACAAGCCTCCCCAACCATGCCTGGATGGGCTCCTATCCCTTTGGAACCCTAAGCCAAAATACTCTTTTTTTTTTTTTTTTTTTTGCATAAGTTGCTTTTGGTCATAGAAAATTTTGATAACAGAAAAGCAAATACAGAGCTTAACTGACAGAATGATCCAGATAGCGTTGCCACACGGCCACATAACGACCAAGCCCCTAGCAGTTGAACCCATGGCGAGACAGGGGTGGGAGTCTTTGAATAATAACAGTCTCTAAAAGTAGGGACTCTGTTTTCTGAACTTTGATTTCCCCAGCTGTAGAGACAACTACAAAAGGCAGTTGTTACCAGCCAAGGGTTGGCCTTTGTATGCTCTTGTAAATGTCATTACCAATACTGTCTATTCAGTCAGCACCGGTTCCTCCAGCCAGAACCCTGCAGAACAAAGGGGTTTGGCTCAAGGTCATTTTGAACCTGTTTTCCTGGGCCATGGGTCCCGAATCCACGAAAACTCATCGACTTGGCCATTGACCTCAATGCACTCCCTGTGCTCCCAAAAGTGTAGGCTGAAGTTAGGTAGTCAAGGACAAGCTCCCAAGACGGGGTAGGGAGCTCAGTCTCATCACCCCTGCTGCCTCGGCGGCTCTGCTGAAGGACAGTGGCTGGAGGGTGAGTAGAGTCACTCGGTTTACCTCATGCTAGCAAACTTAGCCACCTCCAACAAAACAAAACCGCATGAGCAATAATGAAGGACAGGGTTAAAGACGGCGCCAGGAGAAGCAGCTCTGCCCCCTCCCTGAGCCTCGGGGTAAGATGGAGGACACAGCTCCTCTGGGGGAGCTAGAAAAGGCATCTACAAACTGTTCACACTAAAGAGATGAGTGGCAGTTGGTACCAGCATTCTGGATGTCAGACCTACTAAGAGGCACGTGGTTTCCTAACGTGTGCTGAGAGCAGCTTCACGTGTGTGAAGGCGTGCCGTGCTGTCCTCACACTTTACATGTGGTATGGCTTAGGTGTCTTAGCTCTATAAGGCAGATGACAATAGTATTACCTTGCTCCGGGGATGAAAGCAATGAGACTATGCAAGGTCACACTCCTTATCTTATACCCTACAGCAGGTGACAACAGGTATCTATCTCAGGCAATGAGATGCCAGAACTCATTGGTCACTATAACGGGACCCTGAATGGCCTCTTGTATGACTCAGTCAGCTAGGGGAGAAGAGACAACCCTGTCTTATCAACTTCCCCTCTTGGAAGTTTTTGGAATAAAATAATAGTAATTTATCATTATCATTATCATTATTATTAGGGCTGTATATTAAGTTCTCCAACATGTCCTAAATGTGGTCAGAGCTAATGTCACAGAGCCCACACCCACCCCATCCTCAGACTGGTGCCCTTTACTATGTGTGTTTCCCGCACTCTGGCCTTACTACCTCCAGAGGCCCCTGGCTTCATGGTGCGGTGTTACTAGACTTTGTGGGGACTGGAGGGTCAGGGTGGAAAAGAAAAACAGCATCCAAAGAGGAGTCTCCAAGAAGTCAATACTAAACAAATGAGCCAGCCTCACTCACACACTCACCTTTAAGCTAAAGCCTTTCGTGGGAGCTGAGGTTGTTTATGCACTGCCTGGGTGTCTTTTGACCCAGAGCTCATCACACAAACAATAGCAGAGGCAAAGGAAAGAAGAACTATTGTTCCGTCCTATTTATATCCCAGTGCTGGAAACAACGTGAAAACACTGTTAGGGAAGCTCGGCAGCTCTCGGCCCCAGGGTGTGTATATCGTTTGAGCCAAGGGCTCGGAAGGCAGATGCCGGAGGAGATGATCCCCTGAGCTCAAAAGGGAAGCATGCTAGAATTCAACAGGAATGGGGAATCACTCTACCCAGCAAGCCCAGCAAGCCCTGGACAGAGACCTCATGGCCTGCTTCTTGCTGGCACTTGTGGTGTCTAGGACTCAATTGTAATCTCCTTCTTCCTCAGACTCTTCATGTATGAGACGGAAAAATGAACTTACAGAGCCATGATGAGAACTACAGACGTGTAAGTCACACGTAAATTGTACAGAACTCTCTGCCCGTATCGAGGACACAGTGTAAGCAGATTCCTCATTATTCGTAGATCTAGATGAAGGATCCTCCTGTCTACTCCCACCCCCGTGCACACACAATCCTCATTGTCCACAGAGGGATGAGTGCAGAGCTACACATGTCTATCTGCCTGCCATTTCGAGAAGACTGTGGTGCAGCTGAGTGATGATAGCCCTTCCACTGAGTGAGCCTGCCTGAAGATGCTGCTTCTGTTTCTCACCAAGCCTGACTCTGGGCGAGGTTCATCAACAGTGAAGTCTAAGTGCCTTCAGGCTGCGGTTGCTGGGGAAAACGGTCTTGCTTTGGTGATCTGTGGGTGTGGTGTTCTGGTCTGTGGGATCCTTTTAAGCCTCTTTCCTGCACTATCAATTATCAGCAATTTGGTCAGCATGTACTCTTTTGTTGGCAATATTATAGTGATCAATGAGTTGAGAAGAAAATTTTTCACCTGTCATTTTTTTCCCTCTAACTCTTCTGGAATATTGGAATTATGGATGAGCCATCACACACCATTGAGAACTCATTAAATGAATCTACATGGAGGCAGAGGCAGGAGGATTTCTATGAGTTCGAGGCCAGCCTGGTCTACAAGAGCTAGTTACAGGACAGCCTCCAAAGCCACAGAGAAACCCTGTCTCGTAAAATATGAATGCACATGGAATGAATTTTTACCTAGATATCTCTGAAAAGATACTGATGTCATGAATTATATTGCAAAGCCGGCTACGTGACAGGCACAGTGTCTCTTTGAGAGTAGTCATCAGAGCGTGCATCTCCATGGATAGAGCCCTGAGGCTCAGTCCTCAGCCCTGTATAAACCAAGTGTACTGCTGAATGCCCGTAATCCCAGAACTCAACATGGTTAGACCTGGAGGTCAGAAGTTTGGTGTCATCTCCGGCTACACACAAAGTTTGCGGGTAGAGGGGATGTGTGTGGGGGGGTGATCATAGCCCGCATTCCTCCTCGTGTTGTCCGGTGGTATGATGAGGATGACTGAGTCTCAGCCATGATACTCAGCCGATTCTGGCTTTCCTGGAAGTGGAGGAGGCTCAGTGATGCCCATAGTAAGTAGGTGAAGAAAAGGGGACATGGCTGCTTTCATTGTCTACCTTTGTTGGGGACTCCAGCCATGTTTCTCCCTGAGATGTGGGACATTTCATGGCGAATCTGGAGAAAATCCCAGACCATGGCAAAGGGAGAGGCAGTTCCTGGTAAACTATGGCGACTTGCTTCACAGTGCGAAGTAACTTAGGGCTCAGAGTGCCACAGAGCAACAAAGGTTCTTGGAACAATGTCTTTGTTTCACTGGGTCAAGAGTCAACTTTGTCCATTGTCCATAGGATAACCCGTCGGAGGGCCCTGTGTCCTTAGGATAGAATGTCTTTCTCTGCTTGCCAGGTCACTGCCCCACAGGTGGCAAGAGAAGAAATTCCTTCCCAGCTCTGCCCCTGTGCTAAAGGCAGAACAAACACTAAGAGAAGTTTGGAGATAGTGATGATGATGATGATGATGATGATGATGATGATGATGATGATGATGATGATGATGGGGGTGGGGGCTGCGTGCGTGAAAGAGCTTTGGTTTCTCTCCGGCATCCTGCACAGGATTCAGTACTCCGCCGA
The DNA here is from genome assembly GCA_030556225.1 of Cricetiscus sungorus. NCBI lineage: Eukaryota > Metazoa > Chordata > Mammalia > Rodentia > Cricetidae > Cricetiscus > Cricetiscus sungorus. The sequence continues at coordinate 824,430 of JANBXA010000411.1, read as the reverse complement.
CAGCAAGCTCTGACCTGACCTCCCCCACCCCTTCTGGACTTTGTGGGACCTGTGTACAATTTGGAAAGCAGATGAAGGCCATCCTGGCTCCCAGCTGACCAGCTCCTCCTGTGACCTGGAGACCGCATTCTCTCTTGCCCTGCCCTACTGGCCACAGGCGTAGTTCTCAGAGCCCCCTTTCTTGCCCCTGCGCCTGGCTTTCCCACCTTCCCTCTGCAGGCAGCTCTCCCAAAGCTCTCTGGGCTCCAAACCAGGCAGCGCAGGGACTCCACACAACTGAAAGTACATATCTTGTCACAGAGCAGCAGCAGGGGCCAGCTGCTGAGCCAGTTCCACAGGAACCAGCGCTCCCCAGGGAGTCTGGGCATCTCAGAGCCCAGGGATGGCTGCTGCCAAGTCTTTTGATTGCCTTTGCATAAATAACATCAGTCGCAGGAAGCTAGGGGCCACATTTCAGGGCTGTCTCTATACTTGTTACTGGACCATCCTGCCAAGAGGCCAAGTCTTTGTGCCTGGAGCAGCAACTCAAAGCTCTAAGGGTTTAGTAGGGCGACAAACGTCGGTGGTGTCTCTTTTTGCTTTTGACCGAAATCCACCTGGGAGGAGCCACCCCAGGGACGGTCGGGAAGGGCTGCGCCAATCGGTTCCCATCACAACCTAAGGCACCAAGCAAGGACCAGGGTGCACCGGGCTGGCCCCCTCAACCTCCCACAAACGCCCCCCCTCACCACCACCCCCTGGCTCCTCGCTAGCTGGCATGCAAGATCAGGGCTGAGCTGTGTTAGCATGGGCTCAGCCTCAGTCCAGCGTACCCAGGCAGCGACCCCCACCCCCTCCCCCATGCTCTGGGAGCTGCGCTGTCGCCCAAGTGGCAGCTTCTAAGGAAGGAAGAACCGTTGTCTGCAGATGGCGTATCAGCTGGCTTTCCTGTGGCCGAGCGCCGCCGTTTTCCGGGGAACGCTGCCACCCCCGGGATTCCCAGCCCCGGCTGCTGGGTGCATGAGGGCAAGCGTGGGATAAATAGGCCTTTGTGAGGCTGCTGCGATCCAGGTTTCTTATCCACCAGGGAGAAGAGAGAGTCCGTCCCCTCTGTCAGTCATTTCATCTCCTTCCTGCCTCTTCACGGTCACAGCCATTTCCAGTTTTTGCAGATTTCCAGGAGATGTTAGAAAGCAATTTACTAGTGGGTGCCCTGTAGGAGGTAGGACCTCAGGGGGCGTGCCCGCCAGTAAGTGACTTGCAGGGTTGCGAGGCTAGCTTTCCTGGCTTTGGGGCACGATGTTTCTACCTCGCTCCCCAATGCAGACACATCAGCAAAGACAGCAGCGCTGTATCAAATCTGCAGATCAGTAGTATGGGGGTTTTGTAGATGTGTTGTTGTTGTTTTGTTTTGTTTTTACTTTGAACCAAGTGGTTTACCGACAAAACTCGAAGGGAGAAAAAAACGAGTGGAAATTGTTCATTCAGTGGAGACTATTGTAGATTGTAGCTGTTTGGGGGACCCCCGTAATATTCATAGTGTCTGCTCTTGCAGCTGAAGCAGCTGCATAACCCAGGACTGGGGTTCCTGGTGCTGCTCTTGTTTCCTAGACATCCATAGGCACGGTAGGTACCCTCAGAGGGGGACCTACGCCTGACCGAATGTTCTGCAGTTAGTGTTAAAATGCTTACTGTCCTTGCCCTTCATGCTGTGGTGTGCTCACAGTTGCATAGCCAGGACGCTCATCAGAAGCTCAGATTCATTTGAGTGAACCCTAATGAGGTGCCCTTTGCGACAGTGGTCATCAGTTAGTCCCTAGGCTGTTGACTTCTTTCCTTTCTTTTTAGGCTGGTTGTTGCAATAGTTTAAGAACGGTCCCTGCACTGAGGACACCTTCAGGAGCAGGCTCCCTGGCAGAACCAGAGCGTAGAAGCAGACCAGACAGACTTGCCCTCGGGTCCCCTTCTGCTCACGGGGCCTCCGTTAGGAAGAACGAAGGTCTAGTGCTTTGCAAGATGCTCATGTATGCGGTTATCGCCTCTCTGCCTTTTCCACTCCGAACTGCCTGGCTTCCGGCTGCTCAGACCAAACAAGGGTTTTGAAAAGGACTCACCCTTCCAGCCCTCAGATCAGTGTTTCTCAGCCCCCAATGCTGCAACACTTTCATACGGTTCCTCGCGTGGTGGTTCCTAACTATCACAACTGAAATTTTGCTTTTGTTATGAATCATAATGTAAATAATTTTTGGAGATAAAGGTTTGCCAAAAGGGTTACGACCCACGGGAGCCACTTCCCCAGACAACAGAGAGCACAGGGACTTGGGAAGAGCAAATCATTCCCATGGGCTGTGTTAACTCATCCAACCCTTTTGATAATGTTGCATGTCTCCAAAATTCACAGATGAGCTCCTCTTCCCCAGTGTGATAATATTTGCAAGTGTGCTCTTTAGGAGGGAATTCTCTTTAGATGAGGTCACAAAGGTGGGACCCCCAGGATGGGATCAATGTCCAGACATAGAAGGGAAGAGATACCAGTGATCTTGTCTCTTTACCATGTGAACACACAGCTAAGACATTTACCAACAAGCAAGGCACAGAACCTTCACCAGGACCTACACTGGCTTGTGCCCAGATCTTAGATCTCTCAGCCTTCAGGACATAAGAAATAAAAGTCTATTGTTTATGCCGCACAGTTCATAGTGTTTAGTTGTAGCAGCTCATGCTGAATAGATGCTTAAATAACTCTTGAGAAATGAATGTGTGACTTGGCTTGCCAGGAGACAGATGGGTAAAAGTGGGATAGTGGAAAATGGACAGGAAAGGTGCAGTTTGTCTAGACACAGCTAGGGAAGCACTTGCCTGTGCTTAAACAGGCAAATGGAGCGGCCTCTCCTCAACAGTCTTCTTTTGCTTATTAAATTGTAATTTCAATTTTCTTTTACTCAACAAAGAGTGTATAAGGCCGATATAGACATGACATTGGGATACAAAGATAAAAGGATAATTTTCTGCCCTAGGGGCAGCTCAGAAAACTGGGGCTCTAAACCAGTAATAAAGAAGACAGTGAAATGTAGACCAAAACTCCTAGAAGATGCGTTTAGGGTCATAAAATGTTTAACACAGTCTGTTGGCTCATCACTCACGCATTCCCTCAGAACCCAGTATCATTTTTAATGAACTTCATTCTGTCATTAATAGATAAGGGAAGACAACTAGGGTATTTGGACACTGTACACACGTCTTCTCGGTTGAGACTTGCGATAGGATTTATTGAATGCAGTTAAAAAGTCCATTGTGTAGAAACTGAGAGTCTATTGTTCCAGGCCATGGGGAACCAGAAGGCAGTGGAGTATGATCCAGCTAGCCTCCTTCATAGTCCATCTTCTCTTCTCCATCAGCTCTTACAGATGCTGGCCTCCCTTTCACTACACACTGGGCAAAGGGGAGGAAGTTTGCTTTCCCTCACTGGCTGCATCACTCTTGTTTGCTTCAACAGCATACAGATGACAGGCACCCCAGATGACTCTAGAGGATGGTAATAAACCGTTAGCATTAATGGGGATAGGTGATGCCAGGCACCCCAGGTGACTTCTAAAGGATGGTAATGAACCGCTAGCATTGACAGGATAGGTAATGCCAGGCACCCCAGATGACGTCTAGAGGATGGTAATAAACCGCTAGCATTAATGGGGATAGGTGATGCCAGGCACCCCAGGTAACTTCTAGAGGATGGTAATAAACCGCTAGCGTTGACGGGATAGGTAATGCCAGGCACCCCAGACACCCCAGATGACGTCTAGAGGATGGTAATAAACCACTGGTGTTGATGGGGATGGGTGATGGGGTGTAACAGAGAAACTTGTCATGGTTCCCATGGGGGAGGCTCTGAGGGCATTTAATGCCTTTGGATAATAGCCCATTTGACACAGCAACAGGAAAGTAAGGGAACTTCTTGCTCCTGGTCAGGAGGATGAAATCTCTAGCCTGCATAGAGTCCCAACATTTTGACCTAACCAAACCACGGATGAATTAATCCAATTGGGCTGGTCAACCACCTGGCCAAGGGAATACCCCTCAGACATGTGGGGTCAGCTTAGGAATGTAGGCTCATCTTAAAGCTTGCTAAAGGAGGTGGATAGAATAATTATCTCTTTAGCAAGACACTGTACTTTTGTTTCCAGAATTCCCAACCCCTAGCTCAGACCCATGACCACCATGATGCTGGTGGGGTCTGTCCAACTTCCTGAGTCCTGACTTTTTCTTTTTCGTTGTCTCTTTGAGAATCTGTCCAGAACTTAATGTTTTTGATTGTTTGTTTTTTGGGCACTTTGGGCTTCCGTACTCTTTATTCAGACCTCCAATCTCCACCATGTCATGTGGTTACTTTCCTGCCACCTGTCTGCCTTCCATGCCAGCTTAACTCTAGCATTTCCTCTCCCCACGCACACACTGGGCCTTTCTTCTCTCTTCCATTTTCCTCCTCTGTGCCCATAAAAAGATTTATAACTTATACATCCCAGGATTTTTCTTTTAAACTCTGAAAAAAAAGTCTTCTTTGAATAAACTTCAGGCCTGCTTCTCCTGCCTTTTAAAAATTCATTTATTGGCGGGAAAACAACCATTCCCACACACCTAGATGGTATCAAACTCTCCTTAGCCCTCTGCTCTTTTTCTTAGTGGCCATGTTTGGTCTTTTCTTGCCACAAAGAAGCCAACTTTTAATCCCATTTCCTGAAGCCCCTCCAGGTTGGACCCAAGAGCTAGACATCAGTTTCTTGGCTTAGGGTCTTGGAACCCTACAAACAACCCTGAAGTAAGAGGAAGGTGACACTGTTGGACCAGCATGATGACAGGAGCAGGGCGAGGCTGGGGGAGAAATGCCTGGGACTGAGGTGGGAGACAACACAGAATGATGCTACCTTCTCAGCATGTGTCCCTGGGTTTGGAGCCTTTAGCGAGGTCGGCGAGGGGACAAGCAGAGCAATCAGTTGGCATTTTTCTTAAAGGAGATTTCTTCTTCTTTCTCCAAAGAATCTGAAGGCAGATTCCTAGGCTGCACACTCAGTCTTTTCACAGGGGAGAGGCTCTCCGTGGTTACATTTAGTTCCGTCAGCCGGGAGAGTCCCTCGGTCTGACCTTGACCTGAATATTTTGCAGCGTTGTGAAATGAAGGCTGGAGGAAACTCATAAAGAGAATGGAAAGGCATCCAGGGCAACATTCTGGGGAGCTCAGGTGCAGGAGTTTCAAAACACAGAAGAAAAATTCAGTTGGCTTTCTAGAAGGCCATCCGAATGCTACATTATTGTTGTCGACACTGAGGTAGTATCTTCCTATGTAGCTGCCCTGGCTGGCCGGGGATTCACAGCAATCCCCCTGCCTTAGCTAAGTGGTGGGTTAACAGGAGTGCACTGTCATGCCTTGTTTTGTTACTGTTGTTACTGGAATAAGATAGTGAACACCGATTCTAGTAGAGTCCGGTAAAGGTGTTTATCCTATAGGGCTGGAGAGGACTAACTTCATTTGTAGGGTGGGGTCAAATTTGAAAAGATCAGAAACAAAGGCCTGATTCTGTGACTCTTTGGAAAAGACAGCAGCCTTCCGTTGTCTGGCCCGTGATCGTCAAGTCACCAAAGAAATTAAATGGGTTGTGTGTTCTTTATTAACTCGTTGTAAGGGCAAAGGCTAGCGCGGTACTGTGCGCTGTGGGTAAATAAGCCACAATGCTCCTCTGATCTCCTCTGACACCCATGGGTGATTACGAAGAAAATGTGCGTGAGTTTGAGATTCAGGTATACTGGGAGCTTGACTGAGGACCCATCCGTGACTGGCTGAGCCACGTTGGTTGGTGTAGAATGAACCAGAGAAGATGAGGTTTGTGCTTGATGCCTTCAGTGAGCTCAGCATAAAGTGGTCTCCAGGAGACCAAACTGCCACTGCCTGGCAGAACACGTACCCCAAGTCTCCCACTTCCCTATAGAGACTACCTGGAGCAAAGGCTTGAGAAACAGCAGATTCAAGGAGGGCCCTTCTAATCTCCCTCCCGCTTTGCTTCGAGCAAACAAGAGGCGGAACTCCCACGAGGAAGATGTCCTCCCTGTACTAGGAAAGAAAAGAAGCATTCTTTGATGGGGAGTTAGAGCCAAGAGAATGCTGTACAAACAGACCTTGTTAAAATGGTTATCTTCCCTTAGTTTCCAAAAATAATTGGGTTGTTTTGCTCGACTGGCTTTTTCCTATGGAACTTCACACAAAAGCATGTATATTCTGTGTCTCTGTGTGTCATTTCCTTGTGTGTACCCTTGTGTTATTTTATACCATGACTGCGCTCCAGGCCTTCCACAGACTAGGCTTGGAGAGATGGGTTACAGGCTGCTAACAAGTAGGCCTAGAACTCTGCTGTGTGTTGCTGTGGTCCTGATGGGATGTGAGAGCTCTCTCCACATCATTGCAATGTGCAGCCTGAGCAGTCAGTGCTCATCTCTCCATAATCCCCTGGGTGCTGATCCTTACCATCTGCCCTGAGACCAGGTGCCAGTAGTAGAGATAGAGGAGGTGAGAGTTTCTAGAAAAAAAAACAAAACTGTCTGAAAAGGTCTAAACCAGTGGGTCCCAGAGAGATAGTGTCTATTGAGAACCTGGGCTCGTAGTTGATAGAACAAAAGGCGCAGTGACATTTGGACATTCTTGGCGCTGTCAGGGGCTATAAGTTCCCTGTAATAGCACACAGGGATTGTGCAGTATATCCAATGCCCCTAGTACTGAACACAAGCCTTAAAAGCTATAGACAGAGAAAACTCCAATTTTTAACAACTGAGTTATACACTTATACTTCTGCCATTTCTGAGTACCGACTAAACACTTAATCACCTGAGCCAACAATCTAAAGAGAAAGGAACTCGCTCCTCGACAACATTCCAGTCGCTCATTAGCTTTAGGCAAGTGTGTCATACGAAAAATGAATGCTTTATCTCAGTGTTCATCAAAGTTACCTGGCATGGACACTGGGACACTGGGATTGTTCCCTTCATACTGGACACTGGTGGACATGGATGTGTCCGGAAAGTGTTAGCTATCGTGTTCTACGCATTTACTCCTGAAGTATGAGGAGGGCAAGGCTTCTGTACCGTCTTAACAGACTCTAACCTCTGCAGGATATGCTACTAAAGTATCGCAAATAATTAACAGAACCTTGATAATAATTAACCTCGCTAACAACCCGCTAGTTCAACATTAAACTCTGTTGCTTGAACAATGTACCATACTTATTGATAAACATCATTTTAGTTACAAAGTTATCATTTAAATTGAGTACCAATTTAAGAAATGGGTTTATTACATGAGAACTTACCCGGTGAGACTAAAGAAAACAAATGGTGGAATTGAGGGCCCGTGCTCAATTATTCGCATGCTGTCTCTCTCAGAGTCTGGTGGGAGGGGGAGAGTAATGAGAACCTGATGTGCGTACACAGCATCACGATTCTCGGTCTTCAACAGTACCTAAAAGCAGCTGCCTTTACACGATTCAGTCAGCCCAAATGCCCACTGATGGATAAATAGATAAAATGTGGTCTGTGCACCCAGGCTGAGATAACTGCAATTATCATTATTCTTCAGTTTTAGGCAAAAAGGAAATTCTGAGTCAGGCTGTAGTGTGGATGAAATTTTAGGACAGCGTGTTCAATGGAATAAGCCAGTCACAAATAGATGAAGGCGAGATGCATCTGTGTGAGAAGGTGCCCGCGGTGCTCGAATCTTAGAGACAAAAAGAATGTTGTCACCGGGAGCAGGGGATGAATAGAAGAAATATTTCCTTGTTTCTTTTAGCATTGTTGTTTCAATTGTATTAGGGGCAAAGCCATGGATATTGCCCAACAATGTGCAATGTGGATACACTGAATGTTACTGGATTGCACGTGTAAAGGTTTAATATGGGCTGGGGCTGTAGCTCAATGGTACGGTGGGTGCTTGCCATGTGCAAGGCCCTTTCTCGGTGTCAATGAGAATTGTCCCCTTCCCCCGCCCCCTGCAACCTGGAATGATTAAGATGACACAGTTTGTTACTCATATTTGACTCAATTTAGAAAGCTGAACAAGTGCCCCCAGCACACAGAAAGTCACCTTTTATGGGAGAATTACAACCATAGATCTTATCACTTGTCTTTATGTTAAGCTCTGAATTTCTGTAAGGAGGTCCAGAGGCTGCACATGGAGCATCAAGCATAAAGGTACTATATGCTCATAAATCATTCACTTGAGATAGTTACGATGTTAAATTTTACATCCACTTAGGCACAATTAAAAAAAATATGTATATAAGCTTGGAAGTGTCACAAGTATAGAAAGAAAGCAACACCTAAATATACTTCATTCAAAAAGTTTTCAATATTTAATTTCTGGAAATAAATGGGATGGGTACACAGGTGTGAGGGAGTACATAGCATAACATACTACGGTGGTGGGGTGGGCGCTTTTGCTTGCGTGTTTGTTTTGTAATGAGACAGGGTCTCATGTACCCCAGGCTGGCCTGAAAATGGAAATGTAGCTGAGGATGGCCTTGAACTTCTAATCCTCCTGGTTCTACCTCCTCAGTGCTGGAATCACAGGTGTGAGTCACCATGCCTGGTTCTATATGGTTCTGGGAACAGGACCCAGGGTATTCTACACTTCCTACATGCTGGGCAAGCCCAACACATTACCCCATCACACACACACACACACACACACACACACACACACACACTCACACACACACACACACACCCACACAGAAACACACACAGACACACAGACACACACACATACACAGAAACACACAGACACACACACAACACAAGAAACACACACAGAGACACACTCACACATACTCACACACACAGCTCACACACACACACACACACTCACACACACTCACACACACTCACACACACACTGAGAAACACACACAGACACACAGACACACACATACACAGCCGACACACACACACAGAAACACACACAGACACACACTCACACACACTCACACACACTCACACACACTCACACACACTCACACACACACTGAGAAACACACACAGACACACAGACACACACACATACACAGAAACACACAGCACACACACACACAGAAACACACACAGAGACACACACTCACACACACTCACACACACACAGAGAAACACACACAGACACACAGACACACACATAGACACACACACACACAGAAACACACAGACACACACAGAAACACACACACTCACACACACTCACAGACACACACACAGAAACACACAGAAACACACACACTCACACACACAGACACACAAACACAGAGAAACACACAGACACACACAGAAAAACACACAGACACACACACACACTCACAAACACACAGAAACACACACACTCACACACACTCACAGACACACACAGAGAAACACACAGACACACACACACAGAGAAACACACAGACACACACAGAAACACACACCCACACACACAGAAACACACACACACTCACAGAAACACACACACACACACACACACACACACCACACAGGTTCTTTCTTCCTTCCTTCCTTCCTTTCTTTCTTTCTTTCTTTCTTTCTTTCTTTCTTTCTTCCTTCCTTTCTTTCTCCCTTTTAGCTTGACTGCCCATACATACATCCTTTGAGAGTCGCCTAAACTTCAGAAGATAAAACACACTATGTCCTCCAGTGTGGTAGAGAACACTGGTAGTCACCATCATCCCTGATGTCCTCTTTAGGGGTTTCTATTAAATACTTCCTCTGGATTCCTGTGCACCCGGAAAGGCATGGGACCAGTCCCCATCCCAGAGCCAGGACTACAAGCTGTGGGACTTCCCATGTGCTTTTGTTGCTTTTTTGCAGGCTAAGTAGAGTAGATTCCAAAGATTTAGGAGAATACGGGGCTGGAAGAAGAATCACGCCTCAGTGCCCAAGGCCTGCTGAGCCCCTCGTGGGGATGGGACAAAAAGCAATGAGCTTCTCTTGTCATACGTCACTGGGAGTGTGAAGCTGTTCAGCACTTAGATACTCTGACTAAAGCAACCATAGAAGGTGCTGGAGACAGGGCGTATACAGATGGATCTGGAAGCTGGAGGGTCAGGTAGGGACTGCTAAGTGATAGTGCTTCATGTTGCTTGGAAACCGTGAAGCAAATACGTTTACACAAACACAGACTATCCCTGGCCAACACATACCTTAAGGGAAAGCACTTCATTGAGTCTTGGACCAGATGTCAGTGCCTTCTTTGGGCCCAGAATAGCTGATATAGTCTAAATCAAAGTGAAGGCCTCCCGGGAGAAGGCGGAGGGAAACCCAGCACAAAGACTCAAAGCTCCTTTTAGCGTTGTTGTTTGAGACGAGGTTTCTCTGTGCAGTCCTGGCGTCCCCAGAGAGCACGTGGCCTCACGTGTTGTCCTGCTTCAAGGTGTCTCTGATGCTACAGGAGCGCTGTGCCGGCGTGACCTGGAAATAGAGAATTAACCCATGGGCTATGGGAGCTAACGGATCGGTGGACATCTCTCATGCATTGGGAGGGGCATTTCTGAGGGTAATTCTCATGGCCTCTGGGTGTCCGAGCAGAAATGTCCCTATGGCCTTCACCATCGTCCTTAAGTGACTTGATCAGTCTTAGGTGATTCCTAGTGTTAACATTTCTCCCTTGTTTTCCTTTTCCTGGCTGTTGTCTTTTGGATCAGCTTACAAAATAAGCTACCTGCCCGCAATCCTTTGCCAAGCTCTCGTGAGACTTTAGGCTCGAAATGTCCCTCTCTCTTATTTAATGCCACAAGACCACCATTTCTGTGTTAGCACTCACCGGAGCTTAATTAATTCTATTTATTTCTATGATTCTATTATATTTGTATCCCATCTCTTGTCTATTTTCAACTGTATCTTCAGCTCCTATGGCGCCGTTTTGACAGGCATGTTACTGCTAACTATATAGTAATGGATGGATAAATGTAGAAACGTGTTTTAAGAACTGCACTGACTCATTTACTTCTCTCAATGACTGTGAGCAGGTCTCCACATCAGACTGACTACCCCTAGGTGTGGAGTGGGGTTGGTAAGAGTACTTGGCACACGGGGTTGTTACGATGCTTAAAAAAGCTACCTGTAGCTGAGTGGTGGTGGTGCTCGCCTTTAATCTCAGCACCCAGGAGGCAGAGGCAGGCAGATCTCTGTGAGTTCGAGACCAGACTCTACCCTAGCGCAGTTTAGTGCTTTCCCAAACATTTACTTTTCTAGAGCCATTTAACAGAATCCAGATTCAAATAGTCATACTTTAATATCACATTTAGTAAACATTTTAGATCTTCCAAATATGCTATTCTTTTCTCCATCTCTTCCAGGAATCCCTGGGTTGAACAGCACAGGGAGAATGATACATGTCTGAGGCTCAGATGGCCTAAATATGTGCTGTGGTGTTTTAACTGTATCATGTGATTTCATTCCTCCCCAGATTACTATGGCAACATATTTGAATTAATCAAAAATTAAAGAAAGCCAATGTTAATGTGCAACAAGTTATTTTCCTCCTCCTCCTTCCTCTTCTCTTTATGTCTGTTGAGGGCTCTGTTATTCCTATGTGCTGCATTTATAGCTGTAAACTGTAAATTCCAGGCTCTGAAGTGCTCTTTTAGAATTTGTAATAACTGCTGGCTCAATGAGCAAAGGTGTGTTGTGGATGGTTCTTCCCGCCATCCTGGTCCCACAGCCTCGCCAACCCCAAATGAGCACACAGACGCTGTATTAATCACGAGATTGTTGGCGGTGACTAGGGCTTCTTATTGGCTAGCTCTGTCTTAATTACTAACCCATAACTACTACTCTACGTGTTTCCCCGTGGTCTTGGTTTACCAGAGAACGCCACACCTGCAGCTCCCTTGCCTGCTACATCGTGACTGCTGCCTCTCTTACCTACCTTTCCTGGACTCCTCCTCTCTGCCTATCTTCCGCCTCGTTGGTCATTGGCCCAACAGTGTTCTATTCGTCAGCCAATGAGAGAAACATATATAGAATAACACCTCCCCTCAAAGGTGACTCTAAGAAATGTTGCTCGGGGTCTGGAGAGGTGGTTCAGCCCGGACTTCTGACTCAGAGGACTTGGGTTTGATCACTAGAATGCACATGGCAGCTCACAACCACCCGAAACTCCAGTTCCTGGGGATCTGGTGCCCTCTGCTGGCCCCCAAGGGCACTAGGCACACATGTGGCACACAGAGATACATGGCAGGTAAGGCCCACGCATATAAAACTTTAAAAACTAATACATTTTTATATAAAAAGAAATGCTGCCTCTCTCTCTCTCCCTCTCTCCCTCTCTCTCTCTCTCCCTCTCTCCCTCTCTCTCTCTCTCTCTCTCTCCCTGTGTGTCTGTCTCTCTGTCTCTCTGTCTCTCTGTGTGTGTCTGTCTCTCTGTCTCTCTGTCTCTCTCTCTCTCTCACACACACACACACACACACCTACACACACTCTCTCACACACTCACACACACTCACACTCACAGTCTCTCTCACACACACTCACTCACACTCACAGTCTCTCTCTCACACACTCACACACACTCACAGTCACTCTCTCACACACTCACACACACTCACACTCACAGTCTCTCTCTCACACACTCACTCACACTCACACACACTCACAGTCTCTCTCACACACACTCACACACACTCACAGTCTCTCTCTCACACACTCACTCACACTCACAGTCTCTCTCTCACACACTCACACACACTCACAGTCTCTCTCACACACACTCACACACACTCACAGTCTCTCTCTCACACACTCACTCACACTCACAGTCTCTCTCTCACACACTCACACACACTCACAGTCTCTCTCACACACTCACACACACTCACAGTCTCTCTCACACACACTCACACACACTCACACTCACAGTCTCTCTCACACACACTCACACACACACTCACACTCACAGTCTCTCTCACACACACTCACACACACTCACACTCACAGTCTCTCTCTCACACACTCACACACACTCACACATAGCAAGGAAGCTGCACGGTGGCATCAGCTACTGAAGTACGATTTTTGTGCTGTTATTTTTCAAGCATGTTAGAGGGATATATAGCTCTACTGTCTTGCTTTGTTCCTTCAGGCTGGACTTAACCCCTGTGCATGCAAGGAAAATCTGCAAAGGGCGGGAGGCCCTCTGAAAGCCCGTGTGCATGCAAATGGAAGAACGATAGTGCGCCTAAGCTACAAGCTGCTCCTCCCCCTACCCCGTGGCCTCACCGCTGTGCCTGTCCATACTGTAGCTCGAAATAGAATTTTAAGAACCCCGCAAGGTGTTTTCAAATGACGCCGGTAAACAGCGTTGGCTGACACCTCCAGTGTGGCGCAGGGACACAAGCCAACTCAGACAAGGAGTGGGAGGTTTGCTGATCGCTCTGGGCACCGAGACCTCAGGACTGGTCGGGTGAGGCCGACTGCAAATCAAGCAGTGACAGGCAGGGGAGCCAGGGAGGGTTCAATCATGTCGCTTCTTGTAGGAGCTCCCTTCACAAGAAAAGAAATTTTAAAGGAGGTTGAGCCCTCCTTTGGCCAAAGCCAGGGAAGACGCTTGCCACGGCCAGGGTGGGGGGTGGGTTGGGGGAGCTGGCGACCAGAGATGCTGACTCGGCACCTCTTGCCTGAGGTCTCAGAGCGGTAGCAGAGCTTGATCTGCACATCCTTACCTGTGTTTGGTGTCGGGAGCTGTAACAGACACTCCAGCATTAGCTGGTATATTTACTAATGCCACTGCAGTGAAGTTCTTAAGAGTAGTGTGTTAAATAAGAGTGCTGGGCGAGTGTCTTATACTGTTGATAATACAGTGCTTTGATCCGATCAATACTCTTCAGTTAAATGAGAAAGGAAGCTCTTCTGTAGCTACATGGTAAGCCTCAAAAAGTCACAGATAAAGTTCTCAAACAGTGTGTAGACTTCCTGGAACCTGATACTGCTATCCCACAATTCTGTAGATTCCTGATGGCTCTCTATGGGAGGAAATCAGCTTTTATGGCGGTCCAGCCTCCTAGAGGAACAATTTGCATGCAGGGCTGGTCACAAGCCGATAGACAACCTTAACCAGAACAAGATCTGTTACACTAATACTTGACCAGTCTTGTCTCTTGGGTGAGCCAGTCAGAGACATGCTTTACACCACTCCACAGGGGGCTCCAAAATGACTAACCTCCTAATGTCACTATTAGCAGCGGTCATTGGCACAGCCTGTACTGCTTCCGCATCTTCCACGGTTCACTTCTCTGCCTTTCCTGACCTTCTGGGATCAGGTTGGATATTCGGTATCAGGTTCCAGGAAGTCTGAGCTAAAGCAGCCCTTGCTGAAGACTTCTTTGGTTATACAAATGTTAGTGTGCACTCTGGATGCTCCCGCCTGCCCGCTTTATCCTTCTTCTCAATGTCTGCTTCGACTTCCCAAGACACAGGTATGGATGGATCAAACGCCCTTCATAACTATCCCCCCCCCACCACACACACATGTGCACACCAATACACAGAGACACTCAAGGAAGCCAAACCAAAGGCGTGGGATGTTGTAGAAAGAGTCCCTGTCATGGCTGAGACTTGCCACCCTGCCTGACTTCCTTCAGACTTGTTCTGGTACCCTGTGGGGACTGCATACATGGCTTAGTGCTCAGGGTTGTGCCTGGGTTCCAACAGCTCATGAAATCAGAGATAAGCAGTAGGACCCAGGCACGGAGTTCTGTATCCTGTTGTGTGGGATAAGTATTCTCTTTCCACTTCCTCCCCAGGCAGCTAGAGGATGAAAGTGTTTTTCATGAAGACAGGAAATATCTTCACTACTGCTTTGTGAACTGGGTGGAATTATCCTAAAAGAGCAGGGCCATTGGGTGAGGAGAGACGTGTGGGTTGGATTTTCATCAAGCAATTAACAATAGTGTTCTGTGGCCACACCCTGCAGTTTCATACAAGCGGAAAAAAAAAGAAAAAAAAAACAACTTGGCAAAATAAATCTGCATTGCCTTCTTTAAATGTGTGTTCCAGTGTGGCCTTCTTTGAGTCGTGTTATCATTTTACTGCTGTGGTTGCAGAGGACTATGTGCCAAGAAGCAGAAAGCCCTTCCTTGGCTGGCTTTCAGCGTGCACCAATTTCAGTCATGACAGCTGCGTTATTAAACAGAAGCAAAACAGTTTGGATTTAAGTCAGTGTGGGCTTGAAACCGAGTTACTTGTAAGAAACATGAACTTGAGACTGCTAGACGTTCAGCACATGAATCACTTTGTAGGAGTGTTGGTGTCCAAAGGCATCCATCCATCTTGCAAAGTTTCTCAGTGACAGGTCACCTTGTATCTGTCAATGAATTTGCTCACAGACAACGAAGTGTGTCTTTTTGCACCTCCCTGTGTTCTAGTGATAACTCATGGGCCGATCTGCAGCATGAATCATTGATGGAGGGACTGGGTCATCAAAATTAAAGAAAGAAAAGAAATGAAATCACAGGAAGTGAAATCCCAGTCAAAGGTAAGTGGTGCTTACAGACACATCATGCAGACACTGGGCCATCTCGACTTCCCCTATGCGCACAAAGGAACTCAGCGAAGGTGAATGTACCATCAGAGGGAAGGAATAGATATGGAATAATAGAAATGGATGGCCCAATGGGAGTGATGCCACATACTCTCCTTCCCATCACCACACTAAGGCAACCCTTAGTGATAGTCTAGGGTATTGAGAGTTAAAATGCATGAAGTCAGTCAAAATTTAGACAAGAGATTGATGATTTTTAAGCATGAAGAAGATGCCTCTTCAATATTGCGGATTATTTGGCAAAATGAGAGTGCTATCTGTTTTGTTTTGTTTTCTTATACATTATAAAGTTTTATTCTCATCAAAAACTTGGTGGCTCAGGAAAGACTGATTTTCCAATTTTAAAATTTATTTGTTTGTTTGTTAGTCATGCTGGGAACTGACCTAAAATCTTACATACAAGGCAAGGCTCTGTCACTCTGCTCATCCCCAGTCCCAGCCAGTTCTTACTGAGAGCAGAGTACAGAGCCAAGAACACGTCTTTGTCCAGAACAAACCCAGTCCCGAACACGGGCGCCGCCGGCCCAGGTACTCCAGCAGACCAACAGTCCATGTCTAAGCTACCCAAAGGCCAGGTACCAGGCAGCCAGGGACCAACAGGAGCATGCAGGGTTATGGCAGCTGTTCCATGTGGCTAGTCCTACTCTGCTTTCATCTCCCCAAAACAAAGGTTTGACCTGAAGCCTCCCTTCAACCCTGTCATGTACCTTGGACTGTCCAGGCTTCCTTCCCCATGTGGGATGTCTCTCATTTCCAGGATGTGTGACTTCAAGACACTTTGCTTCCCAGAGCCCATTCCTGTTACCTCTTGTGGTTATACATGACAGACGCAGATGCCCACATTAAGAGAACATAAACCACAATGCTCAAATTATTTTATTACCAAGGAGCGAAACACTCCAATCTGCACTATTATTTCTACTCTGCTAACTTGCAGCATGCTAATATTTCAAAGCTAAATATTTGCATTTTCTTTTCTTCATGTCTGCAGAAGCTCTTACTACTCTTTCTAACAGTTGTGAAACAGTGATGGTTTTCCCACAGTGACCTCTGGGATTGCTTTATGAGGCTTCTACATACAATCCCTTTTGTGGTTCCATAAGACAAAGTGAGGACTGCCAAAGACTGCATCACTGGAGATTCTGCCTCCTCTGTTAGGACAGATATGTGGAAGCTTTGCAAAATGGTTGCCTTGATTTCCATCCTGACCCTAGGTCATAGCAATTGCTGCCTGTTCCTAGTTCAACTAACTGGTCTTCCCAAGGTTCTTCATTCTTGTCTCAAGAAATAATAGTACTTACTATGTAAAGTTCTTAGATCATAGGTGAGAAGGCTCTGGGAAATGTGGCTGAATTCAGGAAGGAACTCATAAATATCTTCCACAAAAGTAGAGACTCTGTCCTTTTACATCCTTGCAATGTCCTTGCTTTGAAAACAAAGCCAGTTACTTAGTCACCAGAGCACAAAAGAATGGCCATATGGAACAACCAACGAAGGCCAGAGGCCTTTCTCTTTCTCCATTTCTGGATTCCCTGCATCTTTAGAAAATTTCAAGAAGTTGTGGAGCTCATTTTACTGAAGCCACTTATTTTGGTCTTGTTTGTACTTGCCCATTAAAGTGGTAGTGAGGGTCTCTTGACAAGTTTAACACTTTTTCATACAAACAATGAATCCCTACAAATCTACAGAAAAATAGGACCTCAAAAATGAAGGAAAAATAAAGAAAAAGAAATCCTACAGTTTCACTACCTCATCCTTGGTGGCTGGTCATTTTAAATTAAGTCATTGAAGGCCACCACTTGCTGGCAGGTTTATCTTGGCACTTGCCTAAAAACCAAAATCATTTCCAAAGAGAACGCAATGGCCTTCCATTGACTCCCTGAAGTTACATTATCTATGGTGGCAGAGAGGAATGTAACACATATGGTTGGACTTGGATTCCAAAGGGATTATGTTAAAAGCTAATATCCATTCTTCCAAATCACTTTCTACCCCTCAAAGTTACCTATATTCCCACCAACAAAGAAGAGTGTAAACATGGTTGGTTGGTGGGTGTAGGACACTCATTCCCCTGGGCTGTCCTCTCTGTAGGTTACATACATTTGCAGGCCTTTCTCTCCTGGTAATCTATCTTCTTTCATCATTCGTTCATCAAAACTTCAGAGGGAGAAGATGCTTCCTCCTCTTAGCTCCCAGGATTTTCTCTCTAATCTCACAAATGCCTGCAGGAGAGATTATCATTCGATTATTTCATAGACAAGAAAGTGAGCTCTAAGACAACTCTCCCGAAACACGTGCTAGGGATGATGACCAGATGCTCCTTCCTGTCAAGTCTTAGCCTTTGTCTTGACTGCTTGAGGCTCAGTTTCCTGGTTCTGAGACAGTAAGTTTCTACGCTTTTGAGATATTCAGTAAACAGACTAATAATAATCATTAACATGGTTAACAAGACAGCCAAGTAATTCTCACCAGCTGTTTAATCACTCCAAGTTTCCCTTGCTGTGGAATAAGCAGTACTTACCCCTGCTTATTTTTTAAGTGTGTCAAAATTCAAACAAGAAAACAGATAGCATGTATTAAACCCGTCCAAGTTAAAATTCAATTTTTAATTATCCTTTTTCAAACTTCTTGAGTCAAAATATTTACTCACTTCCATTAATCCTCAATTATTATAGCTACCTTAAATATTTGGAGTTGAAAACCTTCTGTAAAGCCAATACTTTTTCTGCTGCAGAAGATAATATCTGCCGAGTTCCAGCTCAGGGATGGAAAAGTCATTGTTCTGCAGGCTGCAATGGAAAACCTTGCCCACTTCCAGCGTTCTTGGGAAAGGAAAAGGGGGACTCTCCTATCAGATGCTGTGAAAGGAAGGTGACTGTGGAGTGAGCTGCAAGTTCTAGATGGGAACTTTCCAAAAGCACTTTTATTATTCCTGTTGAATATTCATGAAGTTGAAATGTCTCTCTGTCTCTAATTGCCCAGACTCCCAGGCTGGCACACTGCAGCCAATAGCTTTCCTGAGGGTTCGGTGGTGGTGTTTTTGTTGCACTTGGCATTGTGTGTGTACCAAGAGCCCCTTTGGAGCCTGGGCATTTGAGGAGCATTGCCTCCAGGGGCTGTTTACTCTGGCCTCTGTCCAGGATGCCAGGCTCCTCCGACGACAGGACGCCATGTCTCCTGACAAAAGCAGAAAGACAGCTAACCCGCACAGATTGCCCCACTTGCTGGTTGGGTCAGATTTTGACCCTGGGGTGATCTGGAGGATCCCAGGGAAACTTAAAGAGACATGGACATCTTATTCCACCTGACCTCAAAGAAAGACCAGTAACAGCTTCCGAGGAGGCCAATAGAAATGTTTCCTGGGACAGCTGTGTCCCGAGTTTCCCACAAAGTTCACACAGGTATTTAGTCCATGACTAGCTGCAGCTACCTACGCTTAGGAAGCCAGGGTTTAACACAGGAGTGCCGCCACCCAGAGCGTTCAAGGGAAGGTACTGTTCCGCTCCCCTGTGGGGCGTTCTAAAAACAAAGTGGGGTGGGAGGGAGGGTGTGGGGGAGGCTGGGGGGCTCCCTTTTTAAGAAGAGAACATGGCTATGAGTCAAAGCATCAATTAAATGTACAATCGGCTCTGTTTACAACACCAACAGAGTGCTGCCTTATTTACTGAATAACAGTTATCCCCACAATACCAACACCAACACCAGGTTCTGGGGCCCTCACACTGACCCCTGGAGCTCAGGTCACCATTCTTTCTCTGTCAGCTGTAATAATATTCAGTGATGTGAGTTCCACCAGCGTCTTTAGCCAGAGAGGAAGTTTGTTTTGGCTGATAGTACCTTAAAATGGGGAAAATAAAGCTATGTTTCTTGTTCTTCCTCTGAATTATGTTTTGGTTTTTGAACTAGATATTATAATTACCTGAACTTATTTACATGTGGAAAACACAGCCTCACGTGTTTAACCACAACAGATGGCACTTGGAGATGATCACAAACCATTTGCAGGCTTGTGACATCTATTTCTTATTGAATGGTTTCTGTGTGCATAGCATTTACTCAGGAACACATGTGACGGGTGTGAAGCTCACTTAAAAGGGTGTAGTTTGGAGAAGACAGGAAAATGACATCCCGTAGTAACGCAATGTTTGTATTCGGAAGGAGCCGGTGTGTGCAAACCTTCCCTTATGGGGTCTGGTAACACAGGGTTGGCTTGTATGCCATTCTGCTTTCATTGCATTTTCTCATCCTTGTCACTATCCTCCAAAAGCAGCCAAGGACAACTTAAAGCAATGAGCAATGTGGGGTTCCAATAAAATGTTATTTACAAAATGGATAGCTACCACGGGGTTATGGTTTGGCAACATTTGGCTTATAGTACAATTCATCTGCTGCATGTGTCCATGCATTTGACGTCACATTTAGCTAGAAGGGGCTGGAGTAAGAGATGGAAGCCAGTCAAGCTGAGCCCTTCCGGGAAGGGACATTGGAAGATTCTTGTCCTTGGCCAGAAGCCAGAAATGCCTATGGTTCTGCCCTGGCCAGAGTCCAGGAGTGCCAAGAGGGAGGTCTGGGTTCTCATTACCACTCTTCCTCCAAACGAACACCCCTACCCGGAGGTTATATGAGAGGGTAGGACCAAAACCCCAATCCTTTCTGGTCAACAGCTCTGGATCTGGATATCTAAATTTTCATGGTGGAAATAGATTTTATCTACTCCTCAATGTCAGCCCATCTCCTAAACGACATTAGGGGCAACTGTCAGGTAGCCAGACAGGGGTCAGGGGCTTAGAAGCCATTGAGAATGACCCCTTCCTCATGGTTGGCATTAGACCCCCCTACTATCTCCCCAGTAACCCTAGGAAGGTAAACATCAGCTTTGCCCCTGATTAGGTCTTCTGGTCAAAAGAATGGAATACCTCTAGCCCAGGGTGGAGGCATGGCGCTCTGATCTGCTCCAAAGATTAAAACATTACAGACTACTGTCTCCTCCCTTAATTCACCCGGGTCTGTCAATCACCTGGCCAAGAGAGATCCCTTCGAGAGGATGATTTAGCCAAACCACGCTAAAGGGATTGGAGGAATAATTATTCCCTGGAGGAGCTAGTGTTCTGCTTCTAGACCCCCTCCCCATGAAGCCACGTACAGAGTTTCAGCAAGGCCCCTGCCCACTTTCCTGAGTAAACTTTCCTGATTTCTATGTATCTCTTCTTCTTTCCGTGTGCTTTTCCAGACACCTCTGCCAGCCGATGCCAAGACTTAAATCTTGCTCACCCAGTGTTCACTCACGCTAGGATAGAAGCCGTCCTTGAGTCTATTTCTAAATCCTCGTAGTAACGACACTGCACATCTGTCTTAGGGTTTCTACTGCTGTGATAAAGCAGGTTGATTGGGGAGGAGGGGGTATTTCTTCTTATACCTCGAAGGCCATACTCTGTCACTAGGGGCAGTCAAGACAGGAGCTCAAGCAGGGCAGGGACCTCTAGGCAGGCCCAGCAGCAGAGGCCGTGGGAGGGCTGCTCACCGGCTTCCAGCTCCCTCAGTCGACTTTCTTATACTGTCCAGGGCCACTGGCACAGGCAACACACACACACAGACAGACACACATACTGCAAATAGACACACAGACAACACATACACACACAAATACATAAACAGAGACAGCCAACACACACACACACACACACAGACAGACACACACATACTGCAAACAGACAGACACACAGACAACACATACACACACAAATAGACACACACACAAATAAACAGAGGCAGGCAACACACACACACACACACACACACACACACACACTGCATGTATAACTTACTAACCTTGGGCAGGTAACCTTCACGGACTTATGGTCAGGTACAAATGAAGATGATACTGTAGTTTGAGTATGAGTTGCCTCTCACAGGTTCCTCTTTTAATGCTTGGTTTCTCTTGGCACTGTTTAGAGTTTGCAGAAACTTTAGAGAGGAGATAGGCCACAGTGAAGTTTCCTGGTTCTGGTCCCCGGTGGGCCATCATTTGGGTAGCCATGATCTGGCATGTGTTCCTGTCTCCACCCAATACGTGGCCAAAGGACTACAGACTGAAAGCTGTAAAACCATGAGTCAAAATAAACCTCCGTCGCCTTGTTCCCTCAGGAGCTGCGCTCACAGAGACACAGGAAACATAGCTAACATGTGCAGCAAGGGTCCCCCCTTTGCATATGTGCACCCCCAAAGCTAGAGTGTAAGAGGTTAGCACCGAGGAATTCTGATGGAGGGACCTTAGCTTTTGATCTTGGATCCGCACCCAGCCTCAGGCCTTCCTTGTAGTGAGATCGCCATGAATCTTAACTAGGGGTAGATAAAGGACAGACTGGCAAGGCTGAGCAAGGCTGAAGTAAGACAGGAGGGGGAGAGGGGCACATAAATACGGAGCACACCCCCTCGGAGGAAATGAGGTGCTTCAGATCTATGGGAGTGGGACTCGTAACTAATCCGTGCTTTAAATAATGCAACCTAGAATACACTTGTGATGCTCTAAAAAGTCAACTAAATGTTCTCTTCGGCTGGATGCTCCCACAAGGTCCTCCCGGGTACAGCGAGAGGACGCTACCTGTGGTTCTGAGAAAAGGTCTTTCTGAACTTCAAAGTAAAATAGAAGCAGGTCGACCGAGCCTCCCGGAATAGCCGTTCCCCGGGGCAGCCCCCGAGGTGCATTTTTGCCTTCCTTTTGTCACGTGAGGTCTCACAAATCACCCCCAGCGAAGACCAAGCCGATCTTAGGGGGTCAAAGGTCAAAACCTGCACTGCAGGATATGAATGCAGCCAAAACTGTAAGGACCAGGCATCTGGAGATCATTTCTAAGCAACGCTGGCCTTTCCAATGGGCTCTGCTCCCAAAGGCTCTCCTCTCCTGTTCTGTGGGAGCACTGCCAAGGCACAGAGGCAGCCTCTTATCTCTGATTCTTCTAAGAGTTTGGGACACCCCACTGAAGCACTTGTCTCTCCTCACCAGGAGTAAACTGAACACTGTTGTCCCTTTTGGGCTTGAGGAAGGCTTTCTAGATTTAACATTTATCCCTTTTTATGTGCAATGGTGCTTTGCCTGAATTTATGTCTGTGTGAGGGTGTCAGGCCCCCTGGAACTGGAGTTACAGACAATTGTGAGCCGCCGTGTGGGTGCTGGGAATTGAACCCAGGTCCTCTGGAAGAGCAGCCAGTGCTCTTAACTCTGAGCCATTTCTCCAGGCCCCTAGCTTTCTAGATTTTAACGCAGGTGGCTCTTCAACTTCTATATCATCTAACTGATAACATAATTGAAGAGTGAGTCCAATGCTAATCATTACCTAACACTGAATGCCCTGCATATGCACTGAGGTTGGAGGTGGGGCCTTAAAACATGACTGTCCCGTCTTCACTGAATCCTGTTGACCTACTGAGCCACAGACGCGATCTGTTCCATGAGTCTTTTCTTCAGATCACTGCCTCAGCACAGCCGTGGCCACAATAGTGGCCTCTGAAGGGCCAATCTGCTCTGTTGGACCAAACGATGTCACTGTATACAAGGCAAACAGTACCCTGGCAGCCAGAGCTGTGCTGAGGTGCCAGGTCTGGGGGGTGGTCCTGTCTCCAGTGGTCCATGTGGTTGCCATGTTCTTCCCCTGTTGAGTTAAGCAGGAAACATCTAAGGCTCTCAAGTTCCCATACTGCAAAGAGTAAGGCAAGTCTCTCCAGACTTGTTATTGCTCTAGGAGAGACAAGGATTTGAAAGAATGCAGTTCAGAGAATAACCCTGAAAATCAGTGACCTTTATTTTTCTAGAAAATTCTAGCAGCCCCAATCCTTATATGAAAACATACATCCAAACTGGCATGGTAGTATACGCCTGTAAGGGAGGAACTCGCATGTCCCAAGCAGGGTGGCAAGTTCAAGACCAACCACAAACTTTTGCTACCTGGTGAAAGAAAACCCATCTCAAAAACAGAAAGGAAAAGTGTGTATCCACACGAGCCCTTTCCTGCCCTGGCAGACGCTGAGCAGTGCAGACTGTAGTCGGGCTTACTAGATGGGCCACCTCCATATTACTTCCCAAAGGCCTACTAACAACAAATGATAAAATGACCCATTGATAGTGGGGAGAGCCATACTAAATTAATAGCATGGAAAACAAGAGAGTTACAGAGCCGTACTTTTCCACAGGGCGACGTGAGATGCTTTTCGTTTTGTAAATGGATACCCTGCCATAGACCTGTGCTATGTAAAATTTAGTAGTGCAGGGTCTATGTGGAGATAGGACCCACGCCTCTTCTGACAGCTAGTATCAGACTTGAAAAGCTTGTAAGTTCACAATGAGACGGTGTAGCTCTCTCTGGGTCCCACGAAACTTCGCACACTGCCCACACCTTCCTTGTGACTACTCTGTCTATTCGACTAGTTTTTCTAATTAAAGAAGGAAAGTTCCTAAGGATTCATATCAGCATGAATTCCTTTAATTTGTACTATAGTAGAATTTCACATCTGGGAAACCAAAAGAGTCCATTGCTCTCAAAGAAAGAACACCACACCAGGCCATTTCTGCTGGAGATATCTGAAAGAGCCGGACTCCAAAGAACACACTTGCTAGGCTAAATCCAACCTCATGGCTGGCCTAGGTTAAGATGGCAGGGCAAATAACACTTTAAAGGCATTTAGAGGCACTCGTGCGCCAAGAGAACAGCGGAGAAGACTGAGAAAAGTCACTTGCCACCAAGCCTGATGACGTGAGTTGAATCCCCAGGAACCCACATGGAAAACCAATACTGGAAATATTGCTTGGCCTCCACAAAACAAGTAAGTGTAGCAAAAATATTTGAAATAACAGGTCTAGGCCAGTATCTCAGTTGGTAAAGTGTTTCTGACTCAAGCATGAGAACCTGAGCTCTGATCTCCAGGAGCCATGCAAAAACCAGCCATGGAGGTTCACGCCTGCAGCCCCTTTTAATGGGTGGCCGCTGGGAGAGACAAGCAGATCCCTGTAGCTTGCTGGGCAGCTGGGTCAGCTAATCAGTGAGTGCTGCGTTCAGTGAGAGATCCTGCCTCAAAAAAAAAAAAAAAAAAAAAAAAAAGGCAACCTCTAGCCTCAACAAACATGTGCATACAAGAATATGTATGCATTACACGTATGCGCGCCGCGCGCACGCACACACACACACACACACACACACACAGAGAGAGAGAGAGTCTTGCACAGTGCAGAGTTAGAGGCCAGCAGCCTGAGATCAGGCGTTGGCAGAGTGGGATCCTTCTGGAAGCTGGAAGGGACAGTTCACCTCTGCCCTGGAGTTTGGCAGCTGTTGGAAATCACTGGCACTCCTTGGCCTGTACTGATGACTATAGTCTCTGTCCCCCTCTCACACATTTCCCCTTCCTTGTCTCTGTGTCTGGAATCTCCCATCGCTATTGTCGAATAGGGACACCTACCATTGGACTGAAACTTCCTGCGCTAAATCCAGGGTAATCTCCTCTGTAGGTCCTTAACTCACCTGCAAGGACCTGTCAGATAAATGAGGCCACAGTGAAAATATTGGGAGCTAGGGCTTGCACACAATTTTTTGGAGACTGTGATTCAACTTGCTACCAAAAGTACTAGTACAGTACTAGAAGTGACAGACAACGCCTTTTCTGCAAGTGAAATCAACAAATCAATTCCCCTTCGTAGCAAGGACATTATCCTCGCGGCACTTAGGGGATGCTTAGCTTTCTTCCCACCCTGTCCCGCACGGTCCTGTGATTATTGATTATAAAATTAGCTGCACGGACAGATGGCTTTGCCTTGTCCAAACTGGAAAAGTCCAGAGGTAAGGCACCCCTAGCACGTGTTGAATGTTGAGTTGTAACTTGCAACTCTGAGGTCGAGGAGGGAGCCCCATCAGAGCTTTCTGTGAGAAGTCACAGTGTTCACTAGCAGAACAGTGCGGGTCTCTCTGGAAACGAACCCATGCCACTCATTGTCCATGGGGCCTTGGGAAAATCTGATGGTGTGATCTGGTTTCTCTCTCTGCAAAGGAAGGGTAACAATGCCTTCGATACCTTACCGGGGTGTTGTGTGAATTTGCCGACACTCGTAAAGCTGCCTGAAAGTGAAGAGGCTTACATAAGCGCCTGGTATTATTCACACAGCGAATGTTTCCTCTTGAGAATAGAGTCATAAAACAGGGCCATTGTGAAGCTAGTGGAACATGTTCAAAAGTTTCCGATCACAACTAGGAGATCAAGTTGTGGGTGGCTGTGTGGACTGCCTGTGCTCGTGCCAACTTGCATCCCAAACGGCAGCACAACAGGCTGTCTTGTTATGAAAAGCCCTCCTGTAAGAGACGGCCAAACCACAGCCCCAGTCACCAGGACAGTCCTGAATGGCATGCAACTTCACATATGCCCCTTCTCACAGTAGAAAATCACATATGCCCCTTCTCACAGTAGAAAATCGACAATGACAGAAACCACGGCCACGTGAGAATCGAACGCCACAGCATCTTCCGGCACACTGAATTCCCAAGGTTGAACGATCGAGGCCGATTATAATCCCTCCTCCCTTTCTTCACTTTCTCCCTCCCTCCCAGGAGAAGCCAGTGTTGTAAACTAGATAGTGCATCAGGGTTCAGGTTAAGGGTGTAGCCTCTCTGGGTACAATTACTTGGATGTGTGGGAACTGTCTAGACAGAGCACCACTGGTCCACACAGCAGACAGGAAAAGATTGCCTTCCCACCATCGCTGGCCCTGGAGATTCTCCAAGCGTGGGAGGGGGAAGATGCATTCCCTCAGGAAGACCCAGAACTCCCCTTTGAGTACCACGTCTGAAAAGACAGCAGATATTTTTCAATCAAATAATGGAAGATTAGCTACTGTGTTTGTTACCTTTCTCATTCTTATGCCAAAATCCCCGATGAAAGCAACTTGAGGAGGAAAGGGTTTGTTGGCCCGAAGGAGAGCCATCTATCGTGGTGACAGTTCACCATGGTGCAGAAGTCACGGTGGCAGGAGTACAACGCCGGCTGGCCGCATTGCGTCTGCAGTCAGGAAGCAGAGAGCCATGAACGGGCTCTAGTGTTCGGCTGCCTTTCTCCTTTCGTTGGGTTGGAATGGTGCAGTCCACACTCAGGGGGTGCTGCCACCTCAGTCAACACCACAGTGTAGACTCCCTGACAGAAACACCCCAGGGGCCACCTCAGTCAACACCACAGTGTAGACTCCCTGACAGAAACACCCCAGGGGCCACCTCAGTCAACACCACAGTGTAGACTCCCTGACAGAAACACCCCAGGGGCCACCTCAGTCAACACCACAGTGTAGACTCCCTGACAGAAACAC
>JANBXA010000411.1:750000-792500 GCA_030556225.1 Cricetiscus sungorus | reverse complement strand
GTCAACCCTCGGTTTCCCAAGCACCGCAGTTACAGGTGTTGGCACCACACCCAGCTTGCTGTGACCTCCCATTTGTTTCCATGTGCTGGCGTCCAAACCTGGGACCTGGTGCTTGCTGGACAAGCGCTCCACCACGAAGACGGGTCTCTCAATCCTCTTGCCCTCCTATATGGAGACCAAGTTTCAGGTAGCCCAGGCTGGTCTTGAGTGCGTTAGGTAGACACAGATATCCTTGAAGTCGTGGCCATTTGCTTCTCTGGAACGCTGGTTCAGGCCACCAGTCAGGCCACCAGGAGGAGTTATGTATTTAGTGCTGGGGAGCGAAGCCATGGGTTCCTGTGTGCTCGGCAAACGCTCTGCTGACTGACATACCTTTTTGACCACGGTTATGAAGAGATATAGAAGGTTCTTGGAATGTGGGCACAAAGGTAAAAGGATGTCAAAAGAAATGTGAAAATCTACTTCCACAATCAAATACATAATCCCTGAATTAGCAACAAATCCTCTTCGTAACCTTTTCTAAAACCGTCAGATGAGCACTCTCTGTGTTTAGCAGCATTCGGAAGGACATGGCCGCTACGATGTACTTGCTAAGCTCTCAGTTTATGAAGCAGAAGGCCATCATTTAGCTCATCACACTTGAATTAAGGTGTCCTGGAGTAACTTTAATTACACAACTGTCTAATTACCAAGCAGCTGCCTTTTTCCTGGAAATGTATTCTCACTCTCGAGCAGTTTCAGGACTGGGCCACATCGTCTTACCTTGTGAAAAAGGAATAAACTCCAGGTCTGGATTCAGAAGCCCTGGCTCACTTC
Source organism: Cricetiscus sungorus (assembly GCA_030556225.1). Taxonomy (NCBI): domain Eukaryota; kingdom Metazoa; phylum Chordata; class Mammalia; order Rodentia; family Cricetidae; genus Cricetiscus; species Cricetiscus sungorus. The sequence goes on along the minus strand of JANBXA010000411.1, from coordinate 791,684 downwards.
CTGGGCCTCCCTGGACATGGGGGTCTGCCATCCTGGCTCCAGGAATATGAATTCCATGAGTGAGCTCCAAGCTGCCGCAGGCAAATCTTCAAAGCCTCAACCAGAGCGTCTCTACTTTGAAAGAAAGGTTTCAGAAAAGAAAGGGAAAATTATCCAACACTCTCTTTATCAGCCCATATCCACTGGTTCCTAGCTTGCCACTGTGGTCCAGCAGACCCAGCAGTGCTGACATCCGCTGCCCGTGCGAACCTGGCAAGCGCCAAGACTCCGTATCAGACCCAGCATCCTGGACTCCGTATCAGACCCAGCATCCTGGACTCCGTATCAGACCCAGCATCCTGGACTCCGTATCAGACCCAGCATCCTGGACTCCGTATCAGACCCAGCATCCTGGACTCCGTATCAGACCCAGCATCCTGGACTCCGTATCAGACCCAGCATCCTGGACTCCGTATCAGACCCAGCATCCTGGACTCCGTATCAGACCCAGCATCCTGGACTCCGTACCAGACCCAGCATCCTGGACTCCGTATCAGACCCAGCATCCTGGACTCCGTATCAGACCCAGCATCCTGGACTCCGTATCAGACCCAGCATCCTGGACTCCGTATCAGACCCAGCATCCTGGACTCCGTATCAGACCCAGCATCCTGGACTCCGTATCAGACCCAGCATCCTGGACTCCGTATCAGACCCAGCATCCTGGACTCCGTACCAGACCCAGCATCCTGGACTCCGTACCAGACCCAGCATCCTGGACTCCGTACCAGACCCAGCATCCTGGACTCCGTACCAGACCCAGCATCCTGGACTCCGTATCAGACCCAGCATCCTGGACTCCGTATCAGACCCAGCATCCTGGACTCCGTATCAGACCCAGCATCCTGGACTCCGTATCAGACCCAGCATCCTGGACTCCGTATCAGACCCAGCATCCTGGACTCCGTATCAGACCCAGCATCCTGGACTCCGTACCAGACCCAGCATCCTGGACTCCGTATCAGACCCAGCATCCTGGACTCCGTATCAGACCCAGCATCCTGGACTCCGTATCAGACCCAGCATCCTGGACTCCGTATCAGACCCAGCATCCTGGACTCCGTATCAGACCCAGCATCCTGGACTCCGTATCAGACCCAGCATCCTGGACTCCGTATCAGACCCAGCATCCTGGACTCCGTATCAGACCCAGCATCCTGGACTCCGTATCAGACCCAGCATCCTGGACTCCGTATCAGACCCAGCATCCTGGACTCCGTATCAGACCCAGCATCCTGCATCTGGAAGACATACGGGACAGGTGTCCTGAGCATGCTCAGAGACGTTCTTGTCCATAGAGTGAATTGTCCAGTTGTAACTGTGGCAGGGCAGACTGACCACCAGAGGACCTCCGAGAGGTATGTTTTGCGGATGAATTATGCTGTTTTGACAGTGACCAGCTACCCCAACACTGTGTTTCGTGTCTGATTTCTGTTTGTTTTGTGCTGCTCTCATAGAATGGCTAGACAGGAGGTGTAGCTTAGTGACACTGTTTGCCTCATGTATGTGAGACCTTGGCTTTTATCTTCTTACGACATAAAAGGAAAAGGAACAGAAAAAGAGCTGAGATTGTGCAATTTGTGAAGAAAAGAGATGTGTTCCCCAGTGCTCTAAAATCTGAGAAATCCAATTCCAACGTCAAGAAGTCCACATCTGGTGAGGGCCTTTCCCCTGTGTCCTACAGAGGGGAGGCAGAAAGGAAGAGAGCATACCCTAGAGGGAGGGGGGAGAGAGAGAGAGAGAGAGAGAGAGAGAGAGAGAGAGAGAGAGAGAGAGAGAGAGAGAGCTTAGTCTCAAAGACTAAGGTGGAACCTTCATGAACCGGCTTCCTCCCACCCCCTCCATAGCAACACTTTCACAGGGGTAGGGCTTACATTTCCAACATGTGTTTTGGGGAAACACATTCACAGCACAGCAGTGAACCCATTTTCCTCTGAGATGAGATGGGGTAGAGATAGGGCGTGGCTCATGCAGGGCTGCAGTTGGGACCAAAGCATGTGACATACTCAAGGCCTTGGAGCTCATCCTGAGTGCTGCAGGCTGCTTTACACGAACTTAGCTATGATGATGTGTTCTTCCTACCCATGTCAAGAAGAGTATACTTGCAAGGTCCTACAGAATGGCCAAGAGCAGAACGCATCATAAAGAGCCTGGACCTCCAAGGACCTCCTCCGTGATTGTCAGACATAATGTGGCCAGACCCGTGCCCTAGCGCAAGGTTCAACTGTGTGCATTTGCCCTAGCACTTACTGTAGAGTAAATATAGATCATTATTAAGTTGGTGAGCCTGCTCCAATGAGGCTCAGAGCTGGGCTTGTGTAGACTTTACCTAGAGCAATTGCTGCTTCACTGCACCCTCTTCCTCAGTTGTTTTCAGTGATTAAATAGATCAAACAGACAAACAGTAACCTAACAGGTGCCTGTGCACCCACACTGAAATGACAGCATGCCACCTCAGTGTATTGCCAGACGCCTTCCAAATAGATGTGTAAGAGATGCAATGGCCAAAGGCAACCCAAGCTGCACTCACATTCCTCTTGCTTTTCTAAGGAATCCTAATTCTGAAGTGGACGTGTGGCATTCCATGCACGGTCTTATGCCCTGTGTTACACATAGTTATTGCTCCTTAGTGGACTTTGTCACCTTCCCAGGCTTGGCAGTCGTAGAGAGGGCAGTACTTACAATGTCCATTGCCTTGTCTCCCCGTGAATGCAAGAGAGAGGTGGCGCACACAGCTTGACCTTGGTTGATGTTGTCTAACGTTTCCCGGCATGGTAGTTCCAGCGTGTGCTCCCAACCCACAATGCATCGGTGCTTCAGCGTCCTCACAGACCTGCCAGCGTTGTTCCTGGCTGCAGCCCTCTCACGATGACTTAGAACTGGAACATTCTTCATATTTCTGTTCAGCAATAGCCTTGCATCTTCTGTAAGGTATTAATACCAGCTTCGATTTGAGTTGCCGCCTTTTCGCTGTGAACTTATAAGATTTACTTCTGCATGGTCTGTAAGAGTGTTCTCCTAAAATGCATTTTCCCTTTGATCTTTGTTTGTGGTATCTTCCCCACCAACACACACAATTTTAAGAAAACTCCTGTTTACCCATCTTTTCCTCTATGTTTTATAATTTTTGTGCCCAATACAAGAAAACATTCCCTACCTATACCATAATCATATTCTTCTGTATTTTTTAGAAAGTTAATTTTTCCTTTCACATTTGGATCCTACTATGGATTTTCTTAATATATGGAGTAAGATGCGAATCTGGTTCCATCTTTCCATTCCGTTCCCTTTAAATTTTCTTTTACTGTGTTTTTTTTAATTTATTCTTTATATCCTTGGCCATTAATAATAGCCAAATTAGCACAGAAATTTAAGTTATTAATTCTACTCTTCCTTTTATGTGTCATTTATTTCTTTAAGGAATGTTTATAACTTTAGACTGAGTTTCTCTGTAACAGGATTTCATTGGTGGATGTTACATGGACTTGGTTGAGATGTTTTCACTTCTGCTGGGTATATCATAGTTCCAAGAGCAACCTTTAATAGAATTTCTCAGTTCTGGTCTCTAAGAGCACAGACACATAAAAGTAGTCATCCTGAAACTCATGGACTGGAGGAAGCTTGTAAACACGAAATTTTAGGGAACTTCTTGCCTCAGTGGAGAATTCTGAGAGACAGATGTGAGCCCTGGAGAGGCCTTTTCTCCTGCTTTGCTGTGTCTGACAAAGTGCAATGCCTTTAGAACGCCACGCTAGCAGAAAGGTCTCAGGATCCCTTTTCCTGCGTTATAACACAGCCCCTTCCCTGCTGTTTCCTCATAGGAACTAACATTCAAGCTCTAAGACACCAAGAATTGAAACTCCCCGCCCCACTCTCCCCTTCCCACCCTCCCCGCTCCCCCCACCCCACTCCCCCCGCCCCACTCCCCCATCCCACTTCCCCCACCCCACTCCCCCGCCCCACTCCCCCCACCCCAGTATCCCCCCACTCCATAGCCTATGAACCACAAAATCTCCAAGAATCTGGCTTTCCTTCCCTTCATCCGCCAGACACCTAGGAGTTTCCCTGTGTTTCTTGAAAACTGTACTATCCCTTTAAAATGATTGTTTTGTATAATTTATCCTATAGTGCTTAGAATTGCAGTGCCAGGATAGGAAGTCTAAATTCAGACAATATAAACAACTTCCAGAATCATTTCTTGATTTAGTTTATTTCTCATTTCTGTGTATGTGTACTCTAAAGTAAAATTCACATATTCTGCATCTGGGACCTTATAGTTCCAGAAAATATTTCACTATATATTAATATCCTTCATGTCTCGATAGATGTCGGGGGGTGGGGGGACAGAGCTAAGCCGGGGTGGCTGCTTTGTGTGAAAGGTTGGGGATGAGGTAGAACACTGACAATACTTATTTCTGAACACATGTACTTCTACCCTGCTTCACTTTGTTAAGAGCATGTAGGACACAAATGTCATCTTCTTCCCTCTTTCCAAAAGACTGAGTTAAGGTGTAAAGAAACAAATTTTATTGAGAGGGAACCACTGAGAAGATCCAGACTAAGGACAAAGTTGAACAGCCAGCACTGTGGCATTGCACCCTGACACTCACTGTGACACTATACTGTGACAATACACTGTGACACTGCACTGTGACACTCACTGTGACACTGCACTGTGACACTGCACTGAGACACTGTGACACTCACTGTGACCCTCACTGTGACACTCACTGTGACACTCACTGTGACACTCACTGTGACCCTCACTGTGACACTGCACTGTGACACTCACTGTGACACTGCACTGTGACACTGCACTGTGACACTGCACTGCGACACTGCACTGTGACCCTCACTGTGACACTGCACTGCGACACTGCACTGTGACACTGTGACACTGTACTGTGACACTCACTGTGACACTGCGCTGTGACCCTCACTGTGACACTCACTGTGACACTGCACTGTGACACTCACTGTGACACTGCACTGTGACACTGCACTGTGACACTGTGACACTGCACTGTAACACTGCACTGAGACACTCACTGTGACACTGCACTGTGACCCTCACTGTGACACTCACTGTGACACTGCACTGTGACACTGTGACACTGTACTGTGACACTCATTGTGACACTGCACTGTGACACTGTGACACTGTACTGTGACACTCACTGTGACACTGCACTGTGACCCTCACTGTGACACTGCACTGTGACACTCACTGTGACACTGCACTGTGACACTCACTGTGACACTCAACTTTTACCTGTGAGGTAAGACGACCAGCTGTTTCAGAACCCTGTTGTCCCTGTCTTTGGCAAACGACAATCAATCCATTTGTTCAGCTGGACTTGAGAAAGCCCATTCATAAACTTGAGAAGCAGTAAAAAGATGGCTGCATTCACGTGAACGGGGAGGCCTGATGCTAAACCTTTCAAATCCATGCTGCAGCTGCCGAGAATGGACTAAGTCAAATCATTTCTTCAGAGTGAGTAGCTAAGAGGAGGACTCTTAAAGACATTGCCATGTGGTCATTTGCGTTCAATGACTAAATACAGCAAAATCAAGGGGCATGAAGAGAGAAGACCAGTACCCTTATGGGGGTCAGTTTAGGACAGGCAAGATAAGCAGTTTCTAAAAGCATCTTCCTTAGTAATCAAAGTTATTCAAAGTTATAACAGTGCAACCAGATTCTGCAGTTCAAATTGATCGTGCGGCATCGTAGCTGCAAATGAAACCCTTAAGTGTTTGAACGGAGTTGCAGCCACCAAACTCCCTGATGGCTTTCAAAGGAAATTTTTATAGTGGACTCGGGAGCAGCTTAGTTTTTCCTGAACTGGCCCCTGTTCAAAAAGTGTGTTCAAGGCCGCCCTGAATGTTAAGTGTGTTGTGAGAAGAAGCTCCATTTCCAGGGAAGGAGTTCAAGGCGAAGTGGGCTGTGCTGGGGACAGTGCGGAAGCATTCTAAGCACCAGTGGCCTTCATAGTTTCTACAAAGCCACCCCAGCACCCACTACTATCCTCCCCCTTTCCACTAGGGTGGTGAGTTTCCGTGGCTGGCTACTGTAGGCAAGCAGCAAACGAAAAGGATTTCCCTGCCACCCCCAGCATCACACACACGCAACCTTCGGATGCAGGCACATCGTGTCTGTGTGGCTCACTCGGATCTTTCACTGGGTTCCATTCAAAGAGCTTGAGTGCCTGAGAAAGGCGAGCAGCTTACCCGCCCCCAAACAATGTGGGTCTGGTCCAGGGCCTTGTTTGAAAGACAGTCAGTTTACAGGGTGAAATGAGAGAAGGATGGGTGAGGCAAGGGGGTTTGCCTGGGTTTATGATTTAACCCATTTACCTGTAATGTCTCCGGAGCCATTAGGGAGAGAAGGTAGTCTCCTTTTACTCAGCCTGATGACTGATGAAAATGATTGCCCTATTTTAGTCTAAATTAAATGGGGTTGAGGTCTCAGCATGACAGCAGAGTGACGGTTGCCCTTTCAGACCCTGGGTATAAGTGCTTTCCTGGCTTTCAGAGACACCCAGGGAGTGATTTAGGAAAAGGTAGCCTTGTTAGAGCAATGCAGGCCTCAGGAGGAGGCGGAAGATGTTCGTTGCTTTTTGGGAAAATACCATGTCAGATCAAAACTCGGAGGAACAGAGCGGGCTTTCATGATGCAAGGGGGCGTGAGTTCTATGCAGGGTGCCTTGACGAGCTTCACGGAACGGCTGCTGGGTCACAGACCAGGGGGGCCTTAGAGCACAAAGGGCATCTTGTGGGTGGCCGTTCTTGAGCTTTGACCCTCTAGTATTGGTCTGCAAATCCTTCGGAGCCTGATCTGGGTCCACTGTCTCAGTGAGCACACACGTGGTAGACACTGTGAAAACTGACGATGTGATGGCCCCATGGTGGGTTACGGGGGAGGCTTTCGTTGTAGACATAAGGGAGAGGACAGCCAGAGGCGTCTGGAAGAGTCCAGAGCAGAGAGGGAAAGTAGATCAGTGGACATGGCCAGCAGAGAAGGGAGAGGACGGGGCGGGATGGGGGGAGGGGAGGGGGAGGGGAGGGGGAGGGGGTAAGGGGCGGGGTGGGGGGAGGGGGAGGGGGAGGGGGAGCAGGCAAAAGAGAGGACGGGGTGGGGTGGGGGGAGGGGGAGGGGGGAGGGGAGAGCAGGCAAAAGAGAGGACGGGGCGGGGTGGGGGGGAGGGGGGAGGGGGAGGGGAGGGGGGAGGGGGGTAAGGAACGGGGCGGGGTGGGGGGAGGGGGGAGGGGAAGGGAGAGCAGGCAAAAGAGAGGATGGGGCGGGGTGGGGGGGAGGGGGAGGGAGAGCAGGCAAAAGAGAGGACGGGGCGGGGTGGGGGGAGGGGGAGGGGTGGGGGGAGGGGAGGGGGAGGGAGGGGGTAAGGAACGGGGCGGGGTGGGGGGGAGGGGGAGGGGGAGGGAGAGCAGGCAAAAGAGAGGACGGGGCGGGGTGGGGGGAGGGGGAGGGGGAGGGGAGGGGGAGGGAGAGCAGGCAAAAGAGAGGACGGGGCGGGGTGGGGGGAGGGGGAGGGGGAGGGAGAGCAGGCAAGAGAGGACGGGGCGGGGTGGGGGAGGGGGAGGGAGAGCAGGCAAAAGAGAGGACGGGGCGGGGTGGGGGGAGGGGGAGGGGGAGGGAGAGCAGGCAAAAGAGAGGACGGGGCGGGGTGGGGGGAGGGGTGGGGGGGAGGGGCGGGGTGGGGGAGGGGGAGGGGGGGGGTAAGGAACGGGGCGGGGTGGGGGGAGGGGAGGGGGAGGGAGAGCAGGCAAAAGAGAGGACGGGGCGGGGTGGGGGGGAGGGAGGGGTGGGGGGAGGGGGAGGGGGAGGGCAAAGAGACGGGGCGGGGTGGGGGGAGGGGGAGGGGGAGGGAGAGCAGGCAAAAGAGAGGACGGGGCGGGGTGGGGGGAGGGGGTAAGGAACAGGGTTCTAGGGGGATGAGAAGTGGGAGGGCGAGTCCAGGAGGTGGAGAAGTGGGGGTGGGGGTGACAGGGCCTGAGTGCCAGCTCAGACTCTGAAGTGTGAACACGTGATGCTCAGGGAGCCTGGGGCCAGCATGGCTTTAGTGTGCTAATAGACATAGACGCCACAGCCAGCCATTGGTCCCTCCTGCCCTCAACAGGGGAAAAGGCCCCTTTGGCAAGGGGAACCAGCTCACAAGCTCCCGAGGAGTGCAGGCTCTGTCTCACCACCAGAATTTGGGGAAACAGTCTCTTTTGGACCTGTGAGAGCATCCTGCTATTGTTAGGAGCTTGGGGTGTGCCTTGTGTTCCCAGGACCGAAGCACTGCGGAGCTGGGAGGAAGGGCCACCCAGAAAGTAAGGCAGCTTCCAGAGAGGCTCCAAGTCCCTGCCCGCCCGCCGTGTGGAGATGGACAGTCCCCTGGGCCTGGGAGGAGGGTGCCTGGAAAAGGGAGAGCTCTGACCTTCCTCTCAGATCTTCACCTCCCTGAAGCTCTCCAAGCCACTTTCAAACCCTTGGAGAGAGTCCACCGACTTAAAAAGAAACCCGAAAACTCCTAGTATGGGGAAACAAACATCCCGGACCAGCCCTTGGGATGGCACGGGTCCACCCCAGCACAGATGCGGTTCTCTTGGTGACCATTAACTAAGGAGCTGTCACAGAGACTTTGTTTATGGAAGAACCAGTTCTGTCCCTCTTGCCTCATGCCCCCCCAGGTGTAATTAAAAGACCCCAAGCTCAAGCACGCTGTCAGACATGGCAGACCTCTGACTTGCAGCAAGATGCACACTCTACCAGCACCCCCTGGGGAGGAGAGATCCCAGGAGCCCTTGGAAACATCTCAGCACTGGGTTGGAATAGTCTGTTTCTTGGCCAAACCACGCTTCGCCTTGTGGTTTTCTCAGATGTTAGCGTGTTTTCAGCCTTACAAAGGAAAGTTGGACAAGGGCTGGCTGCAGGAGTGCTTAGGTGGGCTCTCCTTCACTTCTGGGACCCTCGCTACCCAGCCCTGTCTCCCTCCAGGAAGTGTGGGATTGTTTATCTTGTGCCTTACAGGGTCATATAGCAATGGGATCATCGGCAGGTTCCATTAATGTTTATTTTAAAATTTTACCTCTGCATCCAAAAGTCTCGACATTTTGGTTCATAAATAGGCAGAGCAACTGAGAAAAGTCAGGCACCTTTCCACGAACAACCGACTTAGAAATGTTTTTGCAGGCGGTGTCCACGAATGCCACTGTTCCCCACCGACCCTCGACCCTAGCTCTTGGGTTCGCTTGTGCTGACCTCTTGCGTGTCCCACTGTGCTGGGGGCTCCTGGAATAGTCTGGGCTTCTCGCTGGAGCAGCCTATTCTCCCGGCTCTTCTTGGCCTTTAGCTTGAGCCCTGCTCTCCCAGCCGATTTTTCAACCAGAAGCCGTTTTAGTTAACTCCACCCACATTTTTAGTCATCACTGGTCAGAGCGACTGGCTCCTGATGACATCACCTTTTCCTTCTTCTCAGGAACCGTGGGTCGCCCCTACCCACACATTCCCAAGAAACTGCACATGACGGGAGCTCCAGCAATTCTTCGAAAAGCAAAAGGGTAATCCCAGGTCGTAATGGCTTTGCTTGCCAAAGCCGGAGAGCCACGGTATTCGGATAAGTGAGGTTTTGGCTCTGCGTAGATAGTTCTCAACACCACTCTCATCCATTATGCCGAATTGTTTCTCTTCGGTGTTTCAGCTTGGCTGCAACGATGAGTTCAGGAAGAGAACCTTGAGACTGAAGCTCTTTGTAGACCAGGAAGTCTAGGTAGGAAGCAGCCAGAGTGTAAGATTAATTCCATGGGAAACAAAAGGCGATGCCAGGAAGTTCCGGCTGCAGACCAAAAAAAAAAAATAAAATAAAATAAAATAAAAAAATAAAAGGGTGGGGGGGGGCTGAACTGTGAAAGCATTCCACGGGACGCTTAGCCAGGCTCTAAAACAGGTCTTCTGCCATTAGGAGATGCTATCCTGCACCTTATGGCTGCTGGGAAACCTCTCTCCACAGCCTTCTCCCTTCTCATTTGTGTTTTCATTTTTTTCACAATTAGCAGTTCTAATTTAGGGACTGGGATGCAGAGGGTTTCTCTTCTGGCATCACCCCTGAGGGGTTGTATGTGAGAGAGCTATAAATAGCAGGGTGGGGTCTCTCCTGACCTCTACTATTTGATTTCCATACTGGAGAGGCCAATGATCCCCAAACTCCCATATCCTCTGGGATGGTGTCTGAATTTCCCATAAGCCTTTTGGTGTGGGGAGGGGAAGCAAACTAAAGACAGAATAATTTGATAAAGCAGATGGTTGCTTTGCACGAGCTCAGGGCTGATCTTAAAGTGTGAATCACCCCAGTGTCCCAAAGTCCTTTCTGGGACCATCTCCTGGTCAAGACCAAGGGAAACTCCTTTTCTCCAAATTCTGTCACTTAGACAGAAGCCAGCATTCCTCAGGAACCTTTTACCAAAGGAGCCATTTCCCCCATCCCTGGCAGACGGGACAGATGGCTACCTGTGGTGTCTCTTACAGACCACAGCACGTGCTGGCCTCCTGGCTCCCTCAGCCTCACACACCTGTCACGTTTCAGGGTCCATGCTGACCAGACTCTTCTGGCTCCTTCACCCCGACTTCCCCAGCTCAGGAGCTCCCCTCCTCAGTAGCTGTCTGTTTCAGCTGTGCCTTCCCTTTGGCCCCTCCCCCTCTCTTGCCGCAATGCCCGTCCCCCAGCAAGGCCAAGTCCAGCCCGCCGGCCATGTTTAGTCCACCACTTTCTCCCTGTGCTCTTGACTCTTCCAGATCCTCTGGCTGTTCCTCCCCCTCATGTCTACAACAAAGCTTCGCCACACCATCCGTGCCCAAGGAAAGTCTTGAACTTGTGATCTTCCTATCTCCATCGCCTGAGTTCTGGGGTTACTGGCATGTACCACCCAGGGCTCCATGCCTGGTAGACCTGCTCTGTGCCAGCTGAGCCCATCACCAGCCCCAGGTTCCAAGTCAAAGTTCTGGTTAACCCAAGAACTTTGAAAACATGGAAGAAAATCTGATTTTTAAAATTTGTTTTCTGAGCAAAAAAGGTATAAAAGGATATATATATATATATATTGTGTGTGTGTGATATATGGATATAAAAGGATATATGTGTATATATGTATATATACTTTTGTGGAACATGTTCCATACATACATGTATACATACATATAATATATATATATACATACAATACATGCACACACATGTATGTGTATAACATATACGCATATGGAACATATATGTGTGTGTAAAGTATGAATAATAAAAACTCAGAGACAGATAATGGCATTCAAGCTGAAAATCAGGAAAACAAAGCAGCTAAGCCACCAGAGAGCTCTCACCTGAACCAATGCTCAGGCTGAAGGGGTGATCCACCAAACCTCAGACTGCATCTCCAGACTGCACTGCTCCTCACCAAACCTCAGACTGCATCTCCAGACTGCTCTGCTTCTCACCAAACCTCAGACTGCATCTCCAGACTGCACTGCTTCTCACCAAACCTCAGACTGCATCTCCAGACTGCACTGCTCCTCACCACACCTCAGACTGCATCTCCAGACTGCACTGCTCCTCACCACACCTCAGACTGCATCTCCAGACTGCTCTGCTTCTCACCACACCTCAGACTGCTCTTGGGACTGCACCGAGCTCCTTATATTCTTTCTAGATGCGAGCTCTGTTTTTCTTTTAGACTGATTCACACTCATGTAGCCCACGGTGGCCTTGAACTCACAGAACCTATTCTTAATTTTTTCCTTACAGCTTATTTACTCCAGAAAAATCTCTCAAGAAGTATAAAAATTACAGTGTGGTTATATTCTATTTGTTAAAGTCAATGGTTATAATGAATACAAGTAAAAAAAAAAAAGCATATTATCTATATCCCTTACATGATTAAACAATTTACATTATTGCAGGTGAAAAACAAGTTGTCCCAAGAACTAACATACATTAATACCCAAGCAACTTCTGACAGATTAACAGAATGCAAGCAAGCAAGGTATTTCTCTTGGCCATTTTTGTTTTATTCTTGGTTTTGATTTGTTTTGTTTTGTTTTTGCTGGCAGGCTGCATGTTGCTATTACAAAGACAGGGTCTATCATTTTATTACGTATCTCAAAGGGTAATCTTATAAGTACTCTTAAAAGAATCAGAAATCTAAATTTTTATATATGAAAAACAATCAGCTCTACTTTAAATCTTCAGGTGCCTATCCACTCATCAACAGCTTTTTATATCAGAAAGCTGAGGCAGAAATGGGTGCAAGGAATTAATCATCACCCTTTATCACAAACCCATCCTAGCAAGAAAGATACGTCAGTCAGCAATAGCCAGGCTCCAATTGTTCCTATTCCCTGACCTTAATGAGTTCCTAGTTCAGCTATTAAAAGTATGATGTCTTTAAAAGCTTTACGTTGTTCCTCAAAGCCATTTGCAAAAACACCTTAATCTAATCTTAAGTATTATCTAAAGCCTTCTTTTAGCTATGATGAAAGCCGAAGCCTGTTAACACACCTCCCAACATTAAGATTTTAAAAACTTGATTTACCTTTGCTTCTAGGTATGGTGATATTTTGTTTATGCTTTAACAAATAAAACTTGCTTGAAGATTAGAGTGCAGAGCTAGCCACACTAGTTAGACATAAAGGCCAGGGAGTGGTGGTACACACCTTTAACCCCGGGACTCAGGAGACAGGCAGATGGATCTCTGTGAGTTCAAGGCCACCCTGAGCTACATGAGAGTGAATCAGTCTAAAAGAGAAACAGAGCTCACACTTTTAATCCCAGCACTAGGGAGGTGGAGACGGGCGTGATGTGACTGGGCAGAGAGAGCAATGTCTGGTGGGAGCAGACAGGGCCTCAGGCAGTCTGAGCACCAATTAGTCTGGAGCAGCCTGGGAGGCAGTCTAAGGACAGGACCGCCCTTTCGTCAGCATTGGTTGAGGTAAGGACTCTCTAGACTGCCTGCTTTGCTTCGATGACCTTTCAACTTTCCTGACTAACATCTGACTCTGAATTTTTATTATCAATACCAGTTAGAATTAGGGCTACACCTGGGACTCAATTGTTTTTCTTAATCATTAACCCAAGCCACAGTCTACATGCCTCCGCAAGAGAAACTCCCAAGTCCTAGCTGTATGACGCGTTCTTGGTCCTGTTTTCTCTCCTCTGCAGGCCCTGCTTTATCAGGGGTGGGGGCTACACTACATCCTGCCTTTCCCTATATTAATTTTCTCATTAAACTAACCTCTATCACAATCCCTTACTGTATTTATTAAAAACCCTCAGTCACCACTGCTTCAGTTCAACAGTACTGCAAAGAAAAAAAATCATCTTCATACTAATCCACACGTAAAAATGTCCAGTGGAACGGGATATTTCCATGAGCTAATCACAATACATTAAATCCCTCTCCTCCCACCCACTCACACCATTCCAGACACTAGAGAAAAATGGCAAACACGAAAACACATACAGTAGCAAGAGACAGCCTGGAGGGAGCCCGCGAGACTGTCCCGCCAGTGCCTTGCTTCCGGTGGGATGACTGCAGGAAGGAAGCTCCTTCCTGCTGCTCCTCGGACAGGTCCACCGGCAATGCACACGCTCCGAGGCGTGGATGTGTTATACCTCTACGTGTCTCCTACACACACAATAATAAAAGTTAAAGAAATGAAACTAGTCTAAGACAGGTGGAGTGTGGGGGGGAGAGAGAGAGAGACAGAGAGAGAGACAGAGAGAGAGAGAGAGAGAGAGACAGAGAGAGACAGAGAGAGAGAGGGAGAGAGAGACAGAGAGAGACAGAGAGAGAGAGGGAGACAGAGACAGAGAGGGGGAGAGCGAGAGTTTGGTGGGAATAAGGCAGTACGTATGTGCTCTGTATTTCTTTGGAGTTTTTGTTTTTCACTGTCTTTCTACACAGGTAACCACTTGGATTTCCCCTCCTGTGACTTATGACTTGCCTTTAAAACAAAAACAAACAAAACCTTGCCTGTTTTTTCCTTGAATGTTCTGACTTCTTTAATCACGTTCATATATTTTCCATGTTAACCCACTTCTGGTAAAACTTCCCCAGGACAGCAGAATTTATGTAAATTAAAAATATACACACGAAGAAAGCAACAAAAGCATTAGGAGAAAACACATAACTTCTGCCAGCATGAGAACCTCGCACCCACATAAAAGTGTCTTGGCAGTGCTCGTGTGCGGTGGACAAGGCAGGCAGACCCTGGGAGCTCGGTAGGCCACACCCACCAAAGCAGAGGCTTCCACGCTCAGGGGGAAACCCTGTCTCAAAGAGTAAGGAGAGGCTGCTGGAGGAAGACGCGGAACACCAAAGGAGGAAGACGCGGAACACGCAATGTCAACCTCCAGTCTCATCACAAGTGTGCGTGCACACACGCATGCACATGCACGCACACGCACGCACACACACGCATGCACACACACACACATGCGCACACACGCACGCGCGCACACACACACAGGCACGCATGCACATAAGCACGCATGCTCACACCATATAACTTAAAAGAAGGGTATCAAATACAGATAGATGAGGACCACAATGGGGAAAGAAATGGGTTGATGGTTTTTGGGGGTGGGGGGTGGGTGGAGTTCTAGATAGGGCTTCTCTATATAACAGTCCTGGTTATCCTGGAATGCACTTTGTAGACCAGACTAGCCTTGAACTCACAAAAGCCTGTTTGCCTTTCCTGAGTGCTCGGATTAAAGGTGTGTGCCACCACTGTCCAGCAGGGACGATTCTTAAGGACCTCGGGGAATGCATTTGAAAGGGAACCGGTCGCCACCACAGCTGCATATGTGAGAAAATAAAGCTGCAGGTACAGGCAGCCCTCCTGCCACACAGGTGTGACACTGAATGGCACCTGTGAAGAATCCCAAATCCTCCCTTTGAGCCTAAGAAGTAAAGAGAAGTAAACATTTGACCCTGTGCTCTTTGGGAACCTCGTTTCCTCCTAGTTATTTGCTCCTTCATCCCTAAGGACTTGTGAATTGTCCCATCTGGGAGACAGTGAGGCTGACTTCTCCTTTACCCCTGTTCAGTGTGGAAGAATCATTTTTAACAGCAGGGCACCGCTGCCTGGAATAAAGGTAACATTTCAAGAGCCATGAGACCAAGTTCTGCTTCCTGGGGAATGAGGTGGACAATGTATTCTGCTCTAAAACTTACCCTTGGAGTGTAAGTTGTCCCCTTCCCCTACTGTGCAGACATCTGGGATACTGGCCATGGCCCCAGGCCACTGCCAAACATGTGGCTCCTTCTGCCACTGGGCAAGAATGTGGTACCTTATTAAGTAGACGCTCACACCCCAATGAAAACGGCCCCAGATTAGATTTAATGTATATGAAATTGTTAGTTTTACAAGTCAAAATGACCTCGTATCCGCAATTTTATATGGACCGTTCTGGTCTGCATATTACCCTGCAGTAAATACTTGATAGTAATTTTTCTTCCTCCTGGGAATGTGGGGCCTCAGTCTGGGAGCTTTGTGAGAGCACGAGCCCCCTTTTGCCCGGTGTTCTTAGGGTTCTTGTAAAACACTTAGTAGGTAGTGTGCTGGGCGTATAAGCAGTTGCCCCACCATGGTTGCTCTGCAGCTGTTGGCCCTGAAGGGCCCTTGGGGCAGGCAGGATCTTGTTCGCCACTTGAGATGAGGCCAGGAAATGTTGCTAAGGGTCTTGGGTAGAGAGCTGCTTCAGGCGTAGCAGCCAATAAACCATCTAACCTAGTCAGTTCCCATTGTGGGTGAGGGGGAGCCAGGCTGGAGCCGCTGGGATCCTCTGAGGAGGCATGGGACAGTCGCAGCACACAGCCAAGAATGACCTTGAACCTTGACCCTCCAGCCTCCACCTCCCAAGTGTGGAGATTAGAGGGTTTTGTCACCAGGCTGGGTTTATGTGGCCTTGGGGACTGATCCCAGGGCTCCTTTGCTCTAGGCAAGGACTATACTAAGTTACATCCCCAGCCCACAATCATGTTTTGTTTTGTTTTAATGAGTGCATGGGAAAAAACTGGAAACCGCAAAGCTTCATAATAAAGAAAAAAAAGCAAACCAAAACAAAAAATAAAACAGTTGCATTTCATGCCTCACCGTAGGAAAACCTGTCTATACACGGTACAATCCTAGTTCGCAGGCTGAGGCCGCTGACAGGAGCGGGACTTCTCCCTCTAACTTTTTTAAGCCCTAGCATGTGCAGGGCCTGGCACAGGTTCCTTCAGTAACTTTTGTCAAAAGTGAACCTCCGTCAACATTTGAAAACTCAGAAGCGCCATAGCGTAGTTACATCCGGATTACATGGGGCAAAATCAAAACTCAGAGCCTGAGACACGGGGGACAAATAAACAGCAAGGACCACGTGGGCCGCACTGGATTCCTGCAGCCACGAAGCGGGACAAACGGAACTCAACCACTGAGTCCTCAGCAGCCTGTGCCTGGCACTTGTTCCAAAGGTTGCAAAGTAGCAATTCCAGTTTGGGCAGTCTTTCCCCGTGGACCCTAAGCAGGCCGGTTCCTCCGTCAGCAGAGTCTAATAAAGGCCTCTCCTCAAGGGCGAAAAGAAGTCAACTTTGTACAGCATTAGGAGATGAACGCTCCTATTAGGTTTGCAGGAGGGAAACTGCCCAGCCACCCCCGTTTAGTGGAGATCGCAGAGGTCAGCAGATGGCAAGCCCAGAGCAGTGATCTCATTAACCCCGCCGCACCCTTCCGCAGCCCTCATCCTTAGCTGAAGCCACCGTTTTTTGTTTTGTTTGTGTTGTTGTTGTTTGTTTGTTTTTTGTTTTGCTTTCTGTATATAAAATCGAAAACCTCCAGGCTGGATATGAAAGTCTGTCGCTGCTGAAAACACCGGAAGAGAGGAGTCCTCCGAGTGTGTGCCGATGTGCATCTGTGCATGGTGATGCTTGCCAGTGGTACTCAATTTTAGCCTGCAGCTGAAATGCACGCAGGGCAGAGGGTCCCAGTGTGTTTGGTCACAATAGTAAACACCAGTAAGACGCCATAGTCTTGGCAACTTTGTGTCTAAGTTGCCTTCTAGGAGGTGTGAGTCTCCTCGACCTTCCTCCGTGAGAGACCAGTGTGTTCTGGGAATGCCCTGGTGTTTTCCTCGTCTCCCAGACTGGCCTTATGGTCAGGAACATTTGATGGGCTCCTTGAGATTCCAGGATTCCTGCCATCTGTGATAATCCTTTTCAGGGAAGACTTCTGGGCGAGCTCTGTGTATGAACACCCCCTTTCACCTGTGTGTGTATGTGTGTGAAGCCTTGCTGAAGCAGCTCTCTGGAGAGAAGGAATTTAAATTACATGCAATCTGTGCCAAGGGGCATAACCCACGCCTTGCCAGTGGAATGATTTATTTTCTGCAGGGATAAAGCTGAACCCACAGACAATCTGGCTTCGTTTGAATCATTAAAGGGAGACATTTGTCATTATTCTTGCTCTTCACTGTTGAGCAAAGTGGCTCTGTCATGTGCTTGTGGCTTTAGACCTGTGAGCTGCTAGAGGGAAGTGGCCAGGTAAAAAGAGAAAAGAAAAAAATGAAAGAAAAAAATCAATAATAGAGAATAGTTTGTGAAAATTAGCTGTCCCCAAAGTAAGGTTTGCATTCATTCAAATGAATGTGGCTGACCTGTTAGTATCTAAGTTACTAAGACCCGGTGAAAACTGGATGTCACGGCATGCCCTGAGAATCCCAGGACTCAGGAGGTTGAGGCAGGAAGATTCTAAGTTTGAGGCTAGCCTGGGTTACTTTGTCTTTAAAAGAAATAAAATTACCATTGCTAGGTGTGGTCCCAGCACTGGGCAGGCAGAAGCAGGCAGATCTATGTGAGTTTGAGGCCAGCCTGGTCTACAAAGAGAATTCCAAGATCGCTAGGGCTGCACTAAGAATCTCTGTCTTTAAAAAGAAGGGCCCGGGGAAGATGCTAATTTTCACTAAACTAAGTGGTCACCACCCCAAGTGAACGGAGCAGCAAAATCAACTAACTTAAAATTGTCTCCGTTAAAATGTAACACATCATTTCATTCCCTTTCCTCCTCCCACGCTCCCATGCATACCTCCCCTCTCAAAG
This sequence comes from Cricetiscus sungorus, assembly GCA_030556225.1. NCBI lineage: Eukaryota > Metazoa > Chordata > Mammalia > Rodentia > Cricetidae > Cricetiscus > Cricetiscus sungorus. Next base: position 773,525 of record JANBXA010000411.1, on the reverse strand, counting down.
CCCTGGCCTCTGCTGCTTTAACAGTTGTTACACATATGCACACATGCACTCACTCACTGCATGCAACAAACATGTTTTAAGAAATTGCTTTGTGTCAATCATGGGCCTCTGGCACAAAATGGGAATATTACATGACACTGAAAACTCTAGTATCAAAACTAAAGACTTCGGGCTAAAGGCACAGGCTATTGTGTAACAGACACCGAAGGGTTGAGGAATTTCTATGCCCCTCAGAATTCCACTGGCCCAGGCCACATTGTCTGAAGGAACGGATCCCATGCTTTTCGGCACTCTTTCTTCAAAGGCTGGCTGGGTAAACCAACACACTATTTCTCCCACAAGTGGACGTTCCAGGCTACTCCGGTCACACAGAAGTGCATGGAAGTCAAGCAGATGTGGAGCTAGGAAGCAGGGGAGGGTGGCAAACCTTTCCAGGATTCCCAGCTGAGCTCTCTTCCTTCTAACCTACAACACAACTGACTTTTGCAATCCTCTCTCTTTTTCGCTTTGGTTTTTCAAGACATGTTTTTGTTGTTGTTTGGCTTGTGTGTGTGTGTGTGTGTGTGTGTGTGTGTGTGTGTGTGTATGTCTCTCTCTGTCTCTCTGTGTGTATGTGTGTGTCTGTGTATGTGTGTCTGTCTGTGTTTGTGTGTGTGTGTCTGTGTATGTGTGTCTGTGTTTGTGTTTGTGTGTGTGTGTATGTGTGTATACATACACATTTACATATGTCTGTGGGGCCTTCTTAGCAATATATAGTATGGCTAGATGAACTTAGTAACTAGCTAATAAAGTAACAAAATAGTTTATGATAGTTTATGAATTTTGTCAGATAAAATATTTCTAATAATCAAGGACAATGAGGAGGGAACGGTTTAAAATATGAAAACAGGTAGTGAGAGGCCCTCCAGCTCCAGGCAGTCCCCAGGCCCAGCTAATAGCTCCTGCCACTTAGCATACACTTGGCAGTTGCAATTGGAGAGAGATGGCCAGGGGGACCTGAGTAAGGAACTGCAAAGGGATGAGCGTGAGAGGGGAGGGTACAGCCCTGGGGTCTTGGTTTCCCTGTGCTCCGGGGACTTTACTCTCACAGGAGCAATCTAAGATGTTCCCGATGGCTTCACAAACGTCACAAACCAACTAGAGACCTTATGGGACACAGTCTGAGCCTGACAAACCTTCAGAACCACTAAAAGATAAATTTTTCCATGGGCTCCATTTTTAAGGGAAATGCCCCTAATATTTTTCTTTTTTTCTTTCCTTCCAGCTTAAAAAACAAAACAAAACAAAGTCCTGCGTTTTAGCTTCTAAGTCAATTTGCTTTCTCTTGTGTGTACGGTTACCGAAGCAACCAGGGGCATGGAGGTATTTAATTATCTCAAATAATACTCTAATGAGATCCTACAATGGAAGGCAACAGCCACAAGTCCCTGGGTCCATGCCACCAGGGAGGCTGGGCTGCTCATTGCTGATGCAGGCCCAAGGGCGCTCAGCTTAGACACAGCTGCTGGAGGGAACACTGGGACACCTCCATCTTTTCTCATCGCAGGGTCCATGTCCTACATCCTAGCAGTATGCTACATAATTAGATCAAAGCAAAACAGCCACAGCCAGGCTGTGCTGGCACTCACCTTTAATCCCAGCACTTGAGAGGCAGAGGCAGGCAGGTCTCTGTGAGTTCAAGACCAGCCTGACCCACAGAGTGAGTTGGAAGACAGGGAAATCTTGAGGGGGTGGGGAAAGAAAAACAGCTGCAAGGCAACAAAGTTTTAGAATTCAGTCTGGGAGCTATGGAGGTGCTCAGAGATTGAGTGCCTGCAGCTCATCCAAGGAACAGGAGTGTGCGTCCCAGAGCCCAGAACCATATGAAGGCTCAGAACTGCAACTTAAGCTATGGGAGATCCTCGCTGGCTTCTGCAAGCACCTGCCACACATGTCACACACACACACACACACACACACACACACACACACACACACACACACACACACCACACACACACACACACACCACACACATACACACACACAGCACACACACACACACACACACACACACACACACACCACACACCACACACCACACACACACCACACACCACACACACACACACACACACCACACACACACACACCACACACACACCACACACCACACACACACACACACACACACACACCACACACACACCACACACACACACACACACACACCACACACACACACACACACACACACACACACCACACACACACACACACACACCACACACACACACACACACACACACACACACACACACACACACACCACACACACACACACACACCACACACACACACCACACACACACACACACACACACACACACACACACACATACACACACACCACACATACACACACACACCACACACACACACACACACACACACACACCACACACACACACACACACACACACACCACACACCACACACACACACACACACACACACACACACACACACACACACACACACACACCACACACACACACCACACACACACACCACACACACACACACACACACACACACACACACACACACACACACACACACCACACACACCACACACACACACACACACACACACACACACACACACACAGAGACAGAGAGACAGAGAGAATAAATGAACAGCTGTAATAAAAATACTGAAGAGCAGTTAAGAGCACTGGCTGCTCTTCCAGAGGACCCAGGTTCAATTCCTAGCAACCACACAGCAGCTCACAGCTGTCTGTAACTCCAGTTCCAGGGGTTCTGACACCTTCACACCAATGCACATAAAATAACACCAAATAAATTATTTTAAAAATACTTACTGCATCTTTATGTCCTCTTTATGAAGGAATATTGTTTAGTCATCAGCTGATTAAACTCTTGGCCTCTTTGCAGTAGACTATTTCAGATATTTGTGCCCAATGTTTTGTGTACAGTAGGAACATGGGAATGTTTACCTGGTGTGTGTATGTGGATAATCGAATTTGTGTCATGGATTGCTTCATTCCCTGAGAGCTGTTCCACATTGTGTATAAAAAATAATCACTGGAGTTGGAGACTATTTATATAACCCTGCCCAGTGCACTGATAGATCTCTTAAGACAATCGGAGTTGATATATTGGCTGATTTCAAACTTTATTTAGGAAAATTTGGCTCAAATTTTTCAGGACCCTCACAAAGCAGACACTTGTACACCTTGAGCACAGGAAGCTGATTATCGAGGAGCCACCAAGAAGCATGCCAATTACCCCTCTGTTCCAGCAAAGTCTAAGTTTCCAAATGTGATTTAAAAAGATAAAACACTACTACTACTACTACTACTACTACTACTACTACTACTACTACTCATAATAATAATAATAATAATAATAAATATTAATAATGCCATGAAGAAGCCTACATGTCTTGTCCTTCCAGGACAGAGAGAAGGGCATGCCCCCAACCATGTATACATTTTTTCTAAGTTCCTCTTTCTCCAAGTTCCCTTGCAACCTCAATGGTTTGTAAGAATTTCTCATGCTCATGGCTGTAAGGAAGACCAGTTCTGAAGGGCAGTGGAATATTTCTGGCAAATCAGAAGCTGTTTAGTTCTGTTCCCTGTTGCTGACCCTGTGCATGGCTTGTCTAACGGTTTACAGAATGCTGGTTCCTGATGGTGCTTTCCTCTGCATGACCTGTGGTGGAAAGGCACAAAATGACAGCATAGACTTGCAGGTCCTGGCTGCATTGTCCTAAGGCATCTGCCGTTCCCACAGGCAGCGACACAGTGCTTCCTTACACCTGTCCCACCAACCCAGAATTCTACAGTTTGTAAAGCTACACTTTCCAAAAAAATTAAAAATCGAGTTTATATAAACATAAAGGGAACATCTGTCAAAGCTTTATTAGATGGATCAGTGAAAGATGAACACAATGATGAAGCCAGCCTCAGAGACCATGAGAATTCATGCACATGCACACACACACCATGAATAAATGAATGTGTACATACACATAGATGGATGGATGGATGGATGGATGGATGGGCAGACAGACAGACAGATGGACAGATGGTTGCACTCACATACTGTTGTAGAAAGGAAGAATCTAAATAAGGTGGCATGTTTAGACACCAAGCTAATTGAAGTGTGGCAGGATAATAAATCCAGAACAATTGAGACTACTCCTCACTTTCCTGTGAGTCCTGTATGTTCAGTTTATACAGCATAAAGTCAAACAGTCCAGACAAGAGCACTATCTTGCCCAAATGGCTAGTCTTGTCATATTAGTAGTAAACTCCATAACGAGTTTCTTTGATGTCCATCTTCTTTTGTGACACAGGTGGTATTGTCAGGAGAAGTTATGTTCCATTGTCAAGAAAATGCCATATTCTGTAGGTCTTTGAAAGGTTTGAAAAATGCCTGTCCATTTGAAATATATCTCTATATATCTATAAAAAGCTAACTATGAGTTTTGACTACTATAGGTAACTATCTGTAATTTGTACTTAATTATACATTACATTTTTTAAATGAGCTATATAAACACAATACTTAAATAAGAGAAATATACATATCTCAAAATTGACCTTATATATGTATCAACAAATGAAAATCTATTCCAATACAAAGTTTTCATTTCTATACCATAATCCCCTTCTTACCTTAAAGAAAAAGATTGGTTGTGATCATAACCATTTATAACCAACCTCAGATGAAAACAAACATTTATAGACAATATTTGGGAATTTGGGCGTTGTTCTTTCCAAACTGCTTCCTGGTGGTTGGGGATGCTCTAATATGGAAATCCTAAGAAGATGTAGAAATCCTGGCTGTAGTGGTCTGCAAGGCTGCCTTTCCCAGCTGTTTTGAATGTTGGATCACCTGGAACACTGCTTCAGGAGGTCTTGCTTGATCAAACCATATTAGTCAGCAAGGACTAACTTTTTATTTTGTTTTCTGTGGAAACAAAAATAGAAATTCTTTTCCCCAGTAACCTGGCCTTAGACTTAAATTTTGAAGTAAGATCATTTTTAAAATATATAAGTTGTATTAATTCAGCAGCATTGATAATCAAGTGTATTTTTAGTGGTTGTTGTTCCTTCCTTAGCAATTCAAAGACAACACAATAGCATACAGTATCCAGACTCTGTATGTGCTTTCTATCTTTACATGGCTTTTTTATTACTCTATTTCTTCTACTTCTATTTTTTCATTTTTTGAGGCAAGATTTCTTTGTGTGCTTTTGCCCGTCCTGGAATTCACTCTGTACACCAGACTGGCCTTGAACTCACAGAGATCTGCCTGCCTCTGCCTCCTGAGTCCTGGGATTAAAGGCGTGTGTCACCACACCTAGCTACTCTCTATTTTTTAAAACCACTTTATCCTGTTTTTTTTTTTTTCTCTCCCAAGCCTACGTATATTTTAAACACACTGTAAACCTTTAGAGGTTTTTCTTTATCTTAATCTATCTTTACTGTAAATCTTTATCTTTATCTGGCCGCAAGTCTTTTATCTGCTAAACAACATTGCTTTCCAATATGGCAGGGGTACGTTTACCACCAGCAGTGAGAGCTGTGCTCACTGCCTTGGTCTATGCCGCCATCAAGCAGCATGCTGACGGCTTGGAGATGTGGTCACTGCCACTGGCAGCTGTCATGCACACCATTCAGTTGTTAGCAGGGCCTCTTAAAAGAGCCTTGCAGTTTTTCCCTCTTATGCTGAGGCAGAAAGCCTCCCTTAAAGGAGCTGCTCGAGTCTCTGCTTGTCTCTAGTGAAATAGAGACCACCCAAGAAAATGCTGCTGCCAAGAAGCCATACTTGGCTTTGTTCTTTTGTTTCTAAAATCCTCTTAAGCTTTTGTCATTCTACATGGAAACTCATGCCACACATTGTTGGTGCCATTTTGTAACGATTAGCTTTCTGGCTTGGGAGGTCCAGTGCCCTTCACAGCCCCAAAGAAACACGTGGAAGCTATGATCATTATGAAACTGTTGGCCATTGGCTATGGTTTCTTATTGGCTAGTTCTGACTTAATTATTAACCCATTTCTATCCATCTAAGTATTTGCACGTGGTCTTGGCTTACTGGGAATGACAGACCTGCATCTCCGTTGCCTGGTACATCTCTGCAGAGAAGACAGCAGTTTCCTGTTGTCCCTGATTATATTCTGATGCTGCCCAGCTACGTCACTTCCTGCCTGTCAATACAGACCTCCGGATGGCTATGGTTAGCTAGGAGCCGTATCTGCCATGCTAAACACTTCCTGCCTGGCCAATCAGTGTTTTATTCATCAACCAAAAAGACAAACATACACACAGAAGAACATCCCATCAACTTTGAAATGCTCTTGCTTCAGACTACCGTAAGTGACTGGCATGACAGGCTACCAGGCCCAGCTCCGTGTTTTACTTCAGTTCACTCTAGGACTCCAGCCTGAATGTCACAAGTGCATTGATTGGAACTTAAATTTTCATAATCTGCTGCTTCCTTCCTGGTCTGGGTTTAGGGCAATGGGGGCTGTATACCCTTGAATCACAGATGAGATGCCATCTCCCTCCCAATGAGCCTAAAACAAAACAGAATGAAGAAAGGTGGAAAACCGAAGAGATACGCTGACTCTGTGTTATTTTTCAAGCCACTGCTGAATTGTGTGTATACCAGAGCTTCTCAGCCTATGGGTCAAAACCCCTTTGGGGATCACATATCAGATACCCTGCATATCAGATATTTATATTACAGTTCACAACAGTAGAAAAATTACAGCTGTGGAGTAGTAATAAAATAATCTTATGTTTGGGGGTCACCACAATGTGAGAATTGTATTAAAGGGTTGCAGCATTAGGAAGGTTGAGAACCACTGGTCTATACAAATCAAGCCAGCGAAACAGCAATTAAAATGAAGATACATTTGGTGCATGGCATACTAGGGTATGCCCGTTTGGAGTAGATCTCTTTCCACACTCACTTGGAATATCCTGCCCTGCCCAGTATTTTATAGCCTCCTAAATATTATTCTAAAATTTACATGTCAGTGTGCTCCAAGAAGATTCTGTGGTCTCCATCCCTCAATCCCGTGATGCACTCATCCCAAGATTCTGCAAGTTAGCATAGGAGCATCAGTTACATTGTGGAAGGGATTGGAAGGGGAGTCTTACAGGGGGTACCAGATTGTGAAGGAATGGCGTACATTTAGTTGACAGTGTCTGGGAAGGGTAATGATAAGTCCAACTAAGTGAACAGGCCAATAAATGAATTAATAAATACAATATTTCAAAGTTCTCCTATGGTTTTAATTGATTTCAGCCTTGTGTAATCTTTTTCCATAATATCATGAGAATTTTCATGGTTTGTTATTAAATGACAAAACACACAAAGCTCTTCAGATGCAATGCCACAAACATGGTTTTAACCAGAAGATATATTTTTTTCTTGTTCAACCTCACTACGGATGGAGAAAGCCCATAGAAAACTCTCTCTAGAACCCTTGAGGAACAAAACGGCCCCTCAGCATTCAGGCTGGTCTAAAGATGGTGATTTGATTAATGATGTTGCTTTGCAGTGAGGATGTGGCCAAAACCATGGGTTATTCCAAAGACTGGTTTAAGAAACAACAAAAACAAAAAGAAGTTAAAAAAAAATCAGAAAATATTTCTCATTAGCTAAAAAAAAAAAAATGCTTCTTAAAAATCAGTATTTTTTTTATTACAAAGCAATGTACTTTTTTCTTTTGACTCTCACTATAGAATGCATACTCCTAAGCTTCTAATACATATACATCCTAGGAAAATATCCAAAGACCCTTTTGTTATGAGTAAGTTTTCCCACCGCTGGTTTGGTCCCATGGCCATGCCAGCCCCCAATAACACACTGAGACTCTGTATTTGATACAATTCTGTTAGCCAGTTACTATCATTTCTTATTGGCTAGCTCTGTCTTAATTATTAACCCATTTCTATTAATCTAAGTATTTCCACGTGATCTCATCTTACTGGCCAGAGCTGCTGGCGTTCTACCTCTCCAGGCTCTCCATGTTGACCCTCCTTATTCCTTCCTCTTTCCTCCTTGTCTCCTAGCCCCGCCTATCTTCCTTTCCTATTGGCCAACAGTCCTTTATTCATTAACTAATACAAGAAACATATTTACAGGATGACATCTCCCATCACCCTTTAAACAAGAAACTATGTGAAAATGACCAGGTTTGAAAATATCCATGCGAATATCTGAAATGCAGTTCAAAAGCTACATTCCATTCCATGGGTGTGTATATATATATATATATATATATATATATATATATATATATATATATATATATATATATATATATACATTTATATATATAAATCCATATATATATGCATATACACATAACCATAAGTGTATTTATAGAGTGGTTTTATATATACATAAAACCATATATATTGTCAATCGTATATACACATATATATGCATACAGTATATTTTGATGCAGTTTTTTTCCCTTTTCCAGTTCCTCTTCATCCCCTGCCACCGCTATATTCCCTCCCAATTTCATGTGTCCCCTTCTCTTTCTCGCTCCTTCTCCATGGATTCTGCTTAGTGTTATTGCCAGTATGTGCATGGGAGTATATACAGGAGCCCCACAACATCAAACCAAACAAAATCCCAGAATGGAGGCAGCACGAGCGACAGTGGCAGTGGCGGTGGCGGTGGCGGTGGCGGCAGTGGTTGAGATGGCGGTGGCCTTGGCGGTGGTAGTAAGGCAGTCTCACCCCTATCTTAGGAGCTAAGGCATGGTGATATTTTTAAGTGCCACAGATTCATCACACCGCACAGTCAAAGGGTTCAAAGAGAATTGCTTGTCACCCTTGAGGGCATGCCTATGAAATGTACCTTTTAATTTAATTGTCATTAATCATTTTTTTTTTTATTGAGCCTGGTGCCCACTACCAGGCAGTCTGAGTAGAATCTATCTTTAGAACAGTGAGACTAGGTAGCAGCTCCTCCATAAAAGTCTGGGCAATGAACACATGAGGCGCAAGCATGCAGGCATGGTAGGAACGAGATTGATCGCTCAGGGAGGAGTTACTTTGCTAGGCTGGCGCCTTCTCTATACAGCTATACTCGTCCAGGGCCAGAGGAAAGCGGAAGTCTTATGTGTGGGCAGATGATCTCCTCATGCCAAGGTCCTTGACTTCAGGGCCTTGTTTTAAGCCTCAGGATGACTCCAGCCATGGTCAACGAGACGGGAAGCGAGCAGGCATTGTACAGGCCAGCCAGGTTGGTTTACGTTGGCTGCCCATCCTTTGGGTGCCTACCAGAGTCTCTCTGTAGTCCTGAACTGGAAGATAAAATGAAGATAGAGTTGAGGCAGTGAAAGCAAGGCATGTGATGCAACGAACACACCGGAAGCCATTCCATTCAAGCAACGCCAGTCTGCGGTGTCTTCCTCAGTAGATCGGAATATGTGTCTGGGGAGCAAATATTCTTCCCAGGGCAAAAGAAAAACCACTGCAGAGGAATCTTAAGAACGAGCTCATTATCCTTTGTAACAAACCAAACCGTAAGTTATTAATATCAGCCAACAGCTAAAGGACCCCCACAGCCTTGCCTACAAGCATCACTACACAAAACAGCAACGTACTTCCTTCCACCCATCTACCCTCTTGGCCCTCGGAGGTGACACGGCAACCAGCTTCCTGGTGGAGAGGGTCCGTGTGTAAGGTAAAGATAACAGGTAGGGAGCCACAGGCAAGGTGTTTTCATGGTCTGCTCTGCTGGTCTGAGCTCTTTGGCAAAGAGGACACCAACTGGGACCTCGAAGTCCCTCGGCTCAGCACAAAGCTCCTTAGATTAGTGCCCAAACTAATTTTTATGACATGTCATTCCAGTGAGGGCACTGCGGCATTTCACAGATGGACTTCCCCCAGACAGCGACTGTTGGTTGGCCGAGCTGGGATCTGGCTGGATTAGGAAAATGTAAGCTGACAGCTGGTCTTTTTGCTTGGGAGCATAAAAGCCCCTGTTGTTGGAGGAAGCGATGGAGCTGGTCAGAACCCACAGCCAAGTAGGAGGGCTTGCTCTCAGCAGTGGCCAACATTTCCCAAGCGAAGATGACTTTCTTAAAGCACAAAGATCACACAAGTACAGTTTCACTGTACTTGGCCAAATGAACTCAGGCCCTGCCAAAGAGGCCAGGGCAGACAAAAAGACAGCCCACTGGAGCATGGTGTGGGAACACAGGAACAGCTTAACAGAGCCCACCCCGAGGAGTGGAAATCCCAGATGGCCTCCAACAAGGAGCTCTGCTTCCCCAGGGCAGTGAGTCACATCCAAGTCCCCTTGGAAGATTGGTCCACATTATCAGCACAAATTGAGAGCAAGGATTTAGAAGCCTTATTTTCTGGAAGAAAGACCTGGATCTTTTGGGGGGGGGATCTAATAAAAATGTGTGTGTGTGTGTGTGTGTGTGTGTGTGTGTGTGTGTGTGTGTGCCTATGTGTAAGGCACACTGTCCCGTCAATACACTAAAAGCATAAAGTGCCTGAACTGATCCAGCTCCACAATATGCTTGGCAAATGGCACCCTTTCTTCCCCCTGTTATGGAAAGGCACCGAGGCTTAGGGAGATCAGCTACCCCGTGAGCTAGCTACTCTGGAAGCCTGGCCAGCATGGATATCAGTGTTTTTCAAATTATAGGACACAATCCACTAATTACTACACATCTTCTTACTGGCCACTGATAGGCTTCTACTGCAGTAGCGAATCCAGCGAGTTCCAGTGTGGATAAGAGCTGCTCCCTTGTATTTCCAATTCAGTGCTGCCAACGTTGTGCACCAAGGCTTGCAGGCTGACGCGTCTGGATTTGAACTTGGTGCAAAGGAAATGGTGTAGTGTGTGTTCTCTGGTGTCAGCATTCCTTCTAAAATAACCCACGTGGCTGTGACAGTTTGCGCATTCTCAGGCTGTACTACATATGTACACAACGCATGTATCATGTGTCATATGACTTTTAATCAAGCCTCCTGTGGATGGCACTGAGGCTGCTACTCGTCTTTAGAAACTACTGTACACTCCAGGATCATTCTGGAAAACACTCACGCACATCCACATGGGGTCTCCACAGGCATTGAATTTCCAGGTCATTGGGCAAGTGGCAGTTTGTCGTTAGCAGAAATTGTCAATGTTTTTAAAGTAGTTCCTTCTTGACACAGACGCCAGGAACAGAACTGTGTAGCACGCTCTGAGCAGCCACTTAGTGAAGAACGTCCAGTAGAGTCAGCCTGTCCATATCTCTTGACCCATAGCAAGGCCACGGAGCTTGACAAGGATGACACACAGAGGAAAAGGGGTTGGAGAGTGTGGCCTGGAAAAGTTGATTGGTGCTGCGATCCACCCTGGCTTCTGCCATCCAGAGAGTGCAGGTGCTCCCCGCAATTCCCCTCGAGCGCACGGAAAGGCTGCAAATGACCCGAGGGCCCAGGTCTTCCGTTTATTCCAGTGACTGCGTTCTAAACCCCTTCCCTACCGCTATTGTGGATTTCAGCTGTTACATAACCGCAGGGCAAGGGACATCTTCATTTACAGCGACGCCTAGACATTACTCAAGATGGGCTGATGCAAGTTACATGTGGCTTAAAGCATTTGAAGCACGGCTCTCCAAACAGAGATATGTTGGAAACATAAACTGTGTAGAAGGCTTCAGATTTGGATTTACAATGTTTAAATGTAAAACATTTCATCACTAATTTTATATTGTTATATGTTGAAGTGATAAAATATACCATTAAAATCCAGTTCTGTCATTTTAGCTTCATTTCTTTAATGGTGTCACCAGACAATTTCAGATGGTGTATGCACCTCTAACAACACAGGGCTAACGCCATGTAAAATTAGACACACACACACACACACACACACACACACACACACACACACGTGTTCAAGTTCATTGATCACTTGTGGGAAACAGCTTAATTTATGTGTGACTCATTTCCTCTAATGAGCTAAATGAAGGCTATTCATGTCCTTTCTTGATATTGTTAGAAATAGTTATGTTCATATATGTAGAGCGTCATGGGAAAATATGCCTGTTACAGAACAAATGTCCCCTTAGTGTTAGATATTACTGTTATAGCATTTCTGGTCCTCTGTAAGGGGAAAGACTGTGGAATATGTCAAACCTGGTCTCCAGGGAAGCAGGGAATAGAGGGAATTTAATCATTTGTGCCTCTGAGATTCTTACAAGATTAATGTCGACAAGTCAGGACCGCCTGTCTTTTGATATAGGCATCATACTGAGCCCAGATTCCTGTTGGCCTTTTATGATGGGCTAGACATCTAAGTCTTTTGTTAAAGCTAGATCTTGTCCTATTCTCCCCAACATACAGAATGCTGGAAAGAATTTGTGCTACGCTGCCCATTAGGCCACAGATCAATGTATACTATTCTTGGTTAAGATGATTACTACATTTTTAAAAAAATTATCACAACACTGAGGGCTTTATTTAAAGTCATCTTTTAAAATGGAAGTATATATACACATTAAGATGGAAATTTAAATTCATCTGAACCTAAGAATATTTCATCTAAATCTTACATATAATAGTCTGTTATGGACTTTTTGCCTTAACTATTGGTAAGAGTCTAGCTGTGGGCTACAATGGTGCCTGTTCTCAACTCTTTGAAAACAAGTTCTGATCTTTTCCTTTTAAAGTATTCTGTTTCCAAGTGCTTGTCTTGGAGTGAGAGAGAGACACAGACAGAGACAGAAGGAAAGAGAGACAGAGAGACAGAGAGAGACAGAGGGAAAGAGACAGACAGAGACAGACAGAGACAGAGGGAAAGAGAGACAGAAAGAGACAGAGACAGACAGAGACAGACAGAGACAGACAGAGACAGAGGGAAAGAGAGACAGAAAGAGACAGAGACAGACAGAGACAGACAGAGACAGAGGGAAAGAGAGACAGAGAGACAGAGAGAGACAGAGGGAAAGAGAGATAGAGAGAGACAGAGACAGAACAAAATGTATTCTAGTGCTGTGAATTGGAGACAACAAATTTTCTCTGATAATGGCACATTGTTTGCTGCCTAGATGTAAAAGGGAGTAAGGAGCCCCTTGAGGCAAAGGCATTATTGAAGACCAAATAAATGCCATGGATGGGATCCACAGAATTAAGAAAAACAGATTATAAACCCATGCTTTCAGCTAATAATAGAAAGGTTTTTGTTGAAGGCTAAGAAGGCTGAGTTGAATTACCCAAGCAGGGAAAGAGAAATACATCTCCATTATTCCCTGTGAGCTTCAGAGATCTGATTTCTATGTACTGTTGTTCTGCTTTGTTTTGTTTTGTTTTGTTTTAATCTGAATTATAAGGAGAATGACTGTGTGAGGAAGGCAGAATTCCTTCTGAGAGGTTCATAAAGCCTGAGTGTAGCCCCACCCCCACACCACCCCCACCCCCACCCCAACTCTGGGCTGGGCAAACCACCCTGTGATCTTGGGACAGCATCTCTGGATCTTATTATCAATGGGCTAATTAGCAGAGAACGTGGCACCATCCCAGGGTTCTCGAGCCCTTTAACCCACAGGGAGACTGACACTCTGTTTTTTTTGTGTCCCTAAGATCATTAAGTGCTTGTTAGATGCGCAATTATTTGAGATCTGGGCTAAAAGGCAAAGCCAGGCGAAGAATATTGACAGGGTTACTGCCCCTAAGCCTTCAAAATTCCAATATGTACATTGTGTACCAACCCAGAAAGTGTCAATCACGTAGAATTTTGCTAGAGACAGGTAAATGACACATAAATGACACGGTGAACACAGAGCTGTTGTGCGGCTGAACTAGAGGTAGAGGGACAACAGAATGGCACCTTCAGTCTCATCTCTAGATTGTCCTCACAGATCTGCAATTGTGTTCGCTGATTCCTTGGTGTCATATAAACTTAACTTCATCATCTCCGACCCCGCGGCCTCATCCTCAAAACAACAACAACACAGACAAGAATGTCATAATGAGTTAGTGCATATCTGTGAGTCCTGGTCATGTCATCCTAAAATTTCATGTGACACGTGATATTAAACCACAAAATGGAAGCCACACAATCACTATCCTTGTCTCGATCTGGTCTGAAAACCAAAATGTCATGATCAATATGGCATTAACGGAATCATTTGTAGTGGCTCTATTAAGGAAATGCAGGCCTGTACCGATGTTGGATTTTGCAGCAAATGGACGGTGCCACCCACAGCCACCGGTGTACGTGATTTTACGGCGATTCCCTCGGGCCCCAGTTCTGAACTTGCTTATTGCTATGCTCCCCCACATACAAAGCAAACCTATCAAAGTCTGGGTAGGACATAGCCAGGAGGAATATCATGATAACCAAAAGATGCTTTATTTAGGTTTTGTCTCATTTGCAGTGGGGGACAGTGAAGTGATTTTATAAAATTATATTTAGCCAGGAGTAGAGGTGCACACCTTTAATTCCAGATCTCCAGAGGTAGGTAGATCTCTGTAAGTTGAGGAAACCCTGGTCGACATAGTGAGTTCCATGTCAGCCAAGGCTACATATTGAGATCCCATCTAAAATTAACAACATAAGCAAACCCCAATGATATTTTAAAAATATAAACACCAAGACATTTAGAAAGGCCCCTTGGCAAGTGCCACTGAAGGCAGTCTATTCTGTATCAGTGATAAGAAAAAACAAATGGAGGTTTCTGCTTTGACTGAGGATAATCTTTTTATGGTTTCATATTTAGTGTGTGTGTGTGTGTGTGTGTGTGTGTGTGTGTGTGTGTTCAGAGGACTTAAACTAACGTCATCAGCCTTGGTGGCAAGTACCCTGAACTGCTGTAAGCTAACACTTAGTTAACTTAGAAAAGGTGAAGACTTTAGTGGCATGACAAAGCTCCCACTTACTTTGAACTTAGTAAACTGCATCTGGGATGGGACTCTCCTGTCGGAGTGAAAGACAAAAAAACAAACAACCAAACAAAACAAAAAGTGACCAGAATGATACACAGGGAAACAAGGACTAGAAAAGGCCGGGAAGAGAGGATTTGTCAGCATAATGAGCTTACAAACCCTTCCATCGGCAACAAGCTGCAGAGATACCAGGAGACACAGGCGATGAAGAGCAGTGGTGGCCAGCGCTATGGGTGGGCGTGTCCGTCCCGTCTGGACTGCAAGCGTCAGAATGCCTGTGGACTCTCTTGGCATCTCTTCGCTCTTCCAACTCGGTGGTTTTAAGGCTTCAGAAGCCCCTGTTGTAAAAGCATCTCGTGTTAACTTTTATTTGTTCATATTCTTAATGATTTTGGAACTTTGGCTCAAACCCAAAGCACTGGGCAAAGCAACTGCCCCACCATTAAGCTGCGTGCCAAGCCCTTCCTATACTGTTTGGCGTATTCTTACTAATTTGAGTAGATGTGCTTTTGAAATGATTCAGCAACGAAAAACTAACTTTGTTTACAAGTGAAGCAAATGTAAGGGGGATTTTGGAATCCTTGAAATGAGAGAAAATTTAGCTACAAGTTGCTTCTAAATATAATGGGCTTTCTTGCCTTTTAAGGAAGTTGTCATTTAACTGTGTATGACTTGTGCTTGCAGATTATTATTTATGAGTGTATGCAATTATAGCTCTGCTATGTACCTATAGTTGGGTGTTGTATTTTCATAGTCCTCTTTGATCCAGGTATGGTACCCACAGAGCAGGTGAAATTGGTCTCAGTGTCTGCTACACAAGTGCAGCTGCTAAGCATTTGCTGGATCATTTAAAATGCACCAATTCATCAAATTAAAAAAGAAAACAAACAAACAAAAAACCCCAGAAATGTATAGCTCCATTCTTTGCTAAGGGCTTTGGCGGGTGGGTGCATTAAAAGCAGGTGGGGGGTGGAGGGAGTCACTGGAAGAGCTGCAGCTGTCCTCTGATTTCTGTGGGTCCCATTTGCCAAGAAAAGATGTCCTAGTCTGGCTTTTAATTGCAGGTGTGATTGTCCCCAGCGCTGTGCCAGGGACATTACCATGTTAATAGCAGGAAGTGTACTGGGATCAGAGAAGCAAGGTCTTAGTTCCTCCCACAGCTGAGTCCCCAGCCTTTCTCAAAGGCGGGGCTTTAAATACACTGAAGAGGAGAGAGTCCCTGATCGATCGGGGAAGGAGTCTTTTTGCGTGTCTTAGGGTGGAGGGTGAGGCAGAAGATTAAGCAATGGATCAAAATATAAGAGAAAGGCTTGCTCGCCAAGTTAAAAAGCAGAAAAGGACCAAACTAAAATAAAAATAGCTCCAACCCAGAGATCAAGAAGGCTACTTTGTGTACGGGAAGAATAGAAGGAGTCCACTTACACTCTGCCAAGCCAGCAGCTTGAAGGACAGCATTGTGCCAACGGCAGAGCGTCTGAAAGGCTCCATTATGGGGAATGAGTGCTCGACAGCGGCCGACTTCACCACAGCAAAATCACCCCTTCCAAGAGACGGCGATCTAGGAGTCTTGGGTCAATTACCCAAATCTTCAAATTATCCTTCGGGGGCAAAACGAAGCATGCAGAATCCAAAACAGACCTGGGGCTGAGGCTGGGAAGGAGGGTTCCTTCCCATTTTCAAAGATGACTGTTTCGATTGTAGAAACCACGGGAGGGAAGGGGTAAAGAAAAACCCCCGTGCACCAGGCAGGCACTAAATGGCTGGCAGCTGTACAGCCCGCGGGAAAACAAGATCTCCCCATGTCAGTACTCAGAGCAACGCTGGCTAACTTCTAAAACAAGTTGTTTCGAGTCAAATTGCCCGAGGAAAATGGGGGTGCAGGGACAAAGGCAGCCAGGTTTTGTTGCAGATGAATAATTTCTCTAGACTTCTGAAAGAACTAATGTGCCCAATAAGTCACTTCCATCTACTGATATCAAAACACCAGTGGGTCATTATTTTCTCTATACAAGTACTTATTTCTTAACTCTACTTCTCCTCGCTCTCTCTCTCTCTCTCTGTCTCTGCTGTCATGGTCTCTCCTGTCTCTGTCTCTCTGTCTCTGTCTCTCTCTGTGTCTCTCTGTCTCTCTGTCTCTCTGTCTCTGTCTCTCTCTGTCGCTCTGTCTCTGTCTGTCTCTCTGTCTCTCTGTCTCTGTCTCTCTCTGCCTCTCTGTCTGGCTCTCTGGCTCTCTGTCTCTCTCTGTCTCTCTGTCTCTCTGTCTCTGTCTCTCTCTGTCTCTCTGTCTCTCTGTCTCTCTCTGTCTCTGTCTCTCCTCGCCCTTCTCCTCTTTTGAGTTTTGAGTCAGGGCTTTTCCTGGTGTCCAGGTCTTGTCAATTAGTCAGGACAGGATGGCCAGGAGCCCCAGGGACCCTCCTGTCTCTGCCACCACAGCATGTCGGTTACAGGTCCTGTCTACCACTCCCAGCATCTTTCCATGGGTTCGGGGGATGAAACTCGGGTCCTTGTTCTCCCATAGACGGTGCTTTACCGAGTGAGCTGCCTCGCTGGCCCCGTACATTCAGCATCACCCAAATCCTGTCTTTTCCCACTTCCCACTTTTTCTTCGTAAGTCCTGGCTGTAGGAGGTTCCCAGGGCTCTGTGCAAGAAACGTGTGTCAAGCACAGCTCCTGGCCATATCCCTGCAATGTGAGGGACTTTTAAAACTATAAACCCAGCGTATTTGTTAGAATTGTATTTTCCCCATTGGAAAGGTGACAGCACCTTCTGCAGTATAGGCTTGTCATTGTGCAGCCAGCTTTATGGAGGAAGGCTTTATTTTCTCAGACAAGAGTCCATCAATTTACTTCCAGGGACAGGAAAAAGTGTCTTCTTTCAGTACTCTTAGCATTCACAGTCTTTGAAAATTAGCTACAAGGAGGGTGACATCTGTTTCCCAACCAACAGACACAGACTCATCAGTCCACACCTGCTAATTCAGAAGCAGATTAACCAGGTCTACTGATGAGGACTTGGAAAGAATGCTAAGAATCAGAGCAGTAACTGCCCGTTAAGTCTTGAGCCTGATGGACTGCAAGTTAAATTACAGTGTAATACCTGAATATCACTGTTAACATTTTAGGTTTGTTTGTTTTAGAGCTGGGGATTGGACCTAAGGTCACACATATGCTACAGCAGTATAATGCCGCCTACCTTTCATTTGGAGACAAGGTTTCATTAAGTTGCCAAGCACATCTTGAACGCTTTCTGGGGCCTAGCCTGTCCTTGAACTTCCAACCCTACCTGGATCTCCCTAGCAGATGGGATTATAAACTTGTGCCATCAGGCTGAGTTTTGTTACCATGTTTAGCTCCCTTTACTCCCATTCACGACACACTTGATTCTCTTCATCTATACTAAGGTATACCTAAGGGTGGCTTGAAGGATGCTGTAGACAAGGATACAGGTTGCTAGGGCCTGAGAGCAATATTAACTTCCGATCAATGCCATCATGTATGCTCACATTGCTATACATTGCTATAGAACTGGAACCACCATTCAAATTATTTTTTTAACAATTTCCAAACTAAAAATGCCATAACCACAAACCCCAGCACCCAATCTCCCCCAGTTCCCAGCAACCACATCCCTATTTCTTGTCTCTGAATATAACCGTCTGTCCATCATCCTTGCATGATGCTCTGAGTCTTCCAGTCAAGGCAAAGTAGGAGAAGCATATGTCCTCTACTTTGATCAGAAGTAGACTTGTCCAAATCACAGTTTCTGGGTTTAGTTTTTTGGCACAGTGTTCCCACCACTGCTCCCTGAAATCTTTTGTGGAGTCAGCCATGGGGAATGACTTATTCGCAAGGCTGTGATGCCTCAAGATGGCTCACAGAGGAAGGGTGCTGTACGCTCTAACAGCAGCAGCAAAGGCAGCTGCATTCCCTAAGGCCGTGGAGCAGGTATTGCAACCACTCTGCCCTCGGCTCGCCAGCAATGGGGTTGCTGTGTTTCTCAGCAAACCTCATGGTGATGGGACAAGGACAGTGACAAAAAGCACAGCTGGGTTAAGAGATCGGTCCGTACGGTGACATCCAGGCACAAGCTGCTGCTTCTGGCTGTGTCTGGAACCACGGTTCTGCTGCAGCTGGGGTCAGTGTTGGTGTCCATTGTCAACGTTGCCACAGGAGCTCGTGCAAACTGTGAACTGATGCATGTGGCCACGGCGGGCTGGGCTGGGCCTGCCTCTCACTGGCCTGGGGAGAGCTGTAGCCCCCACAGCCAGGGAGCTGGCTCTGCCTCTCACCTGAGGAAGTGGTCCCGGAGGAGGCCTTGACTGACCACCCAAGCAAGGGAGAAACATACATATCACAAAACTGACCTCAAATTTGTATCAATAAATGAGAATCCATTTCAATACAAAGTATTCATTTCTATACCATAATCTCTTTTTTCCTTTAAAAAGAGATTGGTTGTGATCATTAACCATTTATAACCAACCCCATTTAAATGAAAACAAACATAAACCATATTTGGGAATTTGGGCATTGTTCTTTCCAAACTGCTTCCTGCTCGTTGGGGATGCTGTAATACCATGGGAATCCTAAGAAAATGCAAAAATCCTGGGTAGTCTGCAAGGCTGCCTTGTCCTAGCTGTTTTGAATATTGAATCATCTGGGACACTGTTTCAGGGGGTCTTGCTTGATCAAGCCATGTTTTTCTGGAAGGAATCCACAGCTTTTCATTTTCTGTGGAAACAAAAATAGAAATTCTTTTCCCCAATAATCTGTCCTTAGACTTAAATTTTGAAGTCAAAACATTTTTAAATATATAAATTGAATTAATTTAAGTATTGTGTCTACATAGCTCATTTTAAAATGTAAGGTATAATTAAGTACAAAATGTAGTTACCTATGATAGTCAAAGCTTATAGTTAAGTTAGTTAGGTTTTCTAGATATACATAGATATATTTCAAATGACAGGCATTCTTCAAACCTTTCAAAGAACTACAGACTATGGCATTTAAAATGGTTTAGGTTTTTTTCTTGACAGTGAGGCACAACTGTTCCTGGCAACACCACCTGTGTCACAAAGGAAGATGGACATCAAAGAAACTCGTTATGGAGTTTGCTTTCAATATGGCAAGACTAGCCATTAGGACAAGATACTGCTCTTGTCTGGACTGTTTGACTTTATGCTGTATAAACTGGACATGCAGGACCCACAGGAAAGTGACTGCTGAAACAAGATGGACAGTGCTACAGGATTCCTGTTTCATGGAAGAGTCTGCCAGACATTCTACAGGAAAAGTGACAGACAAACTGCCAATACAGGTGGACAGTTTAAAATTTTCTACTTTGCTGAGAAGTCTGTCAGATACACTATGGCTTATGGGCTGAAGATGGATGCCCAATTTACAGAATAACTTTGATGACTGTTCAGGTAGCGAGATGTCTCTGTCAATTTTAGAGTTTATATATTATCCTTCTGTGGTCTTTGGTTGAAGACAGATAGATATGGTTATAGTTTTCCTTATGATTAAAGATAAGTTACATATAAGACTTTATACACACAAAGATAGGATAGATGATAGAATATTTTTTAATTATTTTTTAATTAATATTTAATTTAAGAATTTAAATTTAAATTTAATTAATTAAATTTATAATTTAAGAATATTTTTTAATTAATATTTAATTCCTGATAATGTTAATGGACTAAATATTGTTAACTATAGTTCTTATTTAATAAATATTTTGTTATATACTTTACTGTGTTAAAATTAGAACCCTTCTTTCTATTTAGACAGAAAAGAGGAGATGGTGGGAGATGTCATTCTGTAAATATGTTTCTCTTATTGGTTAATGAATAAAGCACTGTTGCCCTATAGGAAAGCAAGACAGGCAGGACTAGGAAGGTGGAGGATTCTGGGAAATGTAGTAGAGTCTTGATGTGATCTCAGGAAGAGAGAATGCGAGTCTGGTGTTCTCAGTAAGACAAGACTGTAGAAATACATATATTAGTAATTATGGATTAATATTTAAGACAGGGCTAGCCAATAAGAAACGCTAGTAACAGGCTGACAGTTTCATATCTAATACAGGTCTCTATGTGTTATTTTGGGATTGATGTGGTTGTGGGACCAGGCTGGTGGTAAAGTGCTTGTAACAGGGAGGGAGGGAGGGAGGGAGGGTTTGGTCCTTGCATCTAGACCTCTGCCAGACTCTTATTATTCCAGGGTGCCCTAGGATGTGTCCAATTTCCCTCCATCACTAAAGATCTGTCTATGGGCGTTTCTATGTGTCCCCAAAATAAATTTATTTTGTTTATAAAGAATGGGTTATAGATTCAAATAGATAACTTTCTAAAGAAACACAAATGACCAATAATATTAGTGAAAGTTTTTGACATCCTTAGCCATCAGGGAAACGCAAATTCAAACTGCTTTGAGAATCCATCTCATCCTAGTCAGAATGGGTAGCCCTGGGACAACGACTGATAACAAATCCTAGGTGTGATGGAAGGGGACATTTGTTCAGTTCTGGCGGGAATGTTAACTGGGGGGCGGAGCCACTGTGAAAATGGGCACGGGCGTTTCTTAATAAACAACAACAACAAAAATAGAGCTGTCACATGACACAGTTGTATTAGCTATCTCTTTATTGTTGTAATAAAACACCATGACCAAGGCAACTTGAGGAAGAAAAAGTTTATTGCAGCTTACAGTTCCCAAGGTGTAGGGTCCAGGATAATGGAGCAGAAGGCTGAAGCAGCAGCTAAGAGTATGCATCTCAAATCACAAGCAGGGTGCAGAAAGAGTGCCCTCAAAATGGTGGCGGTCTTTTCAAAGCTCAAAGCCTACCTCTGTTAGAACAAGTCCACCAGCTCTCTATACCTCCCAGCCGTCCCCAGAAAACACTACCCGAAGACCAAGGATCCAACCAGATAATACCATTCCTGGTTATATATCTAAAGACTCCAAGTCCAGCCGCACAGACACTCTTAGATGTCCATCAATAGGGTAAAGAAAATGGGATGCATAGACACAATGGAATTTTATTGAGTCATAAAGAAAAATTAAATTATAAAATTTGCGTGAACATGGCTAGTATTGGGAAGTATTATGTTAAGTGGAGAAAAAAAGCAAGAGAGAAAAACAGCGTGTTTTTTCCTCATGTGTAAAAGGAGTTAAAGGTTTGTTGTGTGCACACTCAGCTGTGGTGTGTGTGTGTGTGTGTGTGTGTGTGTGTGTGTGTGTGTGTGTGATCAGAAAAGGAACCATGGGAGGGTAGGAAAGCATATTGTGAGAGGGATGGGGAATCTCAGTATACTTGTGATATGAAAGCAGGGACACTGTTAGGGGGATGAAAATGACGAGAAGGGGGCAAGGCTATAGCGGAGGCTTTGCAGCAGGAGGCGCATATGGACAAAGCATGTATGAAAACGCCACAGTCAAGCTGCTGGCTTGTTTGCTAATTTATAACAACGACAATAACACTACTGCAGTTTGAATAGACACACTCCCCCAAAACCCTTAAGTCGAAAAGCACACCTTATCATGAATTGGGGCAGGGTGGCATGGGAAGGGCTGGAGGGAAAAGATGATGGAAATGGTATAATTATATTTTTGATTTAAAATTGCAAATGAAAAAGTAAAAACATAGGTTTCAGTTTCCTCGTTTCTAGTATTGGGAAGTAGGCATTTGCATCATTAGTTCTATTACCTCATGTGTGGGACAGTCCCCTCCCCTTGGCCACTTTCACCATGTGATGGCACGGACAGCGATGGGATGCCACCATCTGGGACACACAACAAGCCTCTACCAGACACTGACTGTGCCGGCGCCTCCACTCAGGACTTTGTAGATTTAATACTTTGCAGCTTTAAGAACTGTGAATAATAAATTTGTGCCATTAGCCCATCACCAAGCATAGTTGTTGCTGTAGCAGACCAAATAAACAGGAATATAATTTCTGTTCAAATAGATAATATATTTTAACACCAAGGCAGTAACACCATGATGCCCCCATGATTTTTGACTCCTGCTCAAAACTAAAGTAAAATATGATATAATAAAGCCTGGGGAAATTCCTCAATGATAGATTCTTAAGAAACCTACTCCTTAGCCTTAATACATGGGCAGGTGCTTAGTCTTACTACAACTCAATATGCCATGTTTTGTTGATATCCATGGGAGGCCTGCGCTGTTCTGAATAGAAACAGAGAGTGGATAGGAAGGCAGGGGGGTTACAGGGAGGGACTGGGGAAGCAGATAACGGCAAACAGCACAGGATTCACGGGACTGGCTCAAACACAGCTTAATATAATTTTATTCGGGGAGAAGTCACACGCCGTACAGATTACCGCCACAAGTCCCTGCTCTGGGGACCCACACCGCCTGCCCTCCGTGACCTGATTGGCAGCAAGAGGACAAGCTGGGATCCAGGACCCCAGACCTAGCCTCCCCCAGGTGACTCCGCACCTGTGCCCACACACCAATGGGTGTGGTCAGTGCAACATGTGAGGGTGGGGTGGATGTCTCACTACAGACTGGGAGCAGAGGAGGGAGGGGAAACTGACCAGATGTGAAATAAATAAATTTACTTT
>JANBXA010000411.1:737500-745000 GCA_030556225.1 Cricetiscus sungorus | reverse complement strand
CATTCGACCACATATCCAGAGACTGTTACAACAAGGTATACTGATTCCCTGCCGGTCCCCTTGGGATACCCCCCTCCTGCCGGTACGTAAGCCTGGAACCAATGATTATCGACCCGTCCAGGACTTAAGAGAAGTCAATAAACGGGTACAGGACATTCACCCAACTGTGCCCAACCCTTACAACTTGCTGAGTTCCTTACCGCCTGAACGATCCTGGTACACCGTTCTGGATTTGAAAGATGCCTTTTTCTGTCTCAGATTGCATCCGAGTAGCCAACCCCTGTTCGCTTTTGAGTGGTGAGATCCCGAAGGAGGACATACGGGTCAACTGACCTGGACTAGGTTGCCACAGGGATTCAAAAATTCACCGACTCTTTTCGATGAAGCCCTCCACCGTGACCTTGTGCCCTTCAGGGCCCAGAACCCTCAGATTTCTCTCTTGCAGTACGTGGATGATTTACTACTCGCAGCTTCGACCCAGGAACTGTGCCTCGATGGGACCAAAAAGCTCCTAAAGGAATTGGGTGAGTTGGGGTACCGGGTGTCCGCCAAGAAAGCCCAGTTATGTCGCTTGGAGGTGACCTACCTAGGATACACCCTCTGAGAAGGGAAGCGGTGGCTCACTGAAGCACGGAAAAAGACTGTGATGCAGATCCCGACCCCCACCACTCCTCAACAAGTACGTGAGTTTTTGGGAACTGCAGGTTTTTGTAGACTCTGGATACCGGGGTTCGCCACGTTGGCGGCCCCTCTGTACCCACTCACTAAAGAAAAAGTCCCATTCACCTGGACGGAGGAGCACCAAAGAGCCTTTGACAATATAAAGACTGCCCTGCTCACAGCTCCTGCTTTGGCCCTGCCAGATCTGACTAAGCCTTTCACTCTATATGTTGATGAACGGGCTGGAGTGGCCCGTGGAGTTCTGACTCAGACCCTGGGGCCCTGGAAGCGGCCGGTGGCCTACCTATCTAAAAAGCTAGACCCCGTCGCCAGTGGGTGGCCCTCTTGCTTGAAAGCCACTGCTGCAGTAGCCCTGCTTGTCAGAGACGCTGATAAGCTCACTCTGGGTCAGTATGTGACTGTAATTGCTCCCCATGCTTTAGAAAGTATTGTGCGGCAGCCCCCCGACCGCTGGATGACAAACGCCCGGATGACACATTACCAGAGCCTGTTGTTAAACGATCGAATAACCTTTGCTCCTCCTGCTATTCTCAACCCGGCCACCCTGCTCCCCGAAGCAGACGACTCTAACCTGGTGCACCGATGCGCTGATGTCCTGGCTGAAGAAACCGGGACCAGGAAAGACCTGACTGACCAACCTTGGCCGGGGGTGCCTAACTGGTATACAGACAGCAGCAGTTTTGTGGTAGAAGGTAAAAGAAGGGCAGGAGCAGCGGTGGTAGACGGAAAGCAGGTAATTTGGGCTAGCAATCTCCCAGAAGGAACCTCTGCTCAAAAAGCTGAGCTCCTGGCACTGACTCAAGCTCTGCATCTGGCAGAAGGTAAGGCTATCAACATTTACACCGACAGCCGTTATGCTTTCGCCACAGCCCACATTCATGGGGCCATCTACAGGCAGAGGGGCCTACTCACCTCAGCAGGAAGAGACATTAAAAACAAAGAAGAAATCCTAGCCCTCCTAGAAGCCATACATCTTCCAAAAAAATTAGCCATCGTCCACTGCCTGGGACACCAGAAAGGGGCTGACCCAGTCACAAAGGGGAACCAGATGGCTGATCTAACAGCAAAGCAAGCTGCCCAGGGAGCGGTAGTACTGGCGGAAGAAACTGGAACCCCGCCAGAACCCCCGCAAGCCATGGATCCCAGCTTCATCTATCCCTATAAAGATTATGATTTAATCAACGATATGGCCTGTGCAGGAAAAGCTCGAATGTTCAGTTCCGGTGGATTGGCAAAAACCAAGGATGGACGAATCATTCTGCCCTCTAAGGAAGGGCAAGACTATGTGAGACGAATACACCAGCTAACTCATCTTGGAAATGAAAAGCTTAAGCAATTAATCAAAGGTTCTAAATATTATGTTCTAAGATTAAATACAGTAGTAAAAGAGGTAGTAGAGTCATGTCAGGCCTGCACCTTGACCAATGCTGCCCGGCCGTTCAAAGAACCTGGAAAAAGGATGAGGGGAGACTGGCCGGGAGTTTATTGGGAGGTAGACTTCACTGAAATTAAGCCAGGAAAATATGGTAATAAGTACCTTCTAGTTTTTATAGACACTTTTTCAGGATGGGTGGAAGCCTTTCCCACCAAGTCTGAAACTGCTCAAGTAGTAACCAAGAAGATACTGGAAGAAATCCTGCCCAGGTTCGGGATTCCCAAGGTAATCGGTTCGGACAACGGGCCTGCTTTTGTTGCCCAGGTAAGTCAGGAGTTGGCCACCCAACTGGGGACTAATTGGAAATTACATTGTGCTTACAGACCCCAGAGCTCAGGACAGGTAGAAAGAATGAATAGAACCCTAAAAGAGACCCTTACTAAATTGGCTATTAAGACCGGCGGCAAAGACTGGGTGACCCTCCTCCCCTTTGCGCTCCTTAGGGTCCGAAACACACCTGGATGTTTTGGCCTTACCCCTTATGAAATCCTACATGGGGGACTCCCCCCTTGACTGAGTCAGGCGGGATATTGGATCCTTGCACTGACTCTCCCTCCTCCTCTGCTCTGTTTACTCACTTGAAGGCCTTAGAAGTTGTCAAAACACAGATCTGGAATCAGATCAAAGAAGCCTACACTCCAGGGACCACCGCAGTGCCCCACGGGTTCCAAGTTGGAGACAGTCTTGGTCAGACGACATCGCGCTGGCACGCATGAGCCTCGGTGGAAAGGACCCTATCTGGTGCTGTTGACTACTCCCACGGCAGTAAAGGTAGACGGGATTGCTGCCTGGATCCACGCTTCTCACATAAAAAAGGCACCCAGTCAAAATGAAGACAACCACGAACATAATTGGACAGTGGCAGCCAGTGACAATCCTCTTAAGCTGCACCTTCGCCGTAGCCCCCCAAAGACTGACATGGGAAGTGCTTAATGAAGAGGGCACCGTTGTGTGGTCAAAAACTGCAGTGCACCCCCCTTGGACTTGGTGGCCGGATCTTGCACCTGATATCTGTACGTTAGCTGCCGGTTCCCTGGCCTGGGATCTTTCTAATTATGACAATTTAGATAAACCACCCCCGGAGGAACAATGTGTCCCTCATGGTATAGGGAGCACATTGGGATGTTCCGGACAATTCTTCCGAGCCAACCTCCAGGCAGCAGACTTCTACGTCTGCCCCTGGCAGGGACATAACAGAGAGATGAAGAGGCGATGTGGAGGGGCATCAGGTTATTTCTGTGCTAAATGGGGATGTGAGACCACAGGAGAAGCCAACTGGAATCCTTCCTCCTCCTGGGATCTGATTATAGTAAAAAAGGGTCGTAAGCCAGAAGAGCCAGAAAGAGGAGAGAGAGACACATCTAAGTACCCATCTTATAGGACTGGATGTGCTCCCGGGGCCTCGGGTGGCCCTCAGGGGCCATGCAAAGGCAACTATTGCAACCCTCTGAATATTAGTTTCACAGCACAGGAAAAACAAGATCGTCAGTGGGTGAAAGGTAACCGCTGGGGGTGGAGAGTCTATACTGGAGCAGGAGACCCAGGGTTTGTTTTTGCTATCAGGATGAAGATAGAGAGTCCGCCCGCACAACCGGTAGGCCCCAATCCGGTGCTTGATAACCCCCTACCCAGGCCTGAGAGACTTCCTAGTCTCACCCCATCACCAAAGGAAGGTTCCTCCACCAGCCCTACTCCATACCCTCTTTTGATCACATCCTCCCACCCCCTATGAGAACCGAGGATCGCCTATTTAATCTGCTTGATAGTGCGTTCGTTGTTTTAAACCGCACAAACCCCACTGCTACCCAATCTTGCTGGCTGTGCTTTGCTTCTAGTCCCCCTTATTATGAGGGAATAGCTCAAATGCGGAGCTATAATGTTACTTCTGACCATTCGCATTGCCCCTGGGGGAGCCAACGAAAGTTGACCCTGTCAGCGGTATCAGGCACTGGACTATGCATAGGCAAAGTGCCTACCAGACACCAGCCCCTCTGTAACGTAACTATTAACACCCTGACAGATGGCCCAAATCAATATCTAGTACCCCCCCCCAAGATACTTGGTGGGCCTGTGGCACTGGCCTGACCCCTGCCTGCATACATCACTTTTTAACAAGTACTAGGGACTTTTGTATTTTGGTCCAGCTGGTGCCTAGGGTCATCTATCATGATGATGGTTCATTTATAGATGAATTTGATCACCGTACTCGTTACAAGAGGGAACCTGTTACCCTGACCTTAGCTGTCTTGTTAGGATTAGGAGTAGCGGCAGGGATTGGGACTGGAGCATCTGCCCTTATTCAGCAGCCCTACTACTATAATGAGCTCAGAGCAGCTATGGACGCAGACCTGGGAGCGTTGGAACACTCCATAACTAAACTAGAAGAGTCATTAACTTCATTGTCAGAGGTAGTGCTGCAAAACAGAAGGGGATTAGACCTGCTTTTTCTTAAAGAGGGAGGGCTCTGTGCTGCCTTAAAGGAAGAATGTTGCTTCTATGTAGATCATTCCGGTGTCATCAGAGATTCCATGGCAAGGCTTAGAGAAAAGCTAGAAAACAGAAAAAAAGAAAGAGAAGCATACCAAGGATGGTATGAAAATTGGTTTAATCGGTCACCTTGGTTCTCTACTCTGGTCTCTGCCATGGCCGGGCCTTTAACCATTTTGATGCTGATCCTAACCTTCAGGCCATGTATTCTAAATAGGCTGGTGGCATTTATAAAAGAAAGGATAAGTGCTGTCCAGGTAATGGTCTTAAGACAGCAGTACCAGATACTACGAGAAACTGAGGGATCGCTCTAAGATTAGAGCAATTCACAAGAAGAAGTGGGGAATGAAAAGTAAAAAATTTACTAGCTGTCTGTAGGGACATGAACTCGCCACCCTAGGGCCTCCATCCCCTGCAGGTGGTCGCTCACGGAACTCTCTTGAGAAAAATAGTTCCTGAGATAACTCCAGGATGTCCCAAGGACCTCTGTGGAATGTTCCAACGCCTTGTTTAATACAATACATAGCTTAACTGATAAGTAAACATGTAACTCCAGATCTCCCCTACCTCCTCCCTAGTAAGCTGATGAGTAAACGTGTAACTTTGGACTTCCCCTATTTCCTTCCCCTCTTTTGCGGTTTTTGCCTTTATAAGCTTGTCACAAGTTTGGGTCGGGGTCGAACTCCTCCACTCCCCCGTGGGTGTACGAGTCTCGACCCCAGCATGCTGGCCTGAGATCTCATCCAATTCCGTTTTCAATAAAATTCCTCGTGTGATTGCAGCAAGTCCTGTCTCGGTGCCTCACTGGGTGCGCGCTATTCCCGAGATTTGAGTGAGGGTCTCCCTTCAGGGGGCTTTCACTTTGTGCTCTTGACTTTTGTGTCTGTCTTTGGGAAGGAGAGAATTTCAAATGTTTACATTAAAAGCACATGGATCTACCTAAAGAATCCTCCCCCTGTCTCCCTGCTGGGGATCTGTCTGTCTCCTAGCTCCCCCTCGCCCCCCCCCCCGCCATGGTGGTAGACACATGAACCTACTACCAGGGTCGCTGCTTCAAACACATGTTTCCTGAATGCAAGATCTTTGACGATAAAGATGAGCTGAGCTGAGTTCTAGCAAACTCATCTCAGATGCCACTGTTACTAAAGACCAGCATGAGCCTGTGAGATACATGTGTGCTCATCTCAGGCTTGCCCGGGCTTGCTTCAACATGCAGGGCAAGCCTCCACCCCACCCCTTCCCTTCTCTCCTTTCATTAGTGTTGCTATGTAGCTCAGGCTGACCTTAAACTCGTGACCCTCCTGCCTCAGCCTTTCAGACAGTGAAATCAAAGGTCTGCCTTGTGACCTGCTTCATAATGGCCCTGAGCATTAAAGGGGTGTGGTGAGGCAAGAAGACCTTGACCAGTGCACTGTCAATTAAGTTTTGACTGTCATTTGTAATGCTGCAGAATCATTGTCGTTGCCCCTTATCGGCAGAGACCACAGAATAAAACAGTGTGCTGGAATATCAGGAAGCAAGCCAGAGAGGGGACAAGAAGGGAGCCTGCGAGCATAGAAAATTAGTCCCTGTGAAGCAAGCCTCCACCCCCACCTCAACCATTTCAGACCGCAATCCAAGCCGAGAGGCAATTTCGTAGAAATGGGAGCACTTGCTGTTGGCTGAAGGCCACCAAAAATAGAAAATCAAGAATGCTAATGTGTGAGAAATAATGATGGTGTCCAAAATGTTTTAGAAGAGTGTTATCAGAATCGGCGTCCAGAAAGAGCTCACCTCCTTCAACTCAACCCTTAGCACCTCAAGCCCACGTTCCAGCGCAGCCTCAGTAGAAATACTGACACTATTAACTTTCACGTTGGGAGTCTCTACCCAGTCCTTCCTTGGCTTTTCCACCGCAAAACTTCACCATCGCCAACCCCTCCTCACTCTTGACCCAGGAGTGGCCTGACGCTCCAGTTACAGCAGACACACACAGAGCCCTCAGGATATGGGTGTGTCCTTCCTGCAGAGCTTAACGGGGCTTCCCAGCTCTTCCCAGACACCAAAGCTTCCTAGAGTATCAGGACGCCTCTACTCTAGCCAGCAGATTGTCCCACCAGGGTTTCTGTGTCCTCAGCTTGTAGGTTAGCCTGTGACGAAGGTACCGTGCTCTGTGGGTGCGGATCTCATGTCCTGTGATTGACATTGTCCTGGTTGCTCCAATGGGCTGGATTTGTATCCTGGGCTTCTGGTTCCCTTAATACTTTTCCTCTCCATTCTCTTTCCTCCAGGATCTCAGGTAACCCATCCTGGTTACTCTGTTTCCTTCATCCCACACAGGTGACTGTCCTGGACTTTCACAGTGTTGGGCCCCACATCTCAGTCACGACTGCCCACTGAGGAAAACTGTCACATTGTCACGTGAACACAAAGCGCTGGCTGCTACACAGTGCTGGGGACACGGGAAGGAGGGAGAGTGGGTCCCCACTAATGAAGCATGCCGTTCTTGCATGCCAGACGCTTTCCCGGCCACCGGCAGCGGGGATGGGCTCCCAAGCAGTCACTTCTAAGGGACGTCCAAAGCAAAGGGCCCAAAACATAAGCAGCCAGTGTGAGCCGAGACAGAAATGACCATAGGGTGAGGGGCTGCGTGCCTTGCCACCACCCCCTGTTCTGCAGCAGAAAGAACCTGAGGTTTCTCATGCCATCAGATCCTTCTGAGTGCCAAGCTCTGCTCCAAGCCCCAATGATACAGCAGGGGGGAAGCCAAGCAAAAACTCCCCCTCGATACAGAGTGCAGTGGCTGCTGGGGGCTGCCCTGTTCTAAGTAGGGTTGTCAGTGTAGACTGACTGGGAAGGTGGCGCTTCAGGAAACCCTCAAGAGAGGTGAGGAAGTGAGTAGGGTGGACACATGGGGA
>JANBXA010000411.1:707500-732500 GCA_030556225.1 Cricetiscus sungorus | reverse complement strand
GCACACACACAAATCAGAAACCATAATATACAATTTTTAAAATGTACGAACAAAGCAATATGAAAGATCTACAAAAACACCATTGAGTATTTTTTTTGTGCTGGCTTACTATCTACTGCTGGGCTTGAGACCTGCCCCTAAGTGTCGTTTATATCCCTCGGGGAACTCCAGCAGAGAAAATTGACTTTTTTCTTTGTAAGTGGTTGTCAATCATAGCATCTTGATTAGAGATGGGAGACTGTGTTCACTTCCCTGCATCTCTGGCTGGAACTCTGTCTGGCTTAAATTTGTACAGGCCTTGTGCGTGATGCCAGGCTCTGTGAAATCGTGTAAATCACGTGGACCAGTCTGCAAGACACTGTCTTCCATCTCCACTAGTCTTAACGATCTTTCCGTCTCATCTTCTGCTAATAGCCAGCTCTGAAGGTGGAGGTTTGATGAAGGCAGTCCATTTAGGACGGGGGTTCCAAAGTATCTCACTCCCTGCATATTATCCAGGTGTGGGCCTCTATTTTAGCTCCCATTAACGGTGAGAGGACGCTTCTCTGGTGATGGGTGGGTGAGATATTGATCTATGGGTACAACAGAATGTCGTTAGGAGTCATTTTATTGCTGTATTCCTTCAGCAGAACAAGAGTTTGCTTTTTGGTTTCCCCTAGGCTCATGGTCTATCTAGTCTTCATGTCTTGGTCACCAAAGTGGTGTCAGGTACAGGTTCCATCTCATGAAGGGGGCCTTAAATCAAATCAGTTATTGGTTGGTTACCACCACAAGTTTTGTACCACCATTACACTAGCATAACTTGCAAGCAGGACAGTATTGTAAATCGGAGGTTCTGCAACCGTTTTAGTATTTACATTTCTCCTTTCACAGAATTCAGAGCAATGTCTGGTACCAAGATCTCTAGTCCGTAGGGGTGAAGGCTCTATGTAGGTACTGCTCAATTTCTCCACGTTCAGTGGGTTATGTAGGTGTTGTCTTCAGCAATAGGGTCTTGCTGTCAGTTTCTGGAGAGCAATCCATCATAGTTTTGACAACAACCTGGGTTGTTTGGGGATTCCCATGAGATCCCACTGACCAACAACTCAATTAGATGTAACCCATTCCTGGTACTGGAAGCTTTATTTGATGACAAAAGATATCTGGTTGTTGCTCTGTCTCCTACATTATTTGGTGATGAGAGATGTCATTCTGTAAATATGTTTCTCTTATTGGTTAATGAATAAAGCCCTGTTGGCCAATAGGAAAGCAAGATAGGCAAGAGTAGGAGACAAGGAGGATTCTGGGAGATGTAGTAGAGGGAAGTCAAGATGTAGGGTGTGGAAGAAGAAAGAGGTCCAGATCCTCTCTCTGGTAAGATAAGTGTTACGGCATGTTGTCCCTTCCCGCCGGCTCCATCCCGCCTGCCACCAGTCTGGGCCCACAGCTGCAGAGCACTTGGAAACACTTAGATTGATAGAAATGGGTTAATATTTAAGACAGTGAGAGCCAATAAGAAGCTCTAGCCATTGGCCAACAGCTTTATAACTAATAGAGTCTCTGTGTGTTATTTTGGGACTGACGCATCTCTGGGACCAGGCTGGTAGGAAAGTACTCAAAACAAGATGGCGCCTACAATGTGGCTATAAGAACTTGCACTTAAAACTTGACAAAAGTTTAAAAGGAGATTTTAGAAACAAAAGAACAGAGACAAGCAAGGCTTCTTGGTAGCAGCATTTTTCTCAGGTGGGCTCTGTTTTGCTAGAGACAAGAAGAGACTTGGGCAGCTCCTTTAAGGGAGGTTTTATGACTTGGCATAAGCAGAAAAAAACCCACAGGGCTCTTTTAAGAGGCCCTGCTAACAACTGGATGGTGTGTACAAAGCTGGCAATGGCAGTGACCACATCTCCAAGCCAGCAGCACACTGCTTGATGGCGGCATAGACCAAGGCAGTGAGCACAGCTCTCAGTGCTGGCGGTAAATGTACCCCTGCCATATGGGGAAAAAAGTCACCGCTTTAATTTTAGCAGTGCTGTTTAGCAGATACAAGACTTGTGGCTTCAAAAAAAGGTAGCGATACACAGTAAAGACAGATTCAGATAAAGAAAAACCTAAAAGGTTTTTTACACTGTATTTAAAAATATACATAGGCTTTGGAGAGAAAATAAAAAGGATATTTGGTTTAAAAAAATGACTGGGCAATGATGGTGAATGCCTTTAATCCCCACACTCAGGAGGCGTGGGCAAGCAAATCTCTGTGATTTCAAAGCAAACCTGGTATACAGAGTGAATTCCAGGACAGGCAAAAGTTACACAGAGAAACCCTGTCTCAAAAACATGAAAACTAGAAGTAAAAGAAATAGAGTAATAAAAAAGCCACACGAAGATGGGAAATACACAGAGAGTCTGGTTACTGCATGTTGTTCTGTTGTCTTTGAATTGCTCAATTGCTAAGGAAGGGACAACAATTGCTAAAATACACTTGATTATCAATGCTGATGAATTAATCCAACTTATATATTTTAAAAATGCTTTGACTTCAAAATTTAAGTCTAAGGACAGGTTACTGGGGAAAACAATTTCTATTTTTTTTTTCACAGAAAGTAAAAAGCTGTGGATTCCTTCCAGACTAACATGGTTTGATCGAGCAAGACCCCCCCCCCAAACAGTGTTCCAGGTGATCCAACATTCAAAACAGCTGGGAAAGGCAGCCTTGCAGACCACTACAACTAGGATTTTTGTGTCTTCTTGGGATCCCCATGACAGTGTCACCTACCAGCAGGAAGCAGTTTGGAAAGAACAATGCCCAAATTCCCAAATATTGTTTATAAGTGTTTGTTTTCATTTCAATGTAATGGGTTATAAATGGTTAATGATCACAACCAATCTCTTTTTAAAGGTAAAGAGGGGATTATGGTATAGAAATGAATACTTTGTTTTGAAATGGATTTTCAGTTATTGATACAAATTTAAGGTCAATTTGTGATATGTATATTTCTCCTCTTGTTCAAGTATTGTGTTGATATAGCTCATTTTAAAATGTAAGGTATAATTAAGTAAAAATTGTAGATTGTTACCTATGATAGTCCAAGCTTATATTTAGGTTGGTTAGATTTTCTAGATATATGGTGATAAATTTGAAATGGATAGGCATTTTTCAAACCTTTCAAAGACCTGCAGAATATGGCATTTAAAATGGCTTAAGGTTTTTCTTAACAGTGAGGCACAACTGCTCCTGACAACAACACCTGTATCACAAAGGAAGATGGACATTGAAGAAACTCGGCATGGAGTTTGCTTCTAATATGGCAAGACTAGCCATTTGGGCAACATAGTGCTCTTGTCTGGACTGTTTGACTTTATGCTGTATAAACTGGACATGCAGGACCCACAGAAAAGTGACTGCTAAAACAAGATGGACAGTGCTACAGGGCTCCTGCTTCATGGAAGAGTCTGCCAGGATACAGAGAAAAGTGACTGACAAACTGCCAATACAAGTGGACAGTTTAAAGTTTCCTGCTTTGATGAGGAATCTGCAAGACACACTATGGCCTATAGGCTGAAGATGGTCCCAGAGCTTCGTCAGTCCCAAAATAACACAGAGAGACTGTTGGCCAATGGCTAGAGCTTCTTATTGGCTAGCTTTGTCTTAAATATTAACCCATTTCTATCAATCTAAGTGTTTCCAAGTGCTCTTATCTTACTGGAGAGAGGGTCTGGACCTCCGGCTTCTCTCACATCCTACATCTTGACTTCTCTCTGCTTCATCTCCCAGAATCTTCCTTGTCTCCTACTCCTGCCTATCTTGCTTTCCTATTGGCCAACAGGGCTTTATTCACTAATCAATAAGAGAAACATATTTACAGAATGACTTCTCCCATCATCTCCTCTTTTCTGTCTAAAATAAAAAGAAGGGCTTTAACTTCAACATAGTAAAATTACATATGACAACAACATAGTAAAATTACATATGACAAAACAGTTATCAAATAAGAATCACAGTTAACAATATTTAGTCCATTAACATTTAGCAAGAATTAAAGAAAATATTCCATCATCTATCTTATGTTTGTGAGTCTAAAGTCTTATATGTAACTTATCTTTAATCCTAACTAAGGAAAACTTTAACCATAACTATCTGTCTTTGGCTCCATCAAAGACCACAGAAGGGTAATATATAAACTCTAGAATGACAGAGACTACTCACTGCCTGGCCAGTCACCCGAAGTTCTTGGTGCTAGGGACGCTGCTACAGATACTTGGAGGTGGCTAACAACGTGGGGAAAGCAGGAACATTTTTAGCTTGAAGGGAGATTTCTCCGTCACCTCGGATGGCTTTTAATTCAGGAGTTTGTGTGACAGACACTGTGGTGGCCATACCCACTTCCATTGGGTTCTTGTCTCTCAATTTGACCGGATGGATTCATGGTCAACCAGAGGACGAGTTCAGAAGGGCATTCCCCACCCAGGTGGGCACTTAGAGGAAGGCAGAGCTCCTGCACAGCAGGGACAATCCTGGGAGATGGGTGGCATTACACGTCAGGCTGGGGCTTTGGGAGGCTTTCAGCAGAAACTGCGGAAAGACATGGAGAGGGCAAGGAACTGGCGGGTTCAGTCCGCCCAGCCCCTTGCAGTTTGGTCCTGTTCTTGAATATCGCTTCCAGGAGAAACAGACATAAGGAGAAACCAGACCCCTCCCACCTGGCACCCTGGCATCCAGCCAGGGTACAGCCGAAGGCATTTTGGTTGAAATATTTCAGGCATCCCTGGCCTTTGTCAAGGACAAAACTTCCAACAAGCCTTGGGACAGTTCCAGCTTTTCACCTTGTAAAGACTGTTTACCCTGAAACTGCCCGGCCAGTTTCTATCACCTGCTTCCCTCAATAATTCTATGTGTGGGGGCATCCTGTGCATTTTAAGATGGCCAGTACCCACGAGATACCAAAGGAATCCTCTCCTAGACTTACAGCAACCAGGAATGTCTCCAGACATTACCAGCATTGATCTAAGTGCCCAACAAAACCCAACAACAACAACAAAAACCTCTCTTTCTGAGAACCACAGGTGTAGAGGTGTAGAGGAGACAGGATTCCAATGATAGCAGTAACCAGGCTACAGCTGGGAAACAGCCCGAAGCAGCCAGATGTCAGGGAAACTGGCAGTGTTTGAAGCTGATGGAAGGCTGGTGAAGTCTTGTGGATGTAGGGATTGTGTGGGTCCTCAGAACCACAGCCAAGCTCTCAGCTGTTTCTGCAGAAGGACTTTTCAAACCCTGTTTCCTTAGCTCCTCACAACTACTCCTCAGTCTTGATTGTCACACTCTCTGAACGTGACTCTTGAGGTGTTATATATTTTGGTGTTAATTGGAAAGATTATTTAAAAAACAGACACAAAGCCTGGAGTCCACAGCAAATGCACCTTTCATGAACCAAGCCCTTTCCTGCGTATAGTTCGTTGAGCTGTATCTCAGACGAGGTGCCCGAGCATAATATGGACCCCGTAAATCAGGTGAAGATGATTTAGGGAACAGCACAATCCATCTGGAAGCCTTGGCCTTGAGGAGTGACCCATTAGTGAAGGCCAAATGCTGTTCTGCCTATTTCGTGTCTGTTACTTCCCGTGGCTGAATGTAAGCCCTAACTATATCTAAGTGTTGTTGGATGGTCTCTTCTCTTCCCCCACTTTCCACTCCCCCAGCACCCCACCTCCACCCTCCTGCTTTCTCCCTCCTCTCATAAACCAATGCATCTTGAAAGGCAAAAATGTACGGCCTGGAACTGCGAGTCACTGCTCAGTCAGCCAACACGAGTCTCCCTGTAAGGCGGAGGGTGAGCGGCTGTGATGGAGGCGGAGGGTGAGCGGCTGTGATGGAGGCGGAGGGTGAGCGGCTGTGATGAGGCGGAGGGTGAGCGGCTGTGATGGAGGCGGAGGGTGAGCGGCTGTGATGGAGGAGGGTGAGCGGCTGTGATGGAGGCGGAGGGTGAGCGGCTGTGATGGAGGAGGGTGAGCGGCTGTGATGGAGGAGGGTGAGCGGCTGTGATGGAGGAGGGTGAGCGGCTGTGATGGAGGCGGAGGGTGAGCGGCTGTGATGGAGGCGGAGGGTGAGCGGCTGTGATGGAGGCGGAGGGTGAGCGGCTGTGATGGAGGCGGAGGGTGAGCGGCTGTGATGGAGGCGGAGGGTGAGCGGCTGTGATGGAGGCGGAGGGTGAGCGGCTGTGATGGAGGAGGGTGAGCGGCTGTGATGGAGGAGGGTGAGCGGCTGTGATGGAGGCGGAGGGTGAGCGGCTGTGATGGAGGAGGGTGAGCGGCTGTGATGGAGGAGGGTGAGCGGCTGTGATGGAGGCGGAGGGTGAGCGGCTGTGATGGAGGCGGAGGGTGAGCGGCGGGCCGTGATGTCCTCAGAGGCCCCGCCTCCAACAGCACCAGCTTTCTAGTGGAAAATTCCTGGGCACCGAAGGATCAGCTTCCAGACAGGAGATCACCCAGCTATGCTTCCCCGGGCACAAAGACCCTGGTGTTCAGCCAGCCTCTGGTATTAGAAGTGGGGAATCCGTGTCAGTGTCCGCTACGTTTGCATCTCAGACAGCTCTTTACTGTAATGGTGATTACTTTTCCCTCCAAGGCCAGGCCTCTACCCTCCCATCTTTAGAGGAATGTGTTAATAATTTGCCCTGGGGAGATGAAAGTCTTAGATACAAGAAGAATAAACACAGGGAACATTGCTCTAAGGTCTTGTTTCTGCAACAGGAGCCCAGTTTCGGAGTGAATCAAGAATGAAGAAAAGTCTCCTTTCTGGGTTAGTCTTCCAGTGTCCTTCCTGTCATCCCCACGGCTCCTTCCTCACACGCGCAGCTGGACAGTGCCCTCACCAGTGCTTGTGGTAAACACGGCCTGAGAGGCCTCTGTGCTCTGGATGGGACCGCACGGTGTGGGAAGAGGATCACTCTAGGTGCCGTGTTAGAGCAGGCTTCAGGAAACCGTAGCCCTGCAGCGGAAGGAAACGTGTAGCCCAACTCTGCACTTCATGGGCAAGGGTGTATGTCGAGCAGGGACTTTGTGAACTTCATAGCCATGCGTGTCTTCCAATCCTGGCATAGTCTCTCCCTGGCCTGATGCTACTCCATCCCCTTATCCAGACACAGGTGAGACCAAAGAACCTCCCTTGTACCATTTCCTCCTCCTCCCCCTCCCCTCCCCCTCCTCCTCCCCTCCCCTCCCTCTCCCCCTCCCCCTCCTCCTCCTTCCCCTCTTCTTCCCCCTCCCCCTCCCCCTCTTCTTCCCCCTCCTCCTTCCCCTCCTCCTCCCCCTCCCCCTCTTCTTCCCCCTCCTCCTCCCCCTCCCCCTCCTCCTCCTCCTCCTCCCCCTCCTCTTCCCCCTCCTCCTCCCCATCCCTCTCCTCCTCCTTCTTCTGTACCCACCCTGAGTAGTCTTCCTGGGGCCCTGGGCCCTTTGTAAATACAAGCATCGGCCTGGTCTTGCATGGGGGTTGTGCTCACACAGCACGGGAAGCCTCCACCCTGTCCCCCCCATCACAAGCCCCTGCCCTGCAGGCACCCAGCACACAGCGAATGGCTGTGTCTTTTCTCATTCAGTTCTCCGAGACTCCCAAAGGCAGGCTGGAGAAGATGTGAGCACAGCTGACAGCTGCGTTCTCGTTCCCTTCACATCGAGGCTCATTCAGGTTCCGCGGTGACATCTATTTGTTGGTGAAGTGCACGGATTCAAAGGCTTCTCCTTGGACATTCCACAGCCTGGCAGCAAAGTTCAGTGGCCAGGATATGCTCCTGCCTCGCTGAACCTTGCCATGAGATTACAGCTCACTCCCTCCACCTGCCTATACAGGAACAAAGTGAACAGTCTTAAACAATAGATCCCACAGTAGGATATGCGAGGTGAGCTGTGAAAACAAGAGTATCCTCAAATGTGAGTTTTGGAAACGTGGTTGTGGATTTCTACACAGTGGATAAAGATTCCCGTTTACAACGGCTGTTTCATTGAGAGAAGACCCTGACTAACTCCACCTTTAATTGTATTCCATACAACATAAATTTATGTACTTTTGCTGCATTCACATGATGAATTTCCTGCATATATCTATAAGGTTTGGTCTTTTGAGGCATTCAGCGAGCCACGCTCAGCCCAATGAGCCAAAGATTATTCTTTCATTTATTTTCCAAAACTTGACAGTAATGTTCTTTTCCTCCAAATTGTGTAGCTTTGATGTTCATTATCTTAAAATTCATAACGCATCCCCTCATCATCAAAGCCCTAAAACTTGTTTTGGCTCAGACATCTCCAGAGACTGAGTTCATTCCTTCGGTTCATCCGTCAGGTTCTTCCTTCAGAACGATTTGTCTAAGTATCCTGAGGCCGCACTCCGCAGATACGCGTCTCCTTCCCCCGTTTGTCCTCTCCTGCTCATGCCTGGCCTACACCCAATGGGAGAAGTTGTTTGCCAGAATACTCAGTTCAAGGGATTTATTTTTACAAAAATTTTCACTGACTACCCAATCGTCTATTTCCTAAATTAGGGATTTCAAAGGCAGCATTTAATTTGTTTCTAAACTGACACTCTTTCTAAACTTAAAATGCCCCTGAGGGGGAGGGGACAGTCTCATCTTTAATCCCCCGCTTAAGAGAGGCATCTTTCCTCATAATCCTTGACATCCTTGAGACTTAGAAACCTCTCCCTAAAACTTCTAGCCACAGATGAGGTTCTGTGCTGAGGCCGTGCCCTCACTTAATAGGCCTCGGGAAAGGGCAGTCATTAACATGAAGAGTTGACACCTGTCATGTGCCTGCGGGAAGGCACCTCAGAGTATGGATTTCGTCATCCAAATGACCAGAAGAGTATGGCTTCTGTTACCCCACCTGCAAGGTTCCCATTCAGGCACCAGAACATCCGTCATTGTGTGCTTTTCCGTAAGTGTCTGTCCCCTCTAAGCTATTAAGCAAAGTAACTCCTGGTTTCTAAATCTAGTTTGTCAAATACTGAGCAACAAATGAACAAGAGATTGGCTAGTGTTCTTTTTTTATAGTTCTTTTTTAATTTAAATTTGAAACAAGCTTGTTTTACATGTCAAAACCAGTTCCCGAATCCTCCCATCCTCCCCTGTTCCCCCCCCAACAACCTCCTCTCGTCCCCTTTCTGCTCCCCAGGGAGGGTGAAGCCTTCCATGGGAATCTTCAAAGTCTGTCATATCATTTGGAGCAGGGCCCAGGCCCTCCCCCATGTGTCTAGGCTGAGAGATAACCCTCTATGTGGGATGGGCTCCCAAAGTCCATTTGTATACTAGGGATAAATACTAATCCACTACCAGAGGCCCCATAGACTGCCCAGGCCTCCTAACTAACACCACATTCAGGGTCTGGGTCAGTCCTATGCTGGTTTCCCAGCTGTCTGACAGGAGTCCATGAGCTCCCCCTTGTTCAAAAGCAAGTGCTGGAACCCGGGACCATCTCTCCATCCCCTGCTAGTGTTCTTCCCACTGACACAAAACCCATAGGAACTCCCTCCAGGAGGTGCTCACAATCTGTTTTTGCTTAAAAGCATTCTAAGAGGGCAGCAACATTTAGCACTGCGGAACATACACTGTGGCTGCCACTCTGTCCTGTCTCTTGTCCAAGCCCTGCCCTTGTCTAGCTTTCCTTTGACCTTGATACAAGCCAGGGACATAAGCATGGTGGCTCTCACAATGGCTCCTCTGTGTTCCTAGCTTTGCTTTCACCCAAGGGTCCTTACAGGCATGAACACACAAAGTCCGGTAAGGGATTCTGAGAGCTTGGATTTACTGATAACAGAATTCATCTCCCACCTTTGGCAATGTAAGTGTTAAGTGATTAATCTGACACCGGAGAGGAGTGACCTGGTCAGAATTCAGGCTCTTTCACAATAGGCTTGCTCTGTGGAGTTCTGGGCAGACATGCTCTCTGTTGGAGCTAGAGAAACAGTGTTGATACTCGCTATTAACTGGTAACTGGCTGGGACTTTCCACTAGGAAGAAAGAAACACAGTAAGCATTCCTGTGAGATGTTCTTCCTTTTGAAGCAAGTCAATCCTGGGATTATCTTTTTGAGAAAGTCAAAACACACCTTCATCGATTCAGTTTGCACATGTGGAATGTGCAGACATTTATAAAGTATCTCTGTACTAAAGGACTGTAGTGGATTAAAAAAAAAAAAAATGCCTCAGACTCACACAGTGAACTGGGAAACAAGACGGGCATCGTAGCCAGAAGGAGAACACCTTTTATCCCAGCACTCAGGAAGCAGAGGCAGGCGGATCTCTGTGAGTTCGAGGCCAGCCTGGTCTACACAGCCAGTTCCAGAACAGGCTCCAAAGCCACAGAGAAACCCTATAAACAAAACACACACACACACACACACACACACACACACACACACACACACACACACACACACACGAAAGCAGCCCATTCTGGAGTTTGTCTGGCTCCTCTCCCTGTAAGGAGAATCATCAGAGTGTATGGGCTAGAAAAAAATGTATTTATTTTTCTTGAAAATTTACTATCAAGACTACGTTCTTGTGAGTAGGTCTGACATTGAATATTAGAAGCAATTCCATCTGGGCTTTCACAAATGGAAGCCTCTCTATTTTTTCCTAACTGTGCCATCTGGCTGTGCCTGTGTCGTCCCCTACGTAAACACACGTTAAAACACGCCTCCACATGAGCACATTGCGGCCAAAGGAAGTCAGACATCTCCAGAAGTTTTAAATAACACCTGAAATGAACCAATGAGCCTTCCTAAGTTAAACAAAGTGGCACTACTGAGATTTCTGAAGCCGTCTGAAAACATTTCCGTACTTACTCAGGACATCCAATTGTCTGCTTTTTCTTTTTAGTTTTTCAAGACATGATTTCTCTGTAGCTCTGGAGCTTGTGCTGGAACTCACTCTGTAGACCAGGCTGGCCTTGAACTCACAGAGATCCGCCTGCCTCTGCCTCCTGAGTGCTGGGATTAAAGGCGTGTGCTACAATTGTCTGCTTCTTTAATGTGAGAGCCACATGGGACATGATGCAGGCCGGTGAAAAACGTGCATTCCTGTGCGGCGCGGCTCTTTGCATTTCACATGTGACTTACTTTGTTCCCACACGCCCCTCAGCACTCGGAACACAGCAGCCTCCAAGGCTTAATCAGGGAGACTAGCACCACCCGACATGCCAACATTTTTCACTTTGCTCTAGGAAAAAAGAAAGAAATGAAAGGAAGGAAGGAAGGAAGGAAGGAAGGAAGGAAGGAAGGGGAAGGGAAGGGAAGGAGGAAGGAAGGAAGGAAAAGGGGAGGAAGGAGAAGGGGAAGAAGGAGAGGGGGAAGGGAAGGAATGGAAGGGAGGAGAGGGGAGGGAGAAGAGCAGAGAGGAGGGGAGAGAGAGAAGACACATTCCCCAAACTCTGTGTATCAGGTTCTGCATCTCTAACAGGAGCCCAGTCATGGTGGAGGTTAAGAAAGGCATTACACTCAAAGTCCACAAAGCCAGAAGCTTTTTCAGGGATTGTGCCTGAAATTACACAGTTAAGCAGTAATAAGTTCAGGGTTCAATCCCAATCCATCCATCCATCCACCTGATGCCAACGTCTAAGTGACTGGAATCACCCTCCCGTTCCTCTGCTCTTCCAGCCAAGGGGATCTGAATGGCACACTCTTACACCCAGAGCTGAGGGGCATTCAGTGAGAACTCTAGATTACTCCATGGAGATTGTTGCTTCCAGGCCGAGATCACTGCCCCAGGCTGGGATGGCTGAGCTATCTCAACCTTCCTTGCTTCTCTCGGAGCCTCCTTTTCCTTCCTCCATACAGATGCCAGGGAAGAAATGGTAACAAAATGGAAAAAGCAGAAAGATGATAAACATGTTCTGTGAGGGTCAGATAGATGATAAACATGTTCTCTGAGGGTCAGATAGATGATAAACATGTTCTGTGAGGGTCCTGTAAAAGGGGTTTGTTTGTCATCAAATGTTGATCTAAAAGATCACAATCCTTTTCATGTTCCTCACCCCACAGTTAGGACCAGATTCAAGCGCATGACTCATGGAAATGACCCGGGCAGGAAGAATGAGTCACCTTGCCTTTCTGGATCCTCTGGCCACAGCTTTTCCTGGGATGAAAAGGGTAGGCGGGCCCTGTGCCACCTGCTGTAGCTGTTGGCCAAACCCTCAGAACGTGGGGGCGTCTGGGAGGGCGAGAATCATTGAGCCCTCAGAGGGCGGCCCTGCAGCCCTTCCAACAGCATTTTCTGCTGTCAGTTTGGAAGCTTCTTATCCATGTTTCACTTTCAACTCCCAAGTCTACCCTCACTGCAGACTAATCAGTCCCGAAGGGTGAACACAGACTTCCAAGATGCCCGCTGGACCCTGCCTCCTGTCAAGCTGGCTAGCAGGCTTGGGTTTGTACACCCTTCCGCCAGCTCGGGATCCACTCCTTCATTGCTGTTGGAACCTGTCCTCTGTTTTTCTTCCTGGGACTGAAATGCCCCAGTTAAGACCCATACTCTGGGACACACTCTCTGGGAGGCAGAGAGGGAAATATTGCGGCATCCCGCAATGCACTTCATCCTGAGCCCCCAGAGACGCCCCCTCAGTCAAGAGTCATTGGATGGCCTGGAAAGCCCGGGCTTGACATCTGCTTACTCCTGGTGGCTATTTCTGCGTCCTCTCACTGCCCACCCTTCATTTTCCCCAGTGTGGATTTGGCATCTTTTAGGGCCTGGCCAATCAGGAGTGCAATGGGCTGACTGTCTAAACTGTGGTGCAGCCACAACTCAGTTTAGGCCATTTCATGTCAAAAGGAGACACAGAAACAGAAAATCAGCCTTCTGCGCTTTGGAGAGAAACCAAAAGTAGTAGACTCCTTCTTTGGTAGTGAAATGATTCAATATTGGAAACTTTGAACCAGTAAGAATTTCCGAAGCAGTCAGGGGAGGTCAAAAGGAAAACCCATGTGGGGTGCCATGCAGTTTGCCTGCCGCTAACATGAGCTTTCATGTAACTTATATGGCAGAGTCTGGCTCGTCCAGCTCCTGTCCTCTTCTCTTTGAGCAGACAGCTCAA
Organism: Cricetiscus sungorus; assembly: GCA_030556225.1. Taxonomy (NCBI): domain Eukaryota; kingdom Metazoa; phylum Chordata; class Mammalia; order Rodentia; family Cricetidae; genus Cricetiscus; species Cricetiscus sungorus. The sequence goes on along the minus strand of JANBXA010000411.1, from coordinate 719,451 downwards.
TTCCATTGCTCATGCTGACTTGCGGTTAGACGGAGAGATCATTGATAGAAGCCAGAGACGATAGCTCTGCCAGTCTCAGACCCCATAGCCAGGCTCCACCTGCATTTGCCTCTGTCCCCCCTCTCTACCGGCCCAGGAAATCTGAAGTTGGAAGGATTTGGAGGAGACTCCCCAACACATACCACACAGCGCCTGGAGATGCGCTCTGGTGAGAGATGAAAATCCTCTGAGATCTGGGGAGCATTTGTTTTCAACTCTTAGCTGAAGTGGATCCGTGTAGTGTTGGGACTTTCTCCTCCCCGTATGTGAATAATGTTTTGTGAGCCATTTGATCTTTCAGTACTGAAACTTCACAAATGAAGGGAAATGTGATTTAAAAAGAAATGATACTGATATCTTCATACCCAAACTGTTTTCGATAAGCAATTCTACTGCTAAAGAAAGGAAGTGTTGCCTGGTATAAAGCATCCTCACCACTTTATATCAGTTAGAGATGTCTGGGCATCAGTTACATGCTCGTCTCCACCAAGTCTTTTCTATTGGTGGCTGACCTAAAATCTCATCCCTTCTCGGCCGCCTAAATGCCCAGATGTTGAGTAGAAGTTACAGTGTTTCCCTACTCTCTCTCCTGTTAGGAGCAGTTTTCCCACCATCCTTGTCCTACAGCTACTCCAGCTCCACACAGAGTGCATAAATCTGTTGGCCAGTTACTAGCGTTTCTTATTGGCTAGCTCTGTCTTAAATATTAACCCATTTCTATCAATCTAATTGTTTCCACGTTGTCTTATCTTTCCAGAGAGAGGGTCCGGACCTTCTTCCCTAAAGTCTGTAGATCTTAAATCTCCTCTACTAAATCTCCCAGAATCCTCCTTGTCTCCTGGTCCCGCCTATCTCGCCTTCCTATTTGTCAACAGTGCTTTATTTACTTACATCTATAACTTTTAGAATCTTTAATCTCCTACTTGTAACATTCATTCTCCAATGGAAAGACACTGAGTCAAAACATTTAAATAATTTTTTCTATTGGACACTTACTTATTTCTAAATCAGTAAGAAGTGCAGGAAGAGTAAACCAGGAGACTCATGCAAAATGCAATTTTGACCCCTTCAGCTTGTAATCAGAGGACAGACTCCTGTTCTGGAGAGTAGGCAAGTCCCCTGGAACACAGGGAAATTATTAAAATCGGTTAAGTGGCTTTCATAGGAATGTTAATTTTTTTAATGAATTAATATGTTAGCCATGACATGTATACCTAAGATGTAGACTCAGACAACAAAGTGAAACTCAGCAGTGATCAACTTTTAATTAGACAAGGCACCAGCTAAATTGCAAAAAGAGTAGCATGGATCACACTGTTAATCATTTGGCTAGGTTGAAACTCTTAAGACAAAAGCAACCTAAGGACGGGTTTCTTTCTTCCTTCTTCTTTCTTTCTTTCTTTCTTTTCTTTCTTTCTTTCTTTCTTTCTTTCTTTCTTTCTTTTTTAAACGTTGTTTTTCATTTTACACACCAACCCCAGTTCCCCCTCCTTCCCCTTCTCCCACTCCCCACACCCCCTTTCCATCCTTGGAGGAGCTAGCTGTGAGGGGAACCAGAAAAGGAGGGGGTTTGGAGTTTGCCACACCTGACCCCTAGCAGGGAAGGAGAAACAGCAGCATTGGCTTGGTCATAGCAGAGGAGGTAGAAGTAGAGGATCCCGATGGAAGAGAGGTGCTCAGTCCAGGGACAGCCAGACCCACATCCCACTGGAAGCTCCACCCTCCGGAGACCTAATCTGCATAGGCCTCGGGGAACCGAGCAAGGAAATGTGTTCCCCCTTTCACCCAAGCTCAGCCCTTCATCAGAACTGAACTGCATCACGGGAGCGAAGGAACGGAGACGCCCACGGCTCTCCCTGAGCACGTTCATCGATGATTTGCATCATCTGCAGAGGACAGAAACAAGAGAAGAAGACTCACAGTCTAGAAGAGATGCCCACTGCGTGGCAGGACCAAGTGGCACAGGTTAACTCCAGAAACCACGTGGGGTCGCTTTGGAGGCGTTCTTTTTCAGCATTACGAACTGTTTCAGGTCTTGTGACTTTCCATACAAACTGAGATTCCACTCAGTTCCTGCACACACGCACGTGCACGTACGCAAGCACACGCACACACGCATGCACACGCACACACTCATACACACGCGCACACACACATGCACACGCACACAAGCACACACATGCGCACACACACGTGCACACACACACACATTAATTTTGACTGAGATTGTGTTAACAGATAAGTCTGAAGTTGGGAAAACCTTTTTTTTTTTCAAAATTGTTAGAAATTTTAAGGGCAGACATCCGAAAGCAATGGGTAAATGAATGGTGTGGGTGTGTTCGATAAACGTTTATGCAGAAAAGCAGGCAATAGGCTGGATTTGTCTCAGGCCATAGTTTTTTGGCTTCTATGACAGATCATCTTGCAGTACACCCTCCACACATTGACCCTTTCAATATACAAACTCTTCCTCTTTTTTTGACTCAGTAATGGTTTGATATTTTTAGTGTGCAAGCATTGTACTTGTCATAAGTTTGAGTAGCTTTTATGTTATTATAAATGGACTCAAAGAGATTAGTGAAGTTTCAGTAAAATCTATTTTAAGAAGTATGGGAATTTATAATCTATTCCTTATTGTCAAGAATACAACATTCTGGCTACTGCATAAGGCTAAAAGTACATAGAGAGTAGCATTGAAAAGCTCTACCTGGGCCATTTCAGGTTCAAATGAGTTTGATTTGCGCCTCTTCAGTTTAATGCTTACATTTGAGATGTGTGCGAGAGCAAGTCCACAGACTTTAGCAAGAGGCAGAAACCACAGACTTTAAATCATGACTCCTCAGTCTCCACACTCACAGGGAGGGTGAAAGTGACTATATAATTTGTTTCAGATGGTTTAACTTGACATAATCAGAAAATTCCCCTCAGAGTGGTTTATAGAGCGTGTATGGTGCTTCTAGGTGGTCATCAAATTAGCTCAGGGATTAAAATGTTGCCACCTGCTTTTCCCGAGTAAAAAGTAACAATAAATAGTAGAGCATGCCCATAATCTCAGCACTCGAGAGGCAGAGGGTCATGATTTCCAAGCCAGCCTGAGCTCCATAGCATGAACAAAAGACACCACAAACTGTTAAGAGCGCTTGGTGTTGACGCTGGCCAGTAAGGCACAGGCAAAGAACTTAAAGTGGTCCCTCCGCTTGTATCTTGTGAGAGCTTGGTCGAGCATGTCATTTTAGCTTCGTAAGGTCCAGCCTTCTTGTGTGCAAGGTGAAAACGGTGGTGTGTGATTAATGAAACATGGGTAAAATTCCTTAGAAACTGTCAGGAACTCCATAGATAGTCAATTAAAGATGTCAAAAACCTGTTCCCCATTGTAATCACTACAGCGAAAGTGGAGTGGTTCATGATGACTAAGACGTTTGCTGTAAAGACCCTGGCAAGCATCGTCTGATGTCTACCAAGGACCTTAACACAAGAGCAAGGACGAAAATACGGAATATGAGAAATGTGTTCACTTGGCTCCTGAGTGAAGGATGGGTGGTTAGAAGAGGGGATGTTACAGGGTAGAAACGAGCATAGCCTCCTCTCTGGGCCTCATCCTGAGGAAGAAGCCCCAGAAAAGAGCAGAAAGCTAGTCTCAGAGGTAGCTCTATTCCTAACTATCGGGAGGGGCAGAAAACTTTTACAAAGCTCTTCTTTTGATATCCAGACCCCAAACACACTAGTCTCGGCTTCATGTCATGGCCAAGAGTTTTCCTAAGATGTATGACACAGTGGGTCTTCCATGAGCTGCAATCGCCCTGGTTGGAAAAGCAGCTAACCTTTGAGTGAGACCAACAATAGGCTAACTATGCACACCAGCATCCCACACACAGAGGTTAGGGGTTAAATCTGAGTGAACCAAAAGAAAGCAAAGCATCCCCAATAGTTGTGACTCCACAGCCAACAGCGAATGGGATCATGTTTTATGTGGATATATTTAGCCCCTTTCACGATGGAAAATGGCCTGCTGTGCAATATAAATGATCTTATGTACAGCTACTATAAAGAAACACATCCATTTGTCTTTCATCATGTTTTATTTTGGCTACATTTTGTTGTAAACTTATGAACATGATCATTTATAGGGGAAGAAAGCCAAGAGTTTAGTGCTTAGTGGGGAGAGGTATGAGGGATGCTGACAGATACCATCTCTCTCTTTTTCCCTCCCTCCCTCCCTTTCTCTTCCCCACCCTGGTTTTTTTTTCTGGTGTGTGTGTGTGTGTGTGTGTGTGTGTGTGTGTGTGTGTGTGTGTGTGTGTGTGCATGCTGCAATCTTTCCATGCCTGTCTTTGCATTTCTTGCATTAATGGATTTCCCTGTGTCAAATTTCGGGGTCAGAGTTGTTTGCTGCTCCTCCGGGACTCTGCTACGTCAGTGCTATGCCAAGCAAAGGCCGGCTACACATGTATTCAAATTCTCTTCAGCTACAGTGACCTGAGGGCTGCAGAGATGGCTCAGGCATCAAGAACACTTGTTGCTCTTCCAGAGGACACAGTTTGGTCCTGAGCACCCGTTAGACAATTCACAAGGTCCTGTGACCCAGCTCCTGGGGATGCGATGGCCTCTTCTGGCCCCCATGGGCACCCCACACATGTGGCGTACATACATCCACACACATATATGCACACACACACACACACATTAATTTGGACAGTAAGTAATGGAGTGACTTGAGCCTCTGTCTAGGAGCCCAGAGGAAACACACTCTGCATTCAATCTCTCCATCTTAGGTGCAAGTCAACAAAGCTGTGCATTTCTGTCTCCCACCCATCTTCCAACGCATCTTGGTGGTAACTGATAACCTGTATAAGTCCCTTAATGGGAGCAATAACCCTGCACAATTCAGAGATGGGGTCTCTAGGCATGCTCTACTTGTGTGTTCTACAGAGCTTCACCCTCGTTGCCTTTTGCTAGCCCAACACTGCATACCCTACATGTCCTACATGTGAGCGTCTCATCAGCTACCTGGGGATTCTTAGGGAAATCCTGAAATTCTGACTCTAATCTCGTTTCCATTCCCACCACCCATGGATGGCATTGTGTTATGCACCAAGGATACCATGACATATGTCCCCTGCTCTCCAAGACATCACAGAACAGCAAGATGTACTCATGAAATCAGCTACAGAAATGATACGATGTATTTAGTGTATAGGAATAGAGATCCAACAATGGCTGGCAGGGGAGGCCTGGAAGGCATGGTTAGTTCAAAGAGAAGATGATGTTCGACAGACAATTCCAAAGGAGAAATAAAAATGAGGCAGATAGGGAAGAGCGACGGGGAGGAAGGGAGGCCGACATTACAGGCGAGGAGACCAGCTTGCACAAGAGCTTGGAGGTTCCAAATGGGTTGTCTAGAGAATGAAGAGAAATTTAAAAAGTGGGTGACAAGAACATGTTAGCACTGGACTTCCATGAGATGAGCAATGGCAACTTCCAAGATCATTGAGCGAGGCAATGATCTCCAGCTTGTGAAAGACAGAAAAAATTTAAAATTTGAAAATTTGAAAAGAATCAGGATGTCTTTATCTTGGCTCATTGAAAACAAAAGACAATCAAAACCCAAACCACACATAAGGTTCCCAATGGTGGCCTCTTTGGAATGGCTCATCTAAGATCCTCTGAGAGCTTTTAACCTCATGGGAAGGCAGATTCTTCTCCGCACCCTCCATGCTGCGTGTGGCTGGAGATGACAGAGTGATTTTTGGCTTTTGACTTCCGCTCTCCCTGCCCCTCCCCCATTTGCTAGTTACTGTTTCTGTTCAACCAGGATTAAAGGGGGAGGAAGAAGAAGCAGTCACCCTCAAGGGTCTAGGTAGCACCTACACTGCTCATCAGGGAGTTAAAATGGAGTCTCCTGCGACATTTGACCTAGGGTAGGGGGTATTGGCAGCATACCCCTTGGGGTCCCTCTCTGTTTTAATTCAGACAAATGTATCACCATTCCGATGCTCAAATTTTTTTCTGACCCCACAAAGCATCCAGCACTCAGCTTTAGCTGCCTGCCGGTAGAGTGCCTATGTCACACAGGCAACCATGTTGAACTGAACACCAGCCAGCACCCACCGGCTAGTCCGTGAGGCGCTCACACCAGCCTCGTTCTTGCTCTTCAGGTGAGCACAGCTATGGCAGCCGTCTTTGATTGCCCGATAATCTCTTTCAACTTCCCCTGGCAAGAGCAGTTGCTTGTGCCCTTTGGGTACTACATAGGTACTGCTCTCATTACTGTGGCAAAATGGCTGGCAGAAACAACCTCAGCAAGGAAAATTTTGCTTTGGCCCACAGTTTGGAGAGGTGCAGTCCATCAGAACGAAAAGAGGCTGCAGGAAACAGCTGGTCACAGTGTATCTGCAGTTAGGAAACAGAGACGGGGAGCGAATGCCAGATCTTACTTTTCCTTCTTTTTTTCAATCAGTCCACAGCCCCGGTGTGACGTGCATGAAAAAAAAAAAAAACAAACAAACAAAAAATCAAAACATAAAATATCAACCACTTATGAATGAATATACTTCAGGTATGACTGTGGGTTGGTTTTTTATTATTATTCATGAATACAAGTAAAGCTATTTCTGTGGGCAAGTGACAGTGTAAGTGCCTTCAAGTGTAAGCCTTACGACTTACAAAAGGAAGGAATTACTGAAGTGATAATTACCAATGATAAGCACTCATCACCAGGGTGGAGGCTCTGATAGGCACTGTCACTAAGAGAGAAACATACCCAGTCAAGAACCACACAGAACATTCTCAGCTTGACAAGCCATCAAGGAGAAGCAGACGAAAATGTGTTTCTTCACTTACTGCTTTTTAAGCACAAAGACACTTTTATTAGAGTGCAAGAAAAACAAAACAGGGCAGACAAGCTACAGGTCTCAGCAGGCGCATGGTGGAGGGTTGGAGAGGAGAGGAAGCCAAGCCTTTAAAGTTAGGTCGGCATGTTCGGAAGTCAGCGAGAAGCCAAGTGGTGAGGTGAAGGGTGGGCCCGGGGTAGCACCTCAGGAGAAGAAATCCCGTTCCTGCAGGGGCCATGGACCCATGCCTTGCTTGGTCATCATCAGAGACACTTCATCCTGCAGCAGATGGGGCACCCAGGCGATATACAGAGAGTGAGAGACCGCAGAAAGGGACAGCAGACACAAGCCCCATCCCTAACACAGAAGCCACCTCCAGCTGATAACCCCTGGAAGTGATGCCATTCACGGCTTTTCCTTTTTCAATGCTAACTTTTCTTTTCTTCTTTTATATTTTAACCTTTATTTTGTCTTTTTTTTTCCCCTACATGTCCTTTGCATTTATCATATAGGTTCTGATTTTGTGTTTTTGTAGGATTCCTGAGTGTGTGAACAAATGTGTCTCTGTTCCTTGTGCCTTTTCTTGGGCTCTTTTCCTTCTGTTTCTTTGTTTTGTTCTATTCCAATGTGTTTATTCTTATTTGTCATTATCCTTACATGCTTCCTTGTTTTCTAAAGAGACGGAAAGAGAGTGAATTTGGGTCGGAGGCGAGGCAGGGAGGAGCTGGAGAGAGTATAGGAAAAGAACCATCATCAGGATATATTTCATGAAAAAAATCAATTTTCAATTAAAGAAAAAAATGAATAATAACAAAAGAAAAAAGAGAAATCCCAAATAGTCAAGGCAAGCATGCCTGGGCTATGCTTAGTATGCAAAAGAAAGAAAGAAAGAAAAAGAGATATTTTTATGCTTTTTTGAACCAAGACTCAAAATAAAGGCAAGACCACATGACCAAGGTTCTGTGGTGTTGCCTGATGGAGCTTTGCAAGTAACTCTGTGTGTGTGTGTGTGTGTGTGTGTGTGTGTGTGTGTGTGTGTGTGTGTGCTCGTGTGTGTGCTGTAGTAGGACCAAGCCTAAGGCCTTTATGCAAACTGAATAAATGATCTATCATTGAACCAGCCAGCACTGGCAGAGTTTAAAATCTAACAATATCAATGACTGGCGAGGATGTGGACCTCGGAAAAAGACTCACTGCTTAGGTGACTGCAACCAGAACACTCTGATCTACACGGAGTGGGAGATAAACACACCCCAGACTCCAGAACGTAAGTCCTTTTACAAACCAAAGTGATCTTACGGTGAGTGGAGAGCTGTGTTTGTTTCCTGGGGCTGCCACAACAAGTCACCCACAGCTTAAAATCACAGAAATTGATTCTCTCCTGGCTCTGGCATCCCAACTTAAGGGGTAAAACAGGATGGAGTACCTCTGAGGACTCAGGGTGAAAACTATCCCCTACCTCTTTCAGCTTCTTGCTAACTGGATCTCCCTGTACCCCTGTTCTCTCTCTTACTTCTTCTTATGGCCTTCCCTTTTGAATGTATGTTCTGATTTCCCCCTGCCTCTCTCCTATAAGGATATGTGTAATTATATTTATAATGCAAGACAAGTTCCTCCTCTCAAGACCTTTAACTCAAATCATGCCTTTTGCCATATATGATAATATTCACAGATGCCATGGATTCTGGCATAGACACATCTCTGGAGCCACCACACAATGACATTGATCAATCATGTTTGGCAACAGTCAAAATGCAACCAATGTAAGTAGTTCATCCATAAGATAATAATTACTAAATATATAACAGGATATCATGTATTACTATGGAGTCAATTTTGTATTTGTAGCTACAGTATTTTTAATAAAGAAAGTTGCAGAACAACATTTAAATTATGAAACAACATGAGCTGAAGGTGTAAAGATGTAGCTTTGCTACAAACTGGAAAATATTGCTAGTACAAGTGTGGAGAAGATCAAAAATGGTTTCAGTATGTTTTCTTTTGTAAAAAAAAAAAATGAAGGTAACTATTTCAATATATGAGAAAATCACAACAGGATCTACTTATACGGCTCTGGGTGTCTGAAATCCATGGTCCTCCCGCCCCGCCCTCTCAAATACTGTGATTATGTGCTATGCTACCACAATGGCATGGTTAGTTTTAAATTCTGGGAGATGGACACCTAGGTGTTTATAATTCTGCACACCCCGAGAATATCTTAGAATCGTTTCTACTGCTGACGTTTTACACTAAAATAGACGGCAGCACTTATGCCCACAGAGGGCGGGGATAAAGAGGACAGGCAGGAGGAGAGGGGGAAGTGAGGGGCTTCCCAGACTGCCCTGGGGCAGTCCCAGGCAACTGGGGCGGCTGCCGATGTGCATTCGAGCCCAGCATCTTCCAGTGTGATTCCTTCTCCCAGCGAGGTTGCTAAGGGCACGTTCCACACAGTCCTCACAGACCTCAGGATCTGAATCCAAGCCCCCAAACCCACATAAAAGTGCAAAGAGAAGCTCAGAGCCGCAAAGGTTGTTCTCCAACCTCCCTGTGAGCACTATGGCTTATACACACACACACACACACACACACAGCACACACACACACATGCACACCACACACACACACACACTGCACACACACACACATGCACACCACACACACACACACATGCACACACACACATGCATACCACACACACACACACACACACACACGTGCACACACACAAACACATATGCACACTCGCGCACACACCCACATGCACATGAGCACACACACACACACAAACACATGCACACACGCACAACACACCAATAATAAAGACATTAAAGGCAGGCTAGTATGTTTTACTGAGTGTTAAGCCTCTCCCTGGCATGTCACCACAGACAGTGATTGCTTCCTCAGTGTCCACTGCTTTTCCACTTTTGAATGGGCATCTGTTTTCCTCTCCCAACTCCTCTGGTCTGAGCAGTTATAATGCTAGAGCATACGATGGCGGACCGCAAATATTACATTAACAAAGCATTGAGTGAGCCAGTGAGTGGTTCCTCAAGGGGCTTGGGTGGGGTCACCCGCCAAGCGTCCTATTGATGGACTTCCGTCCCAGCAGGGCAAGAAGTGAATGAAGACAAAGAATTAATCCAATAAATATTCACCACTTAAGACCTACATCACTAATATTTTGTGATTTTTCAGGGATCAGATTTATTCAGTGTTACCTTAAAAAAAAAAAAAAGGTTAATCTGGCATACCAGTATTTAAAACATGCCTGGGTTCGATAGGCAGTCATAAGCCTGAGTGACCCAGGGATGCAGAATCTCTGCATGCAGTTGCTTAGTGACTGAGCTCCACAAGGTGCTTTCCCTTCGCAGAGTGCAATTACGTGACCTAGAGATGACGGGGTGGCCTGCAGGGTTGACAGGTTGTAATAACAGCTTTCAGTTTTGAAGGCTCGGTTAGTGCTTTAATAGCTAGACTTTCTGAAACACATTGCTATTTTACGTGTGTACCTCGAGAAGAAAAGAAAAGCGTTCAATACAACAGGGAAAGAGGAGACGATGGGAGAAAGGGAGAGAGTAAAAGAGGATTCCCAACTGGGCTCCACAGGGTTCCGAAGACCAAGTCCAGCTTTAAGCTCACGGCGGCGGCCTCCTGAGAGCCAGGCTCAGTGCTGAGTTCTTCACACAGCACACCGGCCGGCGCACTTTGCCTTGCCTACTTGGAGTTTCCTCCCGTTACAAATGGAGATCCGAATAGTTGCTTAAGTTTGGTTATCAAATCAGGACTCAAACCCACCAGAGGCTAGCTCCAGAAGCTGGGCCTGCAACCACTCTGAACCGATGCCTTACGTAGACTGGATTCTGAGAGCACAAATGGGCGCCAGGACCCTCGAGGCCAGGACCTTGGTGCTGGGATAGAGAAAGCCCTGGGCCAGCAGAACTGAGTTACTCCTCTCATGGGAATGCAACAGTCTGAAAGGACCCTACCTCCGCACAGCGTACAGGATCTCCAACTGGATGAGAGGTCCAAACAGCACGGAAGAAAGCCGATCTCTGATGGAGCTGAGTCCCTCTCTCAACATCCTCACAGCCACACCAGGCCCAGGCCTTGACATTGTCGGAGACCCCTCTAAACCTCCTAAAGAGGAGGGTAGCCTGGGCAAACATCCTTCCTGGCTGTACGTTAGACTCGCTTGAAGAGCTTTAGGGAAAAGCCAGTATGGAAGCCTCACCCTACTCCTGCTTAGGATCACGGAACACCTAGAATCAGAGTCCAGATCAACTGTAGGGGACAAAACACTAGTCACTGTCCTGCACAGAGCTAACAAACCAGTGGGATGGGGGGGAATGTAAAGGGAAACTCTAACTGATTCATATAAATATCTACACACCCTCATATAATGACTTCTGTGCACCATGGAGTTAAAATATCCGGGGAGGAAACGAGAACAGCCACAGCACCCCTTCTTGCCATTGTAAACATAAGTGTAAACATACATCTGGAGATGATTTAAAGTATGGAGGAAGAAATGACTGGCTATATACAAATGCTACACTGTTTTATACACAGGCTCGAGGATCTGAGCGTTCTATGTATCTGCAAGATATCCTGAAACCAACACCTACCTGACTGTGTATATATAGCTTGTGGCAAGAGACATTGAGGGAAAAAAGAGTGTCTCATGAGTTATGAAAGCAATGAGAGGGGCTGGACAGTCGGTGTCCACACATGTCCCCATTGTGGTGGTTTGAATGAGAAATGTCCCCATAGTCTTGGGCTTCTGAACGTGGTCCTCGGCTAATGATATCTTCGGGGAATGTGAGAGCTTCCAGCCCTGGGATTCAGAGTCTTTCTCTTTTCCTTCTTGCAGTTCTGGTTGTGAGTTTTCACCTTCCTGTTCTGGCAGCCATGCCCCTGCTCTGCCATCACAGCTTCCGATCCCTCTGGAATCAGGAGCCAAAATGAACTAACTCTTTTATCGAAGCAATTAAAAAGTAACGAATGTGTCCATATACGTACATGATGCTTACACTCTTATGCATGCATAGACAAACGGTTTGTCTGCAGACCCCAAGCTGGAAA